>JBBMOI010000005.1:26990000-27280000 GCA_038088405.1 Porites divaricata
TGGCAAATTTTTCTGCAGTCGAATTCTAAAAGTCTGTTTAAGAAAGTCCAGGAAAGGAAAAGAAAGTCGTTGTCTTGGGTTCACGCCGTTCACCAAACGTGAAATCTGCGGCTTTCACGTTCCCCGTAATGCAATTTGTTTTCCCGCAGATTTTGTATAAGAATTGTTTTCAATTTTTCAAGAGTGGAGGCAAAGAAATATACAAAAAACCGTGCTGCACGTGCAAAGTTATTGTTTTGCGAAGCGAATTAACACTTGATGACAGACAAACCTTGGCTGGATAGTTTCCACGATTTCCTACAACAACAATAACTCTTCCTTTGAAGCTGTTTACAACATTAGCAGCGTTTGAGGGCGCCAATCCACCTTCTTCAAGAAAAGCTTGGTTGTAAGGGATGTTTACACTGTCAGCTAACTGGCCACATGAGAATCTTTTCATTGAACAAATGAATCAAGGAATATAATGGCAAGGGTAATATGAGTGTGAGTTAAGATATTTAATAACGAGACCCTTGTGGTACAATTACAATACAGGATAATCCTGAAACGATTCCGGGTATTCGAAAAAAAAAATCAACAACAACGGAACGAAAAAAAAAAACAAACAGAAAACAAATAAAAATTACTTGAGATTTAGGAGGAAAACCTTCCTTCTTTTCATCCCAGAATCAACACAAAACGTTAAGTTTAACGAAATAGCGCTATTCGTAATTATTCAAGCGATAAAACATTTCAATGGAAACGCATTCCGCCGCTGCGATGATCCATAGATTCGTTGAGAAGCTTCAATCCACTGTACAATGAAAGGAAAAAATGTTCAGTGAATGCAAACCCTTTGTTTAAAATTGCAACGGAAAGCTCCAACAAGGGACACTGAAACAATACTGAAATTCGCAACCAGTTTTGCATTATATTACAAAAAGTTGTAAAAGGTACGCGTATGAAAGGATACTCGTCTGTTAGCCTCACATCCATCACAAGCCCGCGAGGTTTGGTTTTTCTTTGTCCTTTGATTCCCGCATTACCATTTGTCAGTTCACAAATATGCAACAAGTCTTGCGCGGAAATGCGAGGGCAGATTTCTGTCTTGAGCTGCGGTAACGGGACAAACTCCTTTTCCTTAAACAAAATCATTAGAAATACGTCTCTGTCAGCCAGCCTTGAAAAAGTATTAATTTGACAGTTTTACCTTGTTTGAGCAAATGAATATTTTTTTTCTTGATTAAGTGCCCCTATAACTGTCGTAAATTATGGCAGCACTATTGTTTAAGTCTGTATATCTAAAAATATGAAGAGGGAAGCTTCTCTTCGCCGGGTACATGAAAAGGGTTTAAAAGAGCGAGTGGGAATGGAAGGGAGAAGAATGAGAACAAAAAAAGAGAGTCATTCCTCTCCCCAATCCCCCCTCTTCTCGCGTTCTCTCCAGCTGCGACCATTACGTAGGCTCAAAAGAGAACAATGGGGCAGAGAGTGAAACGCTCTCTCTAACCCTTGGGATATGTGGATCTTACCAAAGTTATTGTTAGACCAGTTAAACGCTTGAAATTGATCGAAAGTTGGTTTCAGGAAAGGTTCACAAACTTTATTCAGTGTTGTAAAGAAAGAATATTAGGGCATTATGCTCTCTTGGCGTATTGCCATTACAATATTCTGCATTGTTTGCTTTGAGGCAGTCGCGCATAGACTGCAACTGATTTTTAGCTACAGGAGAGCCGCGACCAAAATTACGTCCCTTACGTAGGCTTTTTAATAATCTTGCCTGCTCTGTCAATATATTGCTGTCTTACATGTTTTGCTTTAGGATCTGCATACTGTCTGTCATGTCGCCTCATGGAGGCCGAGCGAGGCGTGTTACAGAAGATCTTCTTGGCTTCACGAACAACCCGCTCCATATCAACAACTACAAATTGAAAGGAAAAAATCCTATTATCAATTGTTGTTGAAATAAGACACTTTTAAGTAATTTTTTCAAGCTTTTTCACTACTTTTCAGGGCTGGTCTCGTTCAGAAGGTGTACCTTTGAACAGTGCTCCGGAATGGACAGTAAATGCAGCCGCGGCCTTTTTCTCGCCAGTCAAAACAAAAATAGCAAAAGGGCTTTAATTTCGTGGACTAAAATAAGGTTTTTTTTTTTTTGCCTTGGACAAACAGCAGCAGGCATTGATTTTCAGGTATTGCGTCATTTTTTCGCGACTTTCGCGAAAACTTGTCAAAAAACAACGATGGCAGTCGAGGAAGTCTGGAAATGACTACACCCGGTGACAACAGCGCACGGTCTCAGCCAAAAACGGTTGGAAAAGTTTTCTTTTGGGAACTTTAACCAAATCAACCAAAACCGGTGTTGTTGAAACACTATATTGAAACACAATATTTTTCTCTGTATCTACCAGCCCTACCTAGTTTTCATTTCCTATATTAGAAAACCCCACGGCAAATATAATAGGGGAAACTACATTGCTACCTTACCAGGCATATCTGAGAAGAGTAAAATACATTCATTGAATCCAAATGACAGAAGCTGATCTCGCAACTGATCCAGTATGGCGACCCCAATGCACAGGGGGTAAGATGAGTTGCCTAGCAACAGTGTGTCCCATAAGTGATAAATCTTCTTTAGAGGAAACACGTCTGAAAAGGAAAAGAAAAATGCGGAGAAGTTCTTTACCTCGGTGCTAACCTTCTGAACTACCCATTGCTCCTGTAGATGAAAGGACCAAAAGAAATATAAATTACAAAAAACCAAAAAAAAAAAAGAAAACAGGTTTGTCGTAAGACTTTTCGGTCACAGGACGAGGATCGCTGTCAGTTTCACTATTTTTGGTTTACAGACATCTCGCCAACGAGTCGTTTCGTTAACATATTCTGTGCTCTCTGGAAATTTTGCGCAAATCAAGCACCAAGTCTTGTTTAACCTAACACGTTAGCGAAACGACTTAAGAGCGACTTCGCGTAACTATCAACTACACGTGGAAATAGTCAAAAAATGACCTGGCCTCAAACTCAGCCAGAATAAAGCCCTATGGGCCCTAGTTACAAACTCGTTGGTTTAAGTACGATCGAGTGAATAATATTTTTTTAACGAAGTTTTTTCTTCCCGAGGCCTAAAATGGGCAAAAATATGCAAAATTAGAGTCATATTCAGTAACTCGTACATCTTAAAATAAAGTTGCCTACTAAAACATAATGACACTTCATATTTTTACTATCTTTCCTCTATAACTTTAACTGATTAGTTCGCGATTTAGTCAACAAGAGATTTTTTAAGACATTTTTAAAGTTGTTGCCTCAAAATCGCTTAATCAACCGTCAAAATTTAGCACTTTTTCACGGGCTAAAAAGGCGGATTGGTACATGACTTTGAACACCAAGGCTTGTATGATCTAAAAGAACATTCTTTTTTCTTCAAATTAGCGAAATAAAATTTTTGGGTAAATGAAATCACGAGCGCTGACAAAACGAAGCAAATGTACGTGTTACACTAAAAACGGCGAAAAACGTGACCTCTGACCGAAGCACAACCAAATGCGAATTATGGTAGGCGCCAAACCTTTAATTATTCGGTAACTTCTCGAAACAATATTGGTCCGAAATGTGTATAGATTTTTAAAATATAGCTGAGTTAAAGTATTAAGTGTCAAAATGTCCACAGAGTGGTAAAAAATACAGCAAAAGCCACGAGTAATCGGTTCCGTTTTCTGAATTTTATGAAGCGATTTATACCATTTAACGAATTAACAATTTTTAATCCAACGATACCCACCTGAGACTGTGTTAGTTTAAGAGTCCATAGAACTTCTCAGAAGATTCCTCGGAAAGACCTCCAGAAGGAAATGAATGAAGAATTTGAACTTATAACTAACAATTTCACTTGCGGCAGTGAACGAAAACAATTGTCGAACTGCCACAGGCAAACCAGTTTTCAGTGCAGTCATGCAAAGCATGTCACGTCACGTAATTCTGCCCCGCGCGTTTGGGAAGGAGGGAAGAAATTCTTCCATACTGTGCGCTAACGCATTTGTGAAATAAAACTAGTTTATGACTGTATCTTTTGTAACTAGTTAAAGTAAAGAATAACTTTTGCTCCTGTTTTTGCTCGAGGGGCGCTGTGAACTTCAATCTTTTATTCTATCTGCTGTTTATAATGATTGTGTTTCAAGTTCAGAACGTGCATCTATAGCTAGCAATTGGTGTGTTCGAATTACCGAATGCTGTAGAAAGGATATCAAAGGGCATCAAAGCAGTGGCGGATCCAGGGGGAGGGTCCGGGGGGTCCGGACCCCCCCCCCCACCGTCAGACCTGATACTTGTTTGAAACTAGAATTCTTACAACGATAGGATTGCATATCACTGTTTAACTGGCTGAATCTTTTAATGAAACGCATGTTGTATTTTAACACTAAACTAAATTCCAGGGATATTCAAAAATGTGATTGTCTTTGGGTACCCTCCTATGATCTGTTCGCCTCTGCCCGCAAAGCAGTATTTTCCGCGCCAATGGCGACTGGCTTTCATGGGAGGGGGTGTGGGGAAAAGTAATTTGCCACAAAAAAGTTTAACAGTCTGAACCAAAATTTGGACCCCTCCCCACCCCATCGCTAGATCCAGCGATGCAGCGACCTAACGATCCACCGATCTAGCGATCCAGCGATCCAACGATCTAACGATCCAGCGATCTAGCGATCCAGCGATCTAACGATCTAGCGATCTAGGGATTTAGCGATCTCGCGATCCAGCAATCCAGCGATCTAGCGATCCAGCGATCAAGCGATCTAAAGATCTAGCGATCCAGCGATGTAGCGGTCCAGCGATCTAACGATCTAGGGATCTAGCGATCTAGCAAGCTCGCGATCCAGCAATCCAGCGATCTAACGATCTAGCGATCCTGTAATCTAGCGATCCAGCGATCCACCGATACCAGCGATCTACCGATCTAGCGATCCCGCGATTTAGCGATCGAGCGAACGATCTAGTGATCTACCGATCTATCGATCCAACGATGTAGCGATCAAGCGATCTAACGATTTAGCAATCTTGCGATCCAGCGATCTAGCGATCCAGCGATCTAACGATCTAGCGATGTAGCGATCTTGCGATCCAGCGATCTAACGATCTAGCGATCTAGAGATCTCGTAATCCAGCGATCCAGCAATCTAGCGATCCAACGATCTAAGGATCTAGCAATCTACCGATCTAGCGATCCAGCGATAGATAGATAGATAGATAATCTTTATTTATCCACGGTACAAAATTCGTCAGCTTTAAAAATACCTAATACTAATACTAATATAATAAAAATAAAAAGCTGCTTTCCACGAATGCCGTGCCTTACAGTTCTTTGAGTAATCGTTTAAATTGCCCAAGGGACTCTGCTTCCCTTAAGTTACTAGGAAGACTGTTCCAGAGAATGGCGCCACTATAGCTGAAGCTGTTTTTGTAATAGTTTGTGCGCAGTAATGGAACATTGAGTTTATTTTCAGAGTCCCTTAGGTTATATGCGACTTCTCGTCTTTCAAATTTAGAACTAAGATAGTTTGGAGCCAACCCGTGCAGAGACCTGTAAACCATCGTAGCTCTTGTGATTTGTTGCTGGCAAGCTAGGTTTTTCCACCCTAGAAGTTTGAAAAGGTAACCAGCATCTACGTCATAGCTTGAGTAGGTCAAAACACGGGCTGCTCTGTTTTGTAGCTTTTGAACCTTATTCCGTAGAGTTATCCCACAGTTTCCCCAAACAATGTTGCAATAATCAAAGTGTGGCTGTATTAAAGCTTGATATATTAATTGTAAGGTCGCCTGAGGGACAAGGTGCCTTATTCGTTTTATGGCCCCAATACCAGAAGCGACTTTCTTTGTTACCTTCTCGATATGGCCACTCCAGTCAAGTCTGTCATCGATGGTCACTCCAAGCGATTTTGCAGTAGTCACCTGGCTAACTTGAAAATCATTAATTGCAAATTTCGGGGACTCTGTGAGAGTACTTAGCCTCTGCCTAGATCCGATAAGCATAAATTCGGTTTTAGTCATATTTAGAGTAAGTTTGTTTGCTCTCAGCCAATTATGAACGTTTTCTAAATCTTGATTTAGATGCAACTGAATATTGTCTGCATTATCACCTGCGTATGTAAGGTGGGTGTCATCAGCGTACATCCTCGGCTCACAATTTGAAAGACAATTTGGAAGATCATTGATGTATAACAGAAATAGTAGTGGGCCTAAAATCGTCCCCTGGGGAACACCACAACTTAATAAACAGCTTTGAGAGAGCGATACGTTGATGAAGCACATTTGGGTACGATTCTCTAAATATGACTTAAACCATTGGTGCGCGTTACCATATATGCCGTAATTGCTTAATTTTGATAAAAGGATCTCATGGTCAACTGTGTCGAAGGCCTTTTTGAGATCTAGGAAAACAACGGCGTTGATTTTACCGCGGTCAATAGAACAGAACTGAACTGAACTGAAAGCTGGTTTGCCTGTGGCAGCTCGACAGTTGTTTTCGTTCATTGCCGTAGCAGCAAGTGAAATTGTTACAGTTATAAGTTCAAATTCTTCATTCATTTCCTTCTGGAGGTCTTTCCGAGGAATCTTCTGAGAAGTTCTATGGACTCTTAAACTAACACAGTCTCAGGTGGGTATTGTTGGATTAAAAATGATTAATTCGTTAAATGGTGTAAATCGCTTCATAAAATTCAGAAAACAGAACCGATTACTCGTGACTTTTGCTGTATTTTTTACCGCTTTGTGGACATTTTGACACTTAATACTTTAACTCAGCTTTATTTTAAAAATCTATACACATTTCGGACCAATATTGTTTCGAGAAGTTACCGAATAATTAAAGGTTTGGCGCCTACCATAATTCGCATTTGGTTGTGCTTCGGTCAGAGGTCACGTTTTTCGCCCGTTTTTAGTGTAACATGTACATTTGCTTCGCTTTGTCAGCGCTCGTGATTTCATTTACCCAAAAATTTTATTTCGCTAATTTGAAGAAAAAAGAATGCTCTTTCAGATTAAATAAGCCTTGGTGTTCAAAGCCATGTACCAATGCGCTTTTTTAGCTCGTGAAAAAGTGCTAAATTTTGACGGTTGATTAAGCGATTTTGAGTCAACAACTTTGAAAATTTCTTAAAAAACCTCTTGCTGACTAAATCGCGAACTAATCAGTTAAAGTTATAGAGGAAAGATAGTAAAAATATGAAGTGTCATTATGTTTTAGTAGGCAACTTTATTTTAAGATGTACGAGTTACTGAATATGACTCTAATTTTGAATGATTTTTGCCCATTTTAGGCCTCGGGAAGAAAAAAATTCGTTAAAAAAATATTATTCACTCGATCGCACTTAAACCAACGATTTTGTAACTAGGGCCCATAGGGCTTTATTTTGGCTGAGTTTGAGGCCAGGTCATTTTTTGACTATTTCCACGTCTAGTTGATAGTTACGCGAAGTCGCTCTTAAGACGTTGGCGGACATGATGTTGGCGAACCAACCCGTTGCTGAAACGACTGGTCTTTATATTAAGCTCTGAAAACAAATAACTCATAGTTACGATCAGGGTTAGAGTACTGAGTACTTACCCTGGTACAAACAGAATTTCTAATTTACCAAAAACTTTGAAAAGGAGTAAGATAAATTAAAGCAACAAGACAAAGTCGATTAATTTGATCATGACAAAAATATACTTACGACAGAACATCGTCAGGAACCAAGGAATTGCATACAACTGTTGAAGCAACAACATGATGCAAAAATTAACAGCAGGGTATTACAACAGCATCCAAAATGCCGTTGATAATGACAAAAGTGAAAACAGTCCAAGTACACTGGGTACCAGAGACTTTTAATGCACGGTTTCCGGTTTCAGTCAAGTCTTTATAGTGACCCGCGCTCGACGTCGGCCGTTGGCCGAAGATGAGTCGGCCTGCGGCCGACACCGAAGCATCCCACGCGAGAAAAAACCTCTAGTACCCAGGGTACACCTCGAGTTGAAGAATTGAAAAGGACAATGTACCTCAGGAATAAATCCAGTTTCGTGGAGGTGATTGAACAATTCAGGATCATGAAAAGCGATCAATTGAGAAAACACCGCTAAATATTCTGTATTTGGAAATATTAAGACAACAATAAGTGTACAGTGATTATAACAAAGACGCATACTTTAGTTGAACCTCTCCCTACGACCAATTTCAATCGCAACAACCCCGTTTCAACTCTGATTTAAGTTCTGTAATGAAATCGTAAGCGACCGCGGCCACGTTTGTGAATTAGAATTATTTTTTTAGAATTATAGGGATACTATTACTCAAACCCCAACAATATTATATTTTCGGGTAAACAATTAACTAAACGAGAAACTGCCCCCCTTGAGCACAAAGAGACATATTGTATTGTAAACATACCGAAAACGTACCTTGTATGATTGCCGAATTATCCTTTAGAAAGAAGTTGTGCAGATACTTGGGGATAAATGCCACTAAACAGGCGTAAGCAAGTGCTGTAGGGAAGAATGTGATTCATTAGTTTTCCATAAAATGATGTGACTCTGCATTCCTTTGATCGTAAGTAGCAGTTCTCACCTTCATCATTGAAATTTAACGAAAGAAAAGGAGCGCAAAGAGAATCCAGACCTAAAATAAAGCAAAAAAAAAATTCCCTTAACGATGTAAAAATTTTCACTCATATTCTTTGCCACTTCCATAAGGGTGATGTTGATGTTGATGACTATAATGACGATAGCACATTGTAGTGACGAAGGTGAGAGTGATGAAGACGATGATCAATATTACAATGAGAATGCATGATAGTGAAGATGAATAAAAGGAAGACGGAAATGATCGTTTCCCAAAAATTCCGTTCCCCTTCTTCGAAGCCTTAAAATAATACTAAGTACTGTGAAAAACTTTCTATCACTATATATCTTGGTAGTTTTATGCGGGAAGAAGCTCAAAAGCACATTCTCAGATCTTTTGCTACACACTGCAAATAAATATGGACGTTTTTCCGCAAAAGCGTTCCTCGTAAGAGGAACGGCTGTGGAAAGGAACGCTTGTTCCTATATTGTATGAAGAGATGTTAGCGTTAAATTTATATCAAACAAGGGTTTACCCAGTGCGAGGTTGGTCATAACCTGTGGTGATTCACCGTTAAATCCGTAGAATCCATCTTTTCCGTGTGTGGCCAAAAGTGCTTTGAAATGAAAAAGAAATGCATAAAGCATCCACTGCTGGTGAAATTCATACTCGGTAAGACTCCAAGGGTTAACCCAGTGCGATTTTGTTTCATATATCTACGTACGTGAGTTTGTCTCCGGCATATCCGTTTTATCCGTTGAATTTATACAATCAGTGTTGGATTGCAAAAATCGTATTTAAGCAAACCTTGGTCACAACCTCTGGTGGTTCACCGTTAAATCCGTAGAATCCATCTTTTCCGTGTGTGGGAAAAAGATCTTTGAAATGAAAAAGAAATGCATTAAGCATTGACTGCCAGTGAAATTTATACACGGTAAAACTCTTCAAAAAGTGCAGCGGAAAAGACGGATTTCACGGATTTCCCGGCGACATGCATGTTTAATAAGATAACTTACAGTCATGACTGACTGCTAACTGGAAAAGACTCTGAAAAGAGTAGCGGAAAAGACGGATTTCACGGATTTCCCGGAGACATGCATGTTTAATAAGATAACTTACAGTCATGACTGACTGCTAACTGGAAAAGACTCTGAAAAGAGTAGCGGAAAAGACGGATTTCACGGATTTCCCGGAGATATGAATACTTAATATTATTCTAAATTTATTTCATATAATACTTCTCTTTTTTACTGTAAGTATCTTAATACAATTATTAATATATATATTATATATATTAATAATTGTATTAAGATACTTACAGTAAAAAAGAGAAGTATTATATGAAATAAATTTAGAATAATATTAAGTATTCATATCTCCGGGAAATCCGTGAAATCCGTCTTTTCCGCTACTCTTTTCAGAGTCTTTTCCAGTTAGCAGTCAGTCATGACTGTAAGTTATCTTATTAAACATGCATGTCTCCGGGAAATCCGTGAAATCCGTCTTTTCCGCTACTCTTTTCAGAGTCTTTTCCAGTTAGCAGTCAGTCATGACTGTAAGTTATCTTATCAAACATTCATGTCTCCGGGAAATCCGTGAAATCCGTCTTTTCCGCTGCACTTTTTGAAGAGTTTTACCGTGTATAAATTTCACTGGCAGTCAATGCTTAATGCATTTCTTTTTCATTTCAAAGATCTTTTTCCTACACGCGGAAAAGATGGATTCTACGGATTTTATGGAGCCATGCAGCTTCGAGTTCATACCTTTTCATACCTTTTCTGTTTTCGTTTTAGACAAATGGTTTTTACAGATTTCCCGGAGACATGAAGCTTCGGTTGAGTTTAGGTTCCACCTTGAACATTACAAAAACTACTGTTATCGAGATCCCAAGCATCTTTCAGTCTCAAAGGCAAAAGGGAGCCGCTTAAAACCAAGAAAAAGGTCCGTTGTAGACGAACTTGCACTCGTTTAAACAGTTTTACCGTTATTTCATTTCACCACACACGGAAAAGATGGATTTTACGGATTTTGTGGAGACATGCAGCTTCGAGTTCACACATTTTCATACATTTTCTATTTTTTTGTTTTAGCCAAAATTTTCATCACACACTGAAAAGATGGTTTTTTACACATTTTTGAGTATTAGCAGAAAGTTCTTTTAAAAAAAGGTCCGTTGAAAAAAAGCTTGAGAAATACAATCATTTCTTGCATTTTATTACTAGTAAGTAGTGACACTAAATGCATCACATCTTTTCGGTCTTTCCTTTGAATCATTCTTTGAGAAAAGGTGCCGGCCGCTACCTGGATTGAATGACAGTTTTTATTGCATTGTTTGAGCGTCCGAGAAAACAAGGCAGAGAACAAATCTAATTATCCTACAGTTATTGTACTTCACCAAAAAGGATCAGGTTCTTTTTACTTCGATTTCTCCTGGGGAGCACCATCATAATAGAGCGATTGTGTTGTTTGCGTTCAACTTGCCCTCTAAATTATACCAGAACGTCCTTATTGTCTTGCGCTAGCAACAGCGATTCATGCTTTAAAAAACGTGCACAAAAAGGAACGCACTATTTGACGCTCATTTGATAGTTACATAATCTCCTACACGTCCTCGTCAACATCTTTGACTTCAAAACATGACAAACAAACTAATGAATCATCTTTCATAGTTATTCATCAGCACGTCGAAAACAGAGCCAACAAAAGGCTAAACTTTCAAATTTATTCGTCAAAATTTCACAGTGCTGATCCACTATATAAACACCGCACCCATGCCACAAAATTTGTGCTACAAAAGAAGAATTCAGCGAACAAGACAACCATGTCGACAGCTCAACAGCGAGGGACTATAAAGAGCACGGCCTTATGCCTTATGCTATTATGGGCAATAATCGGAAGGTGTAGCATTATCAGCGCTAAATGTGTTTGCGAAGTGAAGGATAAGGCCTTGCCAAAGGCCTGGGCAACTGTTTGTGGAAAACGAGACGTGTGCGACCGTGCAATATCAGGTTAGTATTTGTTGCAATACGCCGGTTTCAGATGCGATTTTAAAGAACATTTTAGTGCAAAAGTTTGACGCATTTTATCTTTCCAATACTGCAGGTATCCACAACGTGGAATTTTTCTTTAGTGCTATAGCCAGCCAGGAGAAAAAAAAAGGGCAGTGTCAATGAGAACACAGACGCGGAGAGTAGTTCTGAAGATGAAATTCCCAGCTCTTTTTCTCAACAATGGCTCGAAGGCAATTTAGCGAACGTAAACAAATCACTCTGCCCTGCGATTGCTTACTGGGTCGCGTTGACTACAGTAAACGGTGCGCCTGCCAGCCCAATTTCTGTGCATAAAGCCCTGTTGAATTCAGGATAGGAAGTTACAGCAACACAGGTAATTAAATTATTTTCTTACTTTTTGATAACCCAAGCATTCCCTTAGCCGTGAACAAAGTATTCAACATTGAGAAATATAAAATGAAGAATCAGAGTAAGCGATTTTTTTTTTGCTGTTTGTCCTTTGGATAAGCAGTAAATTGAGTTTGGTTCCCAAAGCCAAAGAGGTTTTGTCCAAAACGATTTACTTGAAACTCGAGAATCTAAAAAAACAAACAGGCAGTGAACGACCCTCTCTTGATTCGTTTCTTTCTTTGCTAGCATTTTAGGTGCAGTTTCAAGAGGGAAAAGAATCCCTAGCCACAGCAGAACTTTACAAAGTGTTGAAAGATCACAAAAACCCTTTCATGCAAGACCTCGTTAGCTCGTCCTTCAAACACTGTTACCAAGCTAGAAAGGCGATCGGCCATGATAGCTTATGCACCCAGGAGCTGGACGAGTGTGGAACTGAAAATGTGGTGAGAGTGAACCCTGGTTAATCCGAAATTTCACGCGTCCTTACTGAGTGCAGTCCAACTTCTGACCGCAGCGAAGCTACAATTACTAGACAAATTTGGCTTTGAGTCCAGCACCACAACATCTCAAGCTTCCACCAGTCAGTTACCCATGACGTGCTATGAGGATAAGATGCTGTCGGCGGATAAACTTGCGATTCTCCTTAACGATATAGGGGTCGCTATGGGAAAACTGGGCTATGCAAGCTATCGCTAAAGCCAGCGAATTACGAAAAAACATTGCCAAAGCAACAAAATAAACATGTATTTCTCAAGTCAACAGTAATTTTTTAATTTCTTCTTACAACCACAATAAAATGTTGTTTGTCATGTATGAACCATTAATTGCTGATTGCCTTTATCGTTATTTATATTTCAACTGTCTGGGGTAAATGTAAAGTTCTAGCAGGATAACTTAGAAAGTGATCCGAATCTTCGCGCTGCACGGCTCAGCAGGGAGTTGGCTGTCCTTCCCTCTTGAAAACGAAATTCGGGATCCCTGAGAATCGCTTTCCATTGACCGTAGCCGTGTCGCTCGATGCCTGCTTTTAGATAATTGTCTTCTTCGGGGGTGAACATCAGACTCTTTTTTCTCGACGGGAAATCTGTCGCTATAAACGCATTTTTCCGCTTTAGTCTCGGGACACCTGAAAGACGCTCGGGTGGTGTTTCTGCGATCGTTTCTCCCTCGTCGTTAGAAGACGTATCAGTTTTGGTACCATTTTGATCTTCAGAAGACGCAGAATTGCCTGAAAGCCTCGAGCGCACGTCTATTTCTAGCTGTGATCCCTTTTCCCCGTGCAATCGTTCCAAATATTCATGCGCTTTGCTCGCCACCTCGCGCGATCGCTTCTTCTGATAATGAACCCTTGCAACGACAGAGCTATGTTTCTGGTCCTCGGAGATGGTGCTCTGCGCGCTGCTGCTCAGCTGCCTGGAACTCGCGGTCTCCACAATCTGTCGATAGCGAGTGGGGTGAACGTATTTGCCCGTTGCGTCGAAGACCAGTTTGCTCATTAGCTCTCCCAGCTTGTTGTGCTGTCCTCCATTTCTTGTCACCAACACAAAGTCACAGGTCGGTCTGAATAGGGGGCGAATGTGGTTGATGTAGCCATCCAACACTTGCATGCTCGTCTCGGTCAGGTAAAGAGAATCGAAGCCAAATTTTCCAGCCGTTTTGAACATTTTCTGGTCTATAAATCCACCGTTAGTCTTGGCATTGTTCACCATTTCCACCGTCAAGTACTGATATGTCATGGGGCGCGAGCCCTTGACCTTGATAAATAAATAGACGGCCAAAAACTTGGTAGCAAAAGATAAATCTATGGGCAGAACAGCACCCGGTTTCTCCTTGCATGATTTCAGTACGCTCTCGTAGCGCGGCAAGTAGCGCCCCACGACTTCCAACAGTTCTTCAAGAGTGGCCCAATGTCCCTTGGCTTCTAAGGCATCGATGTCGAGCTCGCTGGTCCACTGCAATCGCATCATTTTGGAAACGGTTTTGCGCACCTTTTTCAAGTAAATTTCTGTTGAAGCCAGCCCTCTCAACACCGATTCCGATGCTCCATTCACTTTTCGATAATCCACCAATTCTGCAATGGCATCCAAGTAGCCTATGCGTCCCGCGTGTCCCAGATTCCAATCATCCTGCATCGTATCAACAAACTTGAAAAGGAGATTCGGTGAACATAAACTAAAGTCCACAATGTCAAATGTGAGCTCCTCTTCGTCTTCGCAACAAAACTTGAGAAACTTTAAGCACTTGCTTACGATCTGTTGTGCTTGTCGATCACTTTTGCAGCCCCCACCACTGCCAGTGAGCCACGAAAAAAAGTTCTTGGCAATTTTGTTCGTAGGATCAAAAGAGGCAATTGCCCTACTATTGCGCGGTGGAATCTTCTGATCGCTGGCTTCACATTTGTTGGTTTCATCGACATCAAGCGTTTCCATTTGAGCACTGTCCGGCTTCTCGTCGAAGTAATAGTACCAACTGTGTTTGTTCTTTACGTGTTTTCTACAGCCTCTTTGAGTAGTGAATCCATCGTGGTTACAAATTTGCACTGGGCAGTGAAAAAGACCGTCACAGTCATCCTCTTCTAAGTGAAGTCTCTTTGGTTTAGGCGATGCATTTGCTAACTTTGACCAGTTGACATCCTTGCCTCGTTTGTTCATCTTAAGCATTAGCTTAAAATCGATATCTTTCTAAAGTATGCACGCACTTATACTTAGCAAAAGGGTCCCCAAGAGATCGTCCTATTCGCCAATGAGATATTTGTTAGCCCATCTCTTCCCACACTTGGTCATTCTTGCCCCTTGTCCCATTGTTTTCTTGTCCGTATTTGGTACACAATTAATCAAAAGAAACAAAGACACAAGCCTGAACTTGAGCGGGCAAGTCTCGTACTTAACTTGATTGTTGAAGGATATATGTTTTGATAAATTTGTATAGCGGAGGTCATGGACAGTAGTTTCAGATAGCCTACGATAAATAGGAACTCTTGTTCCCTATTCCGTTTTACACTTTAAGCAAAATGGAACGCTAGTTCCTTTCGCACTAATTCGGAACCTGTTCCCATTTATACGCGGAACATAACACTCATCTCGAGGAACAAAAAGCCACCTCGATTAGGAACAATTCCGTTCCTGTTGGCCATGAATAGGAACAATTTGAACCGAAAGGGAACAAGGCGTTCCGAACAGCAGTGGATATGCTAGTAAACAGGAACAATTTGTTCCTTACTGTGTAGAGCGAGAAATTAGATTGGGAACATTTGTTCCCCAATCACTTCGAAAGGAACATAAAGGGAAACCGGAACTGTTGAAAGAGGAACTTTTGTTCCTGAATTGATCAAAGAGGAACCAGTGGTTCCTTTTGACTAAAATCAAAAGGAACTTTGTGTTCCAATTTGCTGCAAACGGACCAGATTGTTCCGAAATTTGCCGACATTTGTTCCTATCTCATACTTTACTTGATTGTTGAAGGATATATGTTTTCATAAATTTGTATGGCGGAGGTGATGGACAGTAGTTTCAGATAGCCTACGATAAATAGGAACTCTTGTTCCCAATTCCTTTTTACACTTTGCGCAAAATGGAACGCTAGTTCCTTTCGCACTAATTCGGAACCTGTTCCCATTTATACGCGGAACATAACACTCATCTCGAGGAACAAAAACCCACCTCGATTAGGAACAATTCCGATCCTGTTGGCCATGAATAGGAACAATTTGAACCGAAAGGGAACAAGGCGTTCCGAACAGCAGTGGATATGCCAATAAATAGGAACAATTTGTTCCTTACTGTGTAGAGCGAGAAATTAGATTGGGAACATTTGTTCCCCTATCACTTCGAAAGGAACATGAAGGGAATTCGGAACTGTTGAAAGAGGAACTTTTGTTCCTGAAAGGATGAAAGAGGAACCAGTTGTTCCTTTTGACTAAAATCAAAAGGAACTTTGTGTTCCAATATGCTGCTAACGGACCAGATTGTTCCGAAATTTGCCGACATTTGTTCCTATCTCATACTTTACTTGATTGTTGAAGGATATATGTTTTTGATAAATTTGTATGGCGGAGGTGATGGACAGTAGTTTCAGATAGCCTACGATAAATAGGAACTATTGTTCCCTACTCCGTTTTACACTTTGCGCAAAATGAAACGCTAGTTCCTTTCGCACTAATTCGGAACCTGTTCCCATTTATATGCGTAACATAACACTCATCTCGAGGAACAAAAAACCACCTCGATTAGGAACAATTCCGTTCCTGTTGGCCATGAATAGGAACAATTTGAACCGAAAGGGAACAAGGCGTTCCGAACAGCAGTGGATATGCCAGTAAATAGGAACAATTTGTTCCTTACTGTGTAGAGCGAGAAATTAGATTGGGAACATTTGTTCCCCTATCACTTCGAAAGGAACATGAAGGGAAATCGGAACTGTTGAAAGAGGAACTTTTGTTCCTGAAAGGATGAAAGAGGAACCAGTTGTTCCTTTTGACTAAAATCAAAAGGAACTTTGTGTTCCAATTTGCTGCTAACGGACCAGATTGTTCCGAAATTTGCCGACCTTTGTTCCTATTGTGCAAATAAAGTTCCTTTATTGTACGTTCCTGGGTTGTTCCTAAAGCAATTAAAGGAACAAAAAGCAAAAACGTGCGGAACACAACGTTTTTGAAAAAGAAATGTTTCCTCGTGTCGCATCACTTAAAATCATACTTTGAAAGTTTCCTCATGTAAAAAACGGCCTGACAATACTAAAGACAAAAATGGAATTGAAAACTACGGTGTTTTAACCTGAAATGTGGCTATCATTACTTTTGGGGAATGTAAATGATGATGTACCCTGCGAGCAGAGTTTTCTCTCTTGAATTCACTTTTTTAACCAAGGACCAGCTTACAAAAGAGAAGGACCCGATCCTAATAAAGGATCTAATCAGCCATAAGTGAAAATATAAGACAAAAAAAAGCAAGGCTGATTTTACAGTCGGGAATAGACTGTAAAATCAGCCTTGCTTTTTTTGTGTCATATTTTCTCTCTTGCATGGGTTTTTTTAGCGTTTACGAAGTCGTTCACGTGGCTGGTAAGTCGCATAGTTGGTTTGTTTTATACGCCTCCTGCTCGCAGGGTAATGATGATGATGATCGTGATGATGACGATGATGTTTGTACTGATGATGATGAGTAAGAAGACAACAAAAAAAATGATGATGATGATGATGAAAATGGGGATAATGATGACGCTGATATGATGACAAGATAATGACGATGACACTGTTAGTGATGATGATAATGATAACGAATATGAAATCAACCAAATTAACACTGATAATAACTATGGTAATGTAGACAATATCATCATTTATGCTATTATAACTCCACATTTCCATTTTTTTTCTATGGTGCTTTAGTAATAACAGCATAAATTACCTTGCCAGTAAACTAAGTTGGTGTGTGACACGACCCAAGCCTTGAGAACCCGCTTAAACTTGTAATGAGCAGAAGGAGACGACAGAAGGGCGTCATACTGATGACAACGAGGAATATCCACTTCAATCTTAAAAAAGAACAGCCACGCAGAACGTTAGTTTTAGAAAACAAAGGTGTCGTATAACCGTTCTTTTCGCCGGTAAATTTCCCCATTTCCGGCGGAACTCCTCCACAAGTGAAAACAATAACAAGAAATAAATCGATGGAAGTTGCTCCTCACCTGTCTGTCTGTTTGAGTAAAGGATTCTTTATCTATAGCATCGTAAGTGCTTTGAATATCACCCTGATGAAAAATAACGGCACAACAGTAAGATAAGTATCAGAAAGCATGCGCAAGGTTCTAAAATTCTGGGAATTGGACCAAAAGAGTGTGATTTACCATTGTGCTTATCTCCTAACCCCTGATCTTCCTGCATTGTTCGAATACAGAAAGTTTTTTACAAATCATACAAACTAAACAAAAAAAGAAGAAATTCAGTTTTGAGAGGAAGGAAAAAATATAATTCAAAAAAGGCAAGAAACACCAGTCAAGATAGAATACCACTGTAAGCTACAGACACTCCGTGAAATGGATACTTAAAGTACAGAGCTACAAATCAGTTAAGCTACCTAACTTTCAAATATTATTTCTTACACTGTATGGTGTTATAAATGAGATCTCGCGTGCCTAACTTTCTCGCTGTCTGTTTTTCAATTATGAGATTTATATAAAAGGCAAACAACGCGAAATCAAGGAGAGCAAAATTATCATAAGTGGATGCATTGCTGCTACCTGCACTCCCAACAGCGCTGCCCAGATCTTTCCTCTGAGTAACGGAGGGATGTCTATCCTTGCTTCTCTCACAATGCGGTCTCTTGTGTACGGATAACCCTGTAAGTATTAAATACTGTATTCGTTAACTACAAGTTGTTGAGAATTTTACTATTCGCATAGCTAGTGGGCCAAGAAAGTTCAATCACGACCAAATTGTATATAGGGACACCATCCCAGGCCTCAAGTTACCTAAGTTCTCGCCTGCGAGCTACAACCCCGGACAAAACCTGTTGAGACACATTACAAAAATACCCATCTTCACTTTCGTCCTGACAAAAATGCTTGCCGTCGCAAATTAAAAGACCATTCCCCCCATCCGGTCCCCTATTGCAATGTTGTTTGCGGTAACACAAGGGGTGGGGAGGGGGGCGACTTTGTTCCGCTTCGACGAAATGGTTGCATGGTACGAAATTGAAAAATACATGGAAATGTCTCAACAGTTTTGCCCGGGTTGTTACCTACGAGCAAGCTCTCTGAGTAGCTAAGTTCAAATTGTATATTCAGAGGAAGGGTAAACAGGCGGTAGGTGATTAGAAGTTCCCAACAGCTAAACCTACCGATTTATAAAACTATGTTCGGCTAGAGGTCGTGCGCGCTAGCTAATTGAAGGTCTTTCTATTTCAGAATTGTGACCTTTACGGAATGAGTTGAAACTTCTCTTAAATTAAAAGTGAGACCCTTTCAGAGGTTTAATGAAGCATTGAGTTCCTATCAAAATGATACGTCTATAATATTCTGCTTAATACTTACGTCTAACAGTCTTTGAAAAAGTACGATTCTGTGAAACTAAAAATACAAAAAAACTTTGTTTACGCCAATGAAACATTCTCAGTGATGAAAGTGTAGGCAAGTGATAAAACGGTTGTGCATCAGGTCAAAAATTTTACCTGATAGTCAACTGTTGTCTCTCGGATTGTCAGAGGAAGATCTGCTGTGTCTAGCAGAGCATATCTAGACGATGGACTGACAAAACAAAAATAAAAGTAAAAATGAAAATAAATCAACAACATGAAATAGAGTAATGATAATAACAATAATAATGACAGTGCGATGATGATAACGATAATAGAAGACTATATCAGCAATGGTACGTAATGTCCAGACAGCTGTTGCTCGTTTCCTGTAAAGTTTAAGTTGGGTAGTCACGCTTTTCACTTGAAAATTAAAAAGAGAAAGAGAATTAAGTAAAGATGACCTACTCTTCTTCTTCAATAAGTGGGAAATACGCAGATGGGTCCACGTTTTTCAATCTCTGAAAAACAAAAAGGCAAGAACAAAGTCAGGAACATGAGTAGTCTTACCAGGGATTAGGGCAAGGAGTCAGTGACAGCCGAAAATGGCCCGTGTACTGGCCGTCTTGAGGTTGCCGGACTGTTTTGGGGGTTGTGACCAGAATCAGGGGCACCCAACGGCAATTTTCGGAAAATATCTGTTCGGAAGACGATTTGAGATCTAAAATTTTCGGAACATTGGTTGTAAAATTTCTTGCTTGCCTGCCGCTCCTAGGATTTTCGAACATTTAAAAATTGCATTTTTAACGGATTTTTACCCTAAAAAAGGCCACCTAGAATTTTCGGGAGCCTTTTTCTGGCTGAAATTTTCGAAAAGGTAAATTTTGATCCCTATAATTCTCGGATCACTAAACTTTCAGCTAGGAAATCCGAACAGAAGAAAAGTTTGTAGGGGATAAAACTATGCCTATATCTATCATTTAAACACTAAAATACGTTCAACAATGCTATGTTAAGTGGTTTTGAACTATATCCTCGTTGGGTGCTGTACAGTACCGCAAGTGATCCCCGACCGCAAATGATCCCGACACCGCAAGTGATCCCCAAAATGGACCGCAAATGATCCTCGACGGCAAGTGATCCCCAAAGTCGACCGCAAATGATCCCGTGAAAAATTGAGGAATGGATTGGATCTTCGGGACTGATGACAAAAAAGGACTGATTATAAAAAGGAAACTTTTTCTTTTGCCTTCTAAACAAAGAGGCATGGAGGACACCAGATCTCGGGTCAATTTGTACAAGGCGAAAAAAAATGGAATAAATCTGAAAATGATATGGTTTCAAGAATGTATATCGCTGTAAAAAAAATCCTTATTTTTGTATTTATTTTGTCTTTTAACGTCTAGAAGCTCAACTTGTCTACTGAGGAATACAAAGCCGGGCACCCTTTACATAACAAGCACTTAATTGACTTTACTGATCTTTTTGGAAGTGTCGAATTAATTATGATTAATCTCTGAAGTGTTAGTTCTACGTGATAAACAGCAAGACATTTGTTTCTAACCCAAGTGCTTGTTACGAAACAAGACATGATTTAAAATAAACAAACGTCAAAATGCCCCCGAACTTATCGATGTTCACAGAATTTGGTTTATTTCGAAATAGCAACTTCGTTACAGCTTATGAACATGTTGCGAATAGTTATATTGACGCTTATATGTATACAGCTATTTCAAGAAAGGTTGTCAGAAAAAATCTGCACGCGACAAGCCCGAAAGGTAATATGGGATGTAATCGATACACTGTTCCTGACGACTGTAGCTGTCGAACCTACTTTTGTTGCTTTCTTTAGCACTCGCAAACACATTTCGATGGCCTTTCGTACCAATTCTTTCAAATTTCTCTGAAGAACAGTGAACTCAAAACCACCCACAATGCCTTTTGGGATTGCCGCGTGCACTTTTCCCGACAACCTTTCTCGAAATAGCTGTATTCATTTGTTGTGCCTTTGCTGGAGACAGTTACCAGGAATCTAAACCTGGTAAAGAAAAACACAAAAGCGAGGTAAGCGGTAGTTATGTTTATTTTTACTAACCCAGCCAGAAAGAATGCCAACATTCGGATTACGGTAAGCACGTGGCTAGGTATTCCATTTAACAAGTATTTGGAGACTGACGGGACCATAGCAATACACGAAAAAATTGCTATTGTTATAACGGGAATAGTGTTCCTGAGCCTCTAGATTTTCTGCTCCCAGACTCTACTCGCGCAATCGTTCGCCCTCGGCGATCGCAGATCTTTCCCATGTCACCTCAAGATTAAGCTTTAAGGTTAAATGTTGCAGGTATACTCCGACGACAGCGTCTTTTGCGATAATTGCCAGATGTTAGAGGACTTCGATTTTATGCAATGAAGAAGGACACGCTAATTCATAACTGCAGTCCATAACAGACATTGTATTACCTCAACGAACCTTTTAATATATAATTTCGTTTTATTAGTGTGTTAAAGCCCGAAAGAGTTTTTCCTAATCATATACAGACGTTCGCATTTCGAACCTATGACAAGGAATGCCAAGAAATTAACAATCACATTCACTGTGATAAAAGTTATTATTTTCAAAAGATGATAGTAAGTTTAGCCGATTAATTGATTACGAGAAAGTTCTTATCTATTTGGAAGTTAACTATGGTATGTTAAAGTCTACTGTTTTAAGACACTGCGATGAGTTGCAGCTGTGTTTCTTTGACTTACTGAAATTCAAGTTTTAATAACGGTATGTTGAAAGTTTATTTTTTGTTTGCTTTTATTTGATTTAACAAAGTCTTGAAAGAAATTTTTTCATTTAGTTTATTTTTCATTTTTATGTAATTATTCGCTTTTAATGTGCCTTTCTGTAATAATGACAAAATTGAGACAATGATCCGCAAACTTGAGTCCAAGCCATTCCATTTTTCTTTCGGGATCATTTCCGGTCGACTTTGGGGATCATTTGCGGTCCATTTTGGGGATCACTTGCGGTCTCGGGATCATTTGCGGTCGGGGATCACTTGCGGTACTGTACAGTGCCCCTTCACAATGGATACCCCACAAACTATTCAGATTGTCATCTTTTAAATACTCAAAATACTCGATAGGAGTCTTATAACTTCAAGTAGTAAATAAGAGAAGAAAGACGGAAAACGAAAAAAACAACAACAACAAAACAGTACAAAGTATATACGACTTGAACCGCACATTTGATATACAGCTATTTTGAGAAAGGTTGTCGGAAAAAGTGCACGCGACAATCCCGAAAGGCATTGTGGGTGGTTTTGAGCTCCTTGTTCTTCACAGAAATTTGAAGGAATTGGTACGAAAGGCCATGAAAATGTGTTTGCGAGTGCTAACAGAAAGCAGCAAAAGTAGAGTCGACACCTACAGTCGTCAGGAACAGTGTATCGATCATATCCCACATTACCTTTCGGGATTGTCGCGTGCACATTTTTTCCGAAAACCTTTCTCGAAATAGCTGTATATTTCACATCCGTATCCACTACGCCATCGAGGGCTAACTGCCGACACCGATTAATTTTAACGTACTTTACATGACATTGATCATACAGTATTGAAAGCTAACCATTTTTACTTAACCCTTATCACTGTACTTCGGTGCTAAACCCTGTATTCAACTATTTTCCTTGCACAACTATCTCTTCCTCTGATTTCCCTCCTTTTCTCAAAAATCTGCCCAATAATTTCGTATAAAATGTATACGAGGAGTGTAGCGTTGTGTAATAAACATAAGATGTCCAGCCTAGAATAGCCCCATAATGCAATTCGACACCAAACCAACCCAGTTTCGACAACCTCTTGATGGACAAGAGAAATGGAGCGGTAAAATGAGAAAATGTAGAGAGAAGCGGGCTATGAAGGAAACAAATTGAAGCTGAGTAAATATTTTTTTACTAGACAAGTGCAAAGGTGAAATTTTTAAAGTGGAAAATGACGATTTGTGTTTTAATAATTGATGTTACCTCTCTTAGCTGGGTAAGTGAACCTGGAATCACTGTTTCATCTAACAAGAACAGGCGGTCTTTCTGCATTCCAATCTCCTCGCCATTTTGGAGGAGGATGCTAAAAGTGTAGAGAATATAAAAAAGCAATTGGTTTCAACTCTGTTCGTGCACCGCACTTTTTGGCACATCTCTGCTGTCACTGTAGTGTACAGTTACGACATGAAATTGGGAAATTTCATGCTTTATGGACGACACAAACACAAGACAACGATTTTCGTTTTCTTTTTCTGAAGCTGGATACGGTCCTTCACTGCTGTTGCCATCCTGGTTGAGTAAGCTCCCTTTAAGCAGAAGAATTTTTCTTTCTCTTTCTAAACTTGTTGGTTGCAAGTTATTTGACTTAAGGAAAGTTCCTCTATAGCTGACGAATTGAGCGAGTTTGAATAATCGCCGCGGTGAAGTTTAAGAGAAGGATATAGTGGCGCTTCGTGGCCAAAATACTGCATAGGGAATGACGGACAGCGATCTTAAATTTCCGATTTTCACACTGCCAGGCACAAATGTCTTAAACATAACGAGTCCATGGCTAAATAACTAGGCTTCTACCTTCTGTGAGTTGAATGAACAAAGAGGACAAAACGATATCACTGTTAAATATTTGACAAAGGTAACAGAACCTTATTTAAATAGTTTGTAAGTTATTATTGAATTTGCCTACACGAAAACATTTGTAAGAGTACAACCAACATGATACATACATTGGAAGGGTCATGATCGGTGGTTTAGTTTTGATGAGTCCACGTTTCTTTAATTCTCCTTCCATATCTCCACCAGCCAGAGTCCATAGATGATACACCTCCCGCAGTGGCCTGGAGACAGTGACAGAAAAACCATGGATCAAACGTACAGGAATCCCATCCAAGCGCACAGAGGCTCAAAACACACAGCCGAGTAACTGCCACGTGCGAAAAATGTTAATTTTCCTCCACGTTTCACCTCCCTCACGGGCAGCGACTTTCGAGCACGCTCGCGTATTTTGCTTGCTCTACTGCTCCCGATTAAGGGAGTCTTGGATTCTGGCCCCTGTTGTTCAAACGTTCGATAGTGCTATCCACTATCTGTGGTCCAAATCACTTAATGTCCTCAATTTTGATTTGAAACAACTTCATTTTGCAGGAGAAAAAAAAGCTATGTTGAATTGGATAACCAGTCTAGTCACTTAGGGAGAGCAAGGACTTTCAAATCAATTTATTTAAATAACATAAAAATGAAAACTGATTCGGTAAACCTTTCAGAAAGAAGATCGTCTTCTTCCTCAACATCTGTGAAGATGATGAAAGAAGATGCATACATGAGTTAATTGATGCTACGCTAAAAAAGTGGTTTGAAGTCATTCAGTAAATCTGGGAACTAGTAATGAAGCATGAACAATAAAACATTCAGGCCAAAAATCTATATCAGTCAAGTGGAATGTTCAGATATTTGTGCTCACTCAGATAAGTTACCTACCTGGAGTGAAATCAATGTTTTGGTAATCGACAACATCTATATCTTGAATGTTAAACACAGGAGGGAATTTCTGGAATCCATTACAAAGTTGTATCTGCCCAACAACGTAAAGTATAGTGAATTATTAACAAAACGTACCCTATGTTAGGTCGTGTTAAGACAATGGTGTCATGATATGTGACAGGCCAAAATTAAATTCAGGTTGTGAATAATTAGGGCTAGGAGGCAAAGGAAATTGAGAATCAACCTATTTGATCCAAAAATGTTAATCTGGAATTACTTTTGACCTGTAACATTTGCATCTTTTTACATTATTCAGTGATTAACATAAAACAAAAAACATATATATTGCGTGCTTTAAAATTTTATAATGAATATTTACTTTTCCTTTGTCGAAACCAGAAAAGGCCTCATGCTGTAGTAATTCTATTGGAGAAGGTCTGAGAGAGAAGCAGAATTAAAAGGAATAAGTGTAAAGATTATCATCGCAGTTGAAGACAACTATGCAGTTGTCAAAAGCAAGCCTGAAAATATTTGGCTTGCTGGGATTCTTCTTCAACTGTGCAGATCACCTTAACAGTCATTTTTTCATCACGGACATCAAATATATAAAATTTATACTTATTCATTATTTCAGAAATGAAAGGATAACAGTCTGGACTTCAGTTCTACCTTTTTGTGGCATCAGAAGTCAAGCAAATCCTCAAGAATGAAGCCAAGTCGGCAGGAATTTCCTGCAAGATGAAGAGAGATGCCGTACAATAATTGTGTGTTAATGAAGATAAAAACAACTGACATAAGAGACATTAAAAAGAAGTGAAAAAGAAAAAGTGAAAAAAAAGTAAAATGAAAAGTATACTTCTATTTTCCCCGATGCTTGATGATCATTCATAAGAAGTTCAAGAATATCAGAAGAGGAATCTGAAAAGTAGAATACAGAAACAAGTTAATGTTAATTTATATGCCCCATAATTGAACTGCTAGTTTTATATTAACTTTCACAGGGGCTCTCTTTGGTTAGGTCCATCCTGGAATTACCCCATGATGAATGTGATGCATTTTCCAACTAAGGTTGTTTGCCATTTACAAAACGTTTTATGAAATCCAATTGGAAAGTACACAATTCACAGACTAATACTAATACGTCTAGTAAAGGGAAAAATGGAAATAGAAGAAACCACTACATCATTTTAAACAGTTTTTACAAACAGAAGTTATAAACTGTGACAAGTCAAAGAATGATAAAACAGCCATTTGCTAAATTTCTACAAACATTACAAAATACACTTATGTAAATCCTGGCAGGTAGTCCTTTCTTCTGGAAGGAATGTTCAAAACAAATTCTTGAAAGCCATCTTTGATACCAGTTTCAGTAAATGGAACTAATTTGTACAAATGGTAAATGCGAATCAGGGATGAAATTACCAGTCCTGGATTTTGCTTACCATTTCCCCATGTAATGGTAAACAACCTAAGAGATGCTAGAATTTGTGAGATTTATCAGCCCAACCCCAGTCAGGCTCAGACATTTTTCTCTGGGATATCTACTTTCTGGCCTACATTAAGCTTCAGTTCCTTCCTGCCGCACTATGCTGTACCCACTGGAATTCCCTTATTAACCCTTTAAGTCCCAATAGTGTCCAAGATCAATCTTCTCCTTACAATTTTCCATATACTGTAAAGAGATAAGTTATGAGAATCAATGAAATGATCACCTAAGAGAAAATACTTTGATCTTTGAACAAATTCTCTCAACTAATTTTTTAAGGAAATGTATGGAGATCAGTTTGGAGAATTTGTATGTGGATCCTGGGGCTTAAAGGGTTAAGTCCTCCTTCTCTTGTCTTGCTTCTGAACTTTGCCTTTTTCCTGCCTGTCTTTGTTGTTTTCCTGCGGTGGCTCCTATTTAGTCCCCTGGTCTTTGAACAATCCCCTTATTTTCTGGGATACCTTAAACATACCTTGTGCAGTCTTAACAAGAGAGAGTATCTTGAAGAAAATCTTTTCAACATCACCACTATTGGTCAAATTTTCCCAAAGTGATCCTCCCTGTAAAAGAAAGGTGTATTAAATTTTGTTCAGAAGATGTTTAATCACTAATTTAAAATAATACAGTCAAACCCCATTAATATGGACACTGAAGAGGCTATATGAAGTGTCTGTATTACTGTGGAGTCTGACAGTATTAAGGGGTTCATGTTATTAAAGTAAAAAAACACCTTCTATTACAACAAAATACTAAAGAAATAGAAGAGGGGTTGGAGGACATTAGCATCTTCAAATAAAACATTTCTGACTTTCACAATTAAGTCGTCATTCCACGGACTAAATCCGAGGAAACACTCAAACGATCACTTGTCTATATATACTACAAAACCTTTCTTTCCATAATATTAGTATGATGCCTGAAAACAGCCTGAAGGTTTTTTTAGGGACCAATCTCCTCACAATCTCCTATGTTTAGGTTTTTTAGGTACCAAACCCTTCACAATCCCATCACATCATCCACGTAGTCAAGAAGCAAAAAATTTGTTTAAAGCGGCTTCTTGTAGCTTCGTTTTTCTTTACTAAATCAGAACATTATCAATTATTAATCTTTAACAGACAAAGATAATATTGAAAGTGCAAATATGACGTGCTAAATGAACCGCAATGCATTATAGGCCAATTTCATAGATAAACTTACCCAAGACATACGATCATGCAATTTTAGTGGGGTTCAATTGTAGTAATGAAATTTTTTCAAATGCTTACCAAAAGCAAATAGACAAGGATCATCCCTAAAGACCATACATCGACCTAAAACAATTTTAAGACAAAAAATTAATAGATAAATTGTCATAGCAGTACACAAGCAAATTTATGATTTGTCAGATGATCAATATGCTTGGCTTGCTTTTTGGAGATGTACTGGCTAAAATGCTTATCACCAGCCAATTTGGTCTGAAATACTAGAACATTCTAAACTGACCTTTGACTAGTGGCATTTTAGTCACACAACACTTACTACTAACAGATATAATTATCGTCTTTACTAAGTCTGATATTATCACTTTATTTACCCTGATCATCAGTGCAGAACGATTCAACTTCAGATACAAAAGAAGCAAGTATTATAATATTATTTATTTATAATTACTTTAATTTATTCTCACCTTTGGTCCTGATGGCCCAAATAATGGAGAACGTCCTTGGCCAGTCAAAATGACTTCTGGGGCCATGAATTCAGGAAAGCTGTCGGAAAAGAAATTGGTGTTTAGATAAAGCCAGAAAATGCATAACTTGATACCAGGGTGTTAGTTAGAAGAACACTTTTACCACTGACACTGGTATGGTAAAGCCAACACAACAGAGGTGGATTCCAATTTAAGTGCAGACTTGAGGTAGACAATAGACAAGATCACTGCCAGAGACTGTTTTGTCCCTAGTGGGAATGCTGTGAGGAGAGACCTATAGTTTTTCATCCTTATCTATAAATAAAAGAGTTTAAGTTCTAACTACCGGTATTTGCAGATACAAAATAAAGGCAGCACCTTGTCAGAGTGGTGGTTCGGCCAGGAAACAAACCCAGACAAACCTTTCCAAAGTCTAATACAGTACCTAATGATTTGATTTAATCGGTACACAGTAATGACTAAAATAATTAACATAATCCAAAACCTTCAGTTCTGAAACCAGCACCAGTAAAAAAGAAAGAAGCTTGTCAAACCATAAGGAAAATCTTTCAAGTCATTTTCAAACTTTGAGCGAGTCATCTTTACAAAAGCTGGTGTTTCTGCTAGGGACAAGGCTCTAAATTGAAGCAACTTCAACATTCTCTAGAGCTCACCCTATTGGAAATGCAACATGTTCCCCAAAACCTGTCATATAATACAGGCCACTTTTGGACAACTTCACCTGACCCTACAGTGTGAAAAATATGAAAAAGTAACGTCAACTTTGCTACATGACCTCTACGCACAATGTATTTTCAGACAATCAAATGAAACAGTTTAAACAAGAAACAATTGCATGCTTATGAGAAGTACCTTAGGTGAAAGAGAAATGGTTAATGGTGACAAATTCCTGTGGACAATTCCTTGTGCATTCAAGAAAGATAGTCCATGCAGCATTTCGAAAGCTATACGCCTGACATCACTCCAACTGAAAAAATAATGAAGCATATTGTAAGAAAGAAAAGACTGATTTGACAATGAAAATATTACTTATCATAGAAACTTAAGAACTCACCATATCAGTGTAAGGGAGCTCTTATTGGTTGGGGGACAGGGGGTCCTCCTATTTACTTTGCAATGTCGGCTCCCAACCCTTTTTTCTTTGCTTCCTCTTTTTCGACCTTTTTGATTGCAAAAATATTAAGCATTGTGGCATAATTTCCGACTATTTCTCCCAATTCCCATCTTTTAGAACTCCCACTCCCTGCCCATTCTTCTCCTGCTTCTCATACCCCGTATTCTCCTGGGCTCCCACACCCCTGCCCTCCCCCCGCCCCACTTGTTTAGAATCACTTACTTAAAAATTTTACCACTTTTCATTGCTGTCTTCAAGTTATTGGCATAAAACTCTTCTCCAACAATGAGCCTTTCTGTAAAATAAGTCAGAATATTAATGTTTCTTCCATGATTCCATATTTTTTTTTAAGAAATCTGATCTATGGAAGAACTAATCTTATTGTACACTAATCTTATTGTATCACTAATCACCCCCCCGGCCATCAGCCCTATACATTTATTATGCATACATATTTCGACTTAAATTTCTACAAACTATTTGTTTGGAATAGTATGAGATTGCTGCATGCATAATAGACTTCTGGGGCTTAATTTGGGGAAATCTTTACATCGTTAAATTATCAGTCGCAAACCTTTAGCAAGCTCTGAGGAGCTTTTCGGAGGATATTCTTGGGTTGCTAAACTTACTCACCATTTTTCACCCTGACAATATCCAGGTACTGACAGACGTTTTCGTGATAAAGATTCTTCAGGACTTGAAATCGACCCAGGATCACGATGGAATTTGGAGTCAGGGGCAGACCGTTTGTGCCACACTGACCAGAAGGGTGAGGACATGGAAAAAATGTCGAAATTCCTATCTGTGCTTGGTCCAGCGTCCCCATTCTCTTCAGGTATTTGGAATGATCGAGGTTTTGTTGTTTCAAAAGTCTTTTGTTTTACTGATTTAGGCAGATTTTTGGGAGTAAAGGGCAACAGCCCGCCATTTTGTTTTTAGCCTTGGTAACCGCCCGTTAGCTCAGGTAGCCAGGCCAGCAGGTCTTGAGGAAAGGAAAACGCGGTTTTTTTTTTTTTTTGCGGTGAATGAATTTCTGCGTTGTTTCTCGAAATTTGTTTTCCTGTTGTTCTAAGAAGGCGTGTCGAGTGATTTCAGGTTCCTTTGCCTCAAGTCCAAGTTTTTCACAAGTCAGAGAGTTTTACGTGTCACAACATCCACGTGGTACAAACAACAATATGGCGGACGGTAGTGGTCTTGTCGAGGAGTATTCAAAACGCGCTAAAATGGCCGTAAGTTTCTTAATTCCTTTAAAATGTTATTCAGAACAGCCTAAGCTATAAGGCTGATTTTCTGGTTTCTTGTAGGAGGATGAAATTGTGAGTTTAAAGAGAAAGATTAAAGTATTGCAAGATCAAATTGCTTCTGATGTAGAACAGGAAGCCGGAGAAAACGAAAGCTCCGTTAACCCAGTGTTGGACAAGCTACTCACCGAGAACAGCAAGCTTAAATACCAAGTGGAGACCCTCAAACGTGTAAGATGATGTAGTTTTCTGTATAGGGTGGGGTCTAGTAATGGAATAAGGGGAGGTTCTAAGGGACAGATTGCCCCACCTCGCACCCTGCCCCATTCACCGCTTACCTCATTCTATTGATGAAGTTAGAACTATCATAAGGTATTCTTTTTAGTCCTGAGTTAACGTTTGATCCTTTCATTTCTCATATCCTGTTAAGTTGGTTCTGGCAAGAAAATTCTCAGGAAAGGAGAGTATCATCCTTGGAGACCCAGGGGCAGATAGTGGGGACGAGGAAAAGTCTAAACGGGCGGAAAAATATATGGCACGAAGAAAAGTAAAGAACGGTGAGAAGAGCCCCTGGGGACAATGTCTTACCAGACCAGTTCCAAACGGTCGCCGCCGTTCTGGCTTCTGATTGGTGCCAGAAAAACACAAGTTTTCTGGCACCAATCAGAAGCCAGAACGGCGGCGACCGTTTGGAACTGGTCTGGTAAGACATTGTCCCCAGGGGCTCTTCTCGCTGTTCTTTACTTTTCTTCATGCCATATATTTTTCCGCCCGTTTAGACTTTTCCTCATCCCCACTATCTGCCCCTGGGTCTCCGAGGATGGGAGAGTATAACCCCGCGGTAGATAGACTCATAGTCGACCTGGAGGGAGAGGGGAAGGCAGGTGCCACAGAACTTGGCTTTTCCTGAGATTTGGCTCTTTTAGGTTTGCCTGAGGTTTATATGTCTGAGTTACAATAAAGAGGAATCTTACTTTTCCTTTCACAAATTTTCAGAGCATCAAAGAGGAGAAAGCAAATGCCAAGAGTGTCATGACCAACTGTCAATTCACACTGAATGAGCTTTTCAGGAAGGCAATTACAGCAACATTTCCTGATTTGCCAGACGCTCCAGTGGTTGTACAACCGTCTCAAGGTGATAGGTTTGGGGACTACCAGTGCAATAGTGCTATGGCTATTAACCAGGTACACCAAGTCTGATCATATCAGTCTGTTACAGTTGATAAAAATGCTTTTCAAGTTCTCTAATACTATAGGGCATGGAATTTCTTCATATTTATTTGGAATTGTCTTTTTTTTTCTTAATCATGGTTAACAAGAAAAGTCTTTGTTATTATTCATTCAAAACTTGTCTCTTTCAGACTGGGTTAAATTCTCTACCAGTTTTTCATAACTATAGTCTTGGACAGAATAAAATGGAACAGCAAAGCCCCATCCCCCTTGAAATCAAGGATGAAGCCATGCAAAGGCCAAGTCAGGCCATTTTCCATCGGTGTCACGTGCAAACATTTTTAATTTCTTTGCTGTTTTCAGATACTGAAAGGCAAGGGAGTTAACAGTAATCCTCGCCAAATTGCTACATCAGTTGTAGCCAATGTGCCACAGAATGATTTGGTGCAAAAGGTTGGTCAGTATAGTGTATTTATTACTTGCCTGAATACCATTATTTGAGGTGAAGGCAAGTCTCTTGATCTCCAGTTGTCTTGCAAGGAAGTTGAAAAATAATTTATGCAGCCAAAACTTTTTGAATACAGTCACACCTCTCTGCTGGCAGAAACCTTCCTTAGGCCGACACCTATGCCTGTACCCAATGTTGTTCTTTCCTGAGGTTAGACTTCTCTTTGGAATGAGGCTTTTTAACCTTTGAGTGAATGGTGGTGGCTTGTAATATGGCTCTTACTTTTGAGTCTGCAGGGTTTTTGTTAAGTGCTAGCCTCCAGCTAAATGACCAGCTAATTGATTTTTAAGCTGCCTGCTTCACACGAAACTGTCAATATGCATATCAGTAACTAGTAGTATCAGTAGCTAGGTCAGCTAAGCAGGCGACTTTTCATTACTGTTCACAACTGTTGTGAACAGTAATGAAAAGTTGCCTACTTAGCTGACCTAGCCATCTACTTAAAAAATTAAGGAGTGTGATATTCAAATACAACCTCTTTGCCAATAGTTTCACACAGTACTATTTGTTTAGTAGGAATTTCTCACTTTTGAGTAGGCTGATGAATTAATTCTGCAGTGTGACCATTCAAGTGAAACTTCTCTGGTAGCACTTTCACTTTGTGCTAATTTTTTGGTGTTTTGCAAAATAAAGTTTGAAATAATAATGTCTAAATTTGACTTAATACATTTCTGGCGCTAAAATGGTTAAGTAACTAATATGATTGGCCTATTTCTATTTTTGTCTAGGTTGAAGTTGCTGGGGCTGGATTTATCAATATTAATCTTAGCCACAACTATGTGTCCTCAATGCTTAAAGACATCCTAACTAACGGAGTCCAGCCTCCTGCTGTCCCTGTGAAAAGAAGATGTGTTGTTGACTTTTCTTCACCTAATATTGCTAAAGAAATGCATGTGGGCCATCTTAGGTCAACCATTATTGGGGAGAGCCTTTGCCGGCTTCTAGAATTTGTTGGTCATGATGTGTTGCGGTGAGATTCTTGTATGTTATCTTTAAACAATGTTAAACTTTGAAGAATAATTATTTTAATTGTTATGTATTTTAGTGTAATTAAATCTATTAGGTGTCCCCAATTAATGCATGGTTTTCCTTATGCTAGATTCTGACTTTGACAAATTCAGTTATTCATTCATTCATGTTTTGCACAGATGATTAGAATTATGTCAAAAAAATGTTGTACATGCTACAGGTCAAATTTGATTTGACAAGGCTTTGAGCTCTAGGAAAAATTATAGGAAGCCCAATGCTCTGAACCCGTGAAATCTACGGTGCCCAGTGTATGATTTCTTTGAGAAAACTGAGATTTCCAAGTTACCCATGAGCAAAATTAATGCCACCAGGCCCTTCTAGAGCACAGCCCTGTTTCAGATAAAAAAAATTTTAACCTACCAGTAGGTTGATTTGATTCTCAATTTCCTTTGTCTTCTAGGGCTAGGAGATGAAAGAAATTGAGAATCAACCTAGGTTAAGAAATTTTAACCTGAAATCGAATTTGACCTGTTAGATAGTAACATAAAATTATACCACTTGCAAAATTCTTATTTTATTTATTTTTCTTTACATAATTTTTGATAACATCTTCTTTCTCAGAAGTGGAGTGATTAACATTGATTTAATTTGCTATTTTTTTCAGTATTAACCACATTGGAGACTGGGGAACTCAGTTTGGCATGCTAATTGCTCATCTGCAGGATAAATTTCCAAACTATGTACAGGTTTCACCCCCTATAGCTGATTTACAAGCTTTTTATAAGGTACAAATGCCTTCTATGAGTTGCTGCTAGTTCAACTCTTTTAAATGATGTCTCTGAACATGAAAATTCCTTCTTTGTGGACACCTCTGAGAGATGGGCAACCCCCTGAAATGGACACCTAGAGTTGATCCCTACCATTCTTTAGTATTTTTTTGAATCTCTACAAAGCCGACACCTCCCAGAAATGGACACCTAGAGTTGGTCCCTGCCTTTCTTCAGTCATGTCCTTCGACTCTCTATAAGGTAGACACCCCCCTGAAATGGACAACTAGAGTTGATCCCTACCATTCTTTAGTACTAATTTTTTTGACTCTCTATGAGGCAGACACCTCCCTGAAATGAACACCTAAAGTTTGCCCCTACCTTTCTTCAGTCATGTCCTTTGACTCTCCAAAAGACCAACACCTCCCTAAAATGGACACCTAGAGTTGGTCCCTACCATTCTTTAGTATTTTTCCTTGACTCTTTGTAAGGCAGACCTCCCTAAAATGGACCCCTACTATTGGCCCCTGCTAATCTCGTACCCAGATTAGGCACCTGCTTTTCTTTGGCCATTTAATTTGACTCTCTATAAGGCAGACAGCTCCTTTAAACAGATTCCTAGAATTGGTCCCCACTGTCTTCAGTTCTAGTGCCTGCTTTGAAGAGGGTTAGATGTATGTAGTGCTTGACAGATGTTGGTTCTTTTAATAGGAATCCAAAAAGCGATTTGATGAAGACGAGGCTTTTAAAAAAGTCGCATATGAAAAAGTAGTGGAATTACAGGGAGGAAATTCTGATGTCAGGAAAGCTTGGAATCTTATCTGTGATGTCTCTAGAAAAGGTACTCAACTTATAATCATCCTTGTGATAAGAATTGAAGGTGACTAACTTAATAAAGCAATAATTATTTCGGATCATTAAGCTTTTCCGGGTAACTGCCCACCTACCCCTCCCCTACGCCAACATTTTGCCCTAAGTGAGAAGTAAGTGTTAATGTTGGCTTAGGGGAGGGGTAGGTGGGTAGTTTCCCAGAAACGTATAATGAAACCAGAAATGTTTCCCCTTACCCGAAGTGACACCTGAAACAGATGTCATGACTAAATATTTTTTTTATCGTTTTCCTAGAGTTTGACATAATTTATAAGAGGCTGGATGTGACCCTGATTGAAAGAGGGGAATCATTCTATCAAAACATGATGCCTAGTGTTGTTGCAGAACTTGAGAGAAAAGGTCAGTCGTGCACCACAACAAAATACCGTAAAATTCCTAAAATAAGCCCCTCCATGTATTAAGCCCCTCCAAATTTAAGCCCCCCAAAATCAAAACGCAAAAAACCCTCCTTTAAATCGCCCCTCCAAATATAAGCCCCCCAGGGGGCTTGTAATTGGACTTTGCCCTCGAATACAAAGTAAAAAAAAGCAAAAATGGTAAATTTCCGTCCCACTACAAGCTAGCCCAATCGATTTTGAAACGCAAATTTCCCTCCATACATGAGCCCCTCCGAATATAGGCCCCTCCAAAAATAAGCCCCTCAAAAACGGAATTTTACGGTATACCTGGAAAAACAAACAAACAGACAAAATAAAACAACCTTATGTCACACTATGGGGTCATTAAAAATGGGCGACCAAGCTCTTCATCTCGCCTCAGTTGTTCAAAATATGGATAACAATATAGCGTAACAGGGCTCGAAAGAAGTCCAGTCCAGTGGTCCGCGACTAGTAGATTTCCCAGGCCAGTAGGGACCTTAGGGACCTTAAGCAACTACGACGACGACGACGAAGACAACTTCAAAAAACAATAGGTTTAATGATCAAAACAACAGCTCTGCACGTGCATCACGCTTTTTAGTACATTTCTTTGACGTCCACTGCACGACTACGACGTGAAACCTCCTAATTTGACGTTTTATGGAGGACGTGGACATACGACGACGAATTTTCCTTCCTGTTTTTGAACTTGAATAAAATCCTTAAGAATTCAACTCCAGGAAAAGTCGCTTGCAAATAGACGCAATTGAGTTTGAAAGAACGCAAATTCATTTTTTCGAGACGTTTTCACCGCCGTCGTCGTCGTGGTTGCTTAAGGTCCCTCTTAAGCAAGGAAGACGACGACGGCAGTGAAAACGTTATTAAAAAAATGAATTTGCGTTCTTTCAAACTTAATCGCGTCTATTTGGACCCGCTCAATATGTCAAATGCAGGCGACTTTTCCTGGAGTTAAATTCTTAAGGATTTTATTCAGGTTCAAAAAGAGGAAGGAAAATTCATCGTCGTATGTTCACGTCCTCCATAAAACGGCAAATTAGGAGGTTTCACGTCCTAGTCGTGCAGTGGACGTCAAAGAAATGTAGTAAAAAGCGTGATCCACGTGCTGAGCTGTTGTTTTGATCATTAAACCTATTGTTTTTTTGAAATCGTCGTTGTGGTCGTCGTCGTAGTTGCTTAAGCTCCCTACTCAGTTAAGGTGGCCCGAACCTATATTTATAACCGTGTTGGTTATGTTTTTGAATCGCGCTTTTCAGCAGAAACAATTTATATTAGCAGTTTTCTATGATTTTGGCATCTGTAATAAAGAATGATGGAACTTTCAAAAAATCGTATTTACTTTCTTGTAGGTATTATTTTTTTAAAGGGCACATGTTCTGTGCCATTCGAAAAGGACGCAATTAGAAATAACCAGTAAGTCGGAGGGGGAAGGACAGAGTTATCGGCCCATCAACTATTTTTTGTCCGTCATTATTAATAGCTTCATTAATTCGGCCAATTGACTCGGATATATTCATTGGCTGATGTGCATCAAGTCTCTGGGGTGTTTACGAAATTTATCGTTCTTCTTTAAGGGAAAGTGATAGAAGAGGAAGGTCGTAAAGTTATGTTTGTTGAGGGGATGAAGGTGCCGCTAACAGTCGTCAAGTCCGATGGTGGTTTTACTTATGACACATCAGATCTTGCGGCCATAAAGCAGAGACTTGAGCAGGAAAATGGGGAGTGGCTAATTTATGTCACGGATGCCGGACAGGTTAGACAATAGGGCCATTTATACCAAGAAAAATAAGACGCGTCTTACATAAGACGCGAACTTTCCGTATAAACGGCACATTTCGTCAAGAATACAAATTTTGCCTCTTCGACAAATCGCAACATGACGCCGTAACTATGCTTTGAAACGCGCGCCATCGTGGATTGCCGTCGCTACGGGCAACATTCACATGAAAACGAGTCAAGAACAGAAGTAAGACGCGAACCATTAATTTATACGAGTTGTTTCGTTTGAGACAAGACATGCTCGTATAAATGGTACAGTTCGCGTCTTACTTAGACGGGTCTTACGTAAGACGTGTCTTATTTTTCCTCGTATAAATGGCCCTAATGTGTTTTTATCAAAGTTGAAAAATAACAAGGTGAAAGTAAGAAAGTGGACAGTTATAACAACAAATGGGCAAATCATAAGGCAAGAAATCGTACGCGTTTGAAAGCAAACGCAGAGAACTGGTGCAGAGCGCCGGGAAAACTTGCAGCGTGTGTGGAAATGAGCGCGGGAACTGAAAACGAGGCGTGATTCAGTTATGGATTGGAATTTTGCTTTCCAGCAACTGCTAGGCCGTGAGGCTCGGCCGATCACGACCAAGCAAGACAAGTTATGGTTTACTTGCATGTATATAAGATATGTGATGTGTCAACTTTATCGCCAGGACAAGATTGCTTTTCTGATATTACCCTGTCCCCAAGTCACTCAGTCTGTACTGAGGAATACGAGAAAACGACAACGGTACATGATGTATCTCATTCTTGCATATTTCATATAAATGTTCTCTCTCTTAAAGGGTGATCACTTTAAACTCATCTTTGGAGGTGCAATAGAAGCCGAGTGGTACGATCCCAAGGTGACGCGTGTTGATCATGTTGGATTTGGAGTTGTTCTTGGAGAAGACAAGTGAGTTGACATAGCTGTTGACATTGTGTTGTAAAGACACAATTGAGTCCTGTTTCAAGAGGACTTTCCCCTTTTTGCTCCATAAAACTAGTGGTCTATAAGAAAAAATTATAAATCGTAATTTGTTTGCCCACGAAACATTAAGGAGTTCAAAGAACTCGTTTAAAGGTATCCTTGCGATTGAAAGTGTTGGTTTTTGAGGGTGGGGGAAAACCTGATTATCCGCAGAAAAACCTCTCGGCCCAAGGGAGAGAACCAACAACAAACTCAACCCACACACGTCAAATTATCATAGTCTTCATTATCATTGCCACCTTGTGATCATCATTATCAACACCATCATCATCATCGTCATCGTCTTCATCATCGTTATCATCATCACCGTGGTTATCATCATCTGTCTCATCATCATGTGATCGTCAGACACTTTAATTGCACAAGGCATCTAAAGGACTTCCCCTCCACGTTCACGTAAACAAAGGCTCCAACTCGAGGCTTGGTTTGACCAAAGTACAATGACTTGCCTGAAATTGTCCCGTCAAACTATGACTTTGTTTCATTTTTTCTGCTTGTCATCATCATCACTTCTCTCTTCGCCAGGAACCGCATTTAAGCCACATGGGGTGTCCTCCTGCAGCAAAATTCGTGAAAGATTTATCGATATAAAATATTCCTTCAGAAAGCCGTGTGATTAAACCTAAACAAAGTCAAACACTACTTTGACTGAAAATTAATTGTAATTATTTCACCACTGTTTTTTATTCACAGAAAGAAATTTAAGACCAGATCAGGTGATACCATTCGCCTTGTTGATCTTCTTGATGAGGGTCTCAAGAGGGCTCTAGACAAGTTGAAGGAAAAACAGCGAGACCAGGTTTTTTTAAATTTTCATTGCTAGGACTGTAGGAGTTACAATCATTGAACAACTGCATTGTTTGTGAAGCCAGGTATGCGTTTGTCAAAAGTACAATTAACTGGACGCCTCAACTTGTTTTGTGTACGTACAAAAGTGATTTTTTCTTGCTTAAAACAAATTAAAACTAATTAAGATGTTGCGTACGTAAAGTAATTATATTCGTCCGAAAAGTATCGGTTACATTGAGAAACGCACCCTTGTGAAGAGAAACGACACAAGGGTCAGGGGGAAACGGTATGAGACTTGGGACGAAATAGCCTGCGCGCATAAGTCTCCTGTCTCCTTTACTGTACGCGAAAGAGGGATCAAATGAGTAGGGCTAGCTATAGGGGTATGGACGAAATCACAAGAAGCGAACGATTGAGTTAAACTGAGTTTTCATCTCACTGTTTACATGTATTCTGACTTTCTCACAAACATTTCTCTAAGGTTCTGAGTGCTGAGGAGTTAAGGACAGCTCAGGAGTCTGTGGCTTATGGTTGCATTAAGTACGCGGATCTGTCTCACAACAGAGTTAATGACTATGTGTTTTCTTTTGATAAGGTAAGATCAAGGTGAAAGAAGAAAACCAATTGATATACCTACAGTCAAACCTTCATGTGCGACCATCTCTTGTAAGCGACCACTTACCATAAGCGACCACCTACTACTCTCCCATTCAAAAGTTCAAAACATCAAAATTTTCCCGGTCGAAGAGCTGTGGTTGGAACCTCTGAAAAACGACCACGCCTTGTAAGCGACTGCGACTAACTTTCGGCCTGACGGTTTCATAATTTTTCATTGTTTTTAATCCCTTGTAAGCGACCACTTGACGCATTGTCTGATCTCTATGTTCGCTGTATGTACTATGCTACTGAAAGTAGAGAAAGAAGTTTTAGTGACAACATGGAACTACACATTTTGCAAAATTGCATGCGAAAAATTATCTGTATAGTGGATGTGTCCGGACATCTCGGAAGAAACTCCATGTGGTTGGATTCTTGTAAACGACCACCTCCCGTACGCGACTACTTAGTCTTGGCATTTTGGGTGGTCGCTTACAGGAGATTCTACTGTATTTGTTTTGAGAATCGTATCCCACCTTCCCTCCTTCGCTTTAAATATACAACGGCAAGGTCTTAACGGACCAATTTAGGTTTCTGGGAAATTACCAACCTACCCCTCCCCTAAACCAACATTATCACTTACTTCTCACTTAGGGCAAAAGGTTGGCTTAGGGGAGGGGTAGGTGGGTAGTTTCCCAAAAACCTAAATTGAACCGTCTAAACTACTCTTAAACAGACTATAGTTCGTGGCCCTTTCCGTGTTTTGACATGCACGGAATGTACTTGGCGTGAGAAAAATACAGCCAGTCGCTTGAATTGTTTCTTATGTTCCTTTAGCTTTTTTGTCAGGTAGCGCCTAGTACGACTTGTTTCTTTGGCTGTTTAAAATCTTTTAAATGGTTCAATTGAGGAAGTTAAATCGATATGGCTTAGGAGAGCTCCATAGGTGCTCAAAAACAACACGGAAAACACCAGTGTCCGCTCCTTTTGCATTCCTTCCCATAGTTGTCCAACAAATTTATGCATGGCTTTGTTAAATTTCTCATTGTTTTTCTTCGTTCTTTATTGTTATGCTTTTGTACAGTATTGTAATGCAAAGACAATACAATTCAGTGCTATGCATAAATTTGTCGGAGTATTGGACAACCCTCTTCCTTCCAGGAACAGATTCTGATTGGTATACCTGTGTTTTGAGGAAAGTAATAGGCCATTTCCGAGTTCTCCCGGGCCTCTGTATCAAAACGAGGTTAGTTGCTCAACTTTTCTTGTGGAAATGAGTTTTATTTGCATGAGAATGAAAAATCATTTCCATATCAAAGGTTGAACACCTAACCTCGTTTTGATACAGAGGCCCGGGGGAACTCGGAAATGGCCTGTTATCAGCGCGTGTCGCATCCGGGATTTAATTGGCAAAAGGAAAAAAATGCCTCAATGGTGATGCCTTATATATGCGAACGTGACTTTTACATTATCCTCTATTTATTTGCACGAACTGCATGTGTAGTGTATGCAATGTACGTGCAAACCGTCCAAATACAAAACCTTTTCCAAAAGTCGGGTTTACATGAAGTACCACCCAAAAAGGAATTTAATAACATGTGGTATTTACCGTTTTGGTGAATTCCTTACACCTTCTGATAAGACTTGTATCAGTTGGTTATATTCTCACGTTTTGTATATTTGCTTGTTTTTATGCGTCAGATGTTAGATGACAAAGGAAACACAGCAGTGTATTTGCTGTATGCTTACACTCGGATCAGGTCTATCATGCGCACGGCCAACATCGATCGCGAGAGCCTGGAAACGTGTTTAGGAACCACGGAAATCTCACTGGAGCACCCCAAAGAGTGGAAACTGGGAAAGTGCATCATACGCTTCCCAGAGATCCTTTCGCGCGTGCTGGATGATTTGTTAATGCACACACTTTGTGAGTTCATGTACGAGATGGCTACCACGCTGACAGAGTTCTATGACAACTGCTATTGTGTAGAAAAGGATCGTAAGACGGGCGAGGTGATCAAAGTTGACATGGGGCGAATGCTATTACTGGAGGCAACCGCGCGAGTCATGGAGACTGCCTTTTATATACTTGGTATCAAACCTGTCACAAAAATGTGAATATGGATGGAATGACCTCGATTTCAAGAAAGCGTGGTGTATTTAACGGGCTATGTTTTTTCTGATGATTTTGCTTATTTTCACTCACGACGAGCTGCATATTACAAATAAATGAAAGAAAGGCTTTTGAGGAACAAAGTAGTCGCTAATGTATCTAGAGCATCGTAGAAGTTACTCCGTTATACATAAAATAATATTGAGACCGGCAATCATCCCTTCTAAATCTTTGTCAGCTTTGCCTGCCCATAACGCCGATATTGAAGCAGTTATTTTGATATCTCGGTCAATTCTACGATTGTTTGTTAAGTACTGAACTCTTTGCCTAAAATGGCATGACCTAGCCACTTTTAAGTCCACCATTCCAGTTAACTTATTTCCTCATTCTGAATAGACTAATTCTGTTTATATTCTGAAAGGTTGTTGTTCAGCGGTTTCAACCGTTTGACCATTGAAATAAAGGCTATCAACCTGGCTTAGTCTTTTTATTACCGTATTGAGCATGACGTCTTTCTGAGTCTATTGGTCTATTGTTTTTTTAAGCGTGTGGATATGATGTGTCCTGACAGTCTGTGGATGAAATTCTGGAGAGAAGAAATTGAAATGAGGAAAGGGTTTAAACTCCTTCATTAAAAATAATCTTGCTAACTTTCCTGGTAAAAAATGTACAATGAAGCGAAATTCGTTACAGTTGTTTAAATTATTTTTTGGAGGTAGCATGTATTGAAAAGCACAAAAACTTGTAGTTCACCGCGGGGAATTAAAATGCGAAAAATCATCCATGGCAACGGAAAACGAATACCCCAAACTGTTTACTTCTCTCTCGAGGAAAACAATCGCCCATGTAAAAAGGATAAATTTCTTAGAGATAAAAAGATAAAGGTTAAGACCCACATACGGCAGTGGTGATGACTTGTTAATATTATTGTGATGGACTGATGAATGTGCGATTTTGTTTAAATTATTCGGGTGCAAGGGTTTTGTCCAGCACTGATGATGATGGCGGACAGACGTTTTGTCACGAGTTCTCGTTTTCTGGTTCTTGCTCTCTTGTTATATATTATCACTTTATCTCAGGATAACAGGGATGAAATATTGACCGAAATTCAGCACCGTGAGTTATGTTTTATGCCTTCCTGTCGACTGAAAGCCAAAAGTTGGACATTCCTTCACCGAAGGCCACGAGTCACAGCTTGGAAGACCGTTATGAATGTCTCTACTCGGGTCAAAAGATCAAAGGCAACCACGGCTTACTACGATAACTCGACTTCTGCTTTTAGACCAATTTTACAATTACTACACGATGTGGAAACCAATCCTGGACCCGCACTGAATTATTCTACAAATGGTTCTGGCAAAACGAATGGCAATGTGAGCATAGCACACCTTAATGTTCGCTCTCTCAAATGCCGAGATCATTACGTCCTTGTAAAAGAAACAGTGTTAACCAACAGGTTTGATATATTTACCGTGTCCGAAACATGGCTGAATAGCACAGTTCAAGACCTTGAAATTGAAATCCCCGGTTATGTCATCTATCGTCTCGATCGTCAGAATAGCAGAGGTGGCGGCGTTTGTGCATATGCTTCGCGAAACTTCAAAACCGAGTACTTGAGCGATATCTCACTTACCGCACCATCTGGTTTCCAACAACTGTGGCTAAAAATCCAGGTTAAGAGCATGAAATCGTTCATCTTATGCACGGCATATAGACCACCAAATACTCCACTGTCATGTTTTGATTCTGACCTAATAGAATCCTTTGTCTACGCTTCGTCGTTCAATGTGCCTATTACCTGCTTGGAGATTTGAATTGTCGTCTTGAGAGTAGTGACAATCCCGAGGCTAAAGCCTTACTGAATTTCTGCCGTTCCTACAATCTCTCACAACTTATTACTAGGCCAACACGCGTAACGGAAACTACTAGCTCGATTTTGGACGTAATCTTGGCTTCAGATACAAAGCAAGTTCTTAATGTTATGGTTTTGGAAAGCTCGATCAGTGATCATGACCTAGTCTACATCACATTAAAACTAAAGAAAGAGCGCACTAAGCCTGTTTATATCACTACCAGAAGCTACAAGCATTACAAGGCTGACGCTTTTTATGATGATGTTTCAAAGGCACCGTGGTCAATAATTGATGTTTTCGATGATGTCGAAGACAAGCTTCATGTATTCAATTTGCTTTTTTCTTCAATACTTGACCAGCATGCCCCGATTAAAACGTTTACAGTCCGCGGCAAACCCAATCCATGTATAACTGACAACATACGCGCATTGATGAAAACAAGAGACAATTGGCGGAAAGAAGCAAGAAAACGCAATGACCCCATGGCTTGGACGGCTTACAGAAACCTAAGGCAGGAGGTTAAAAGAGAAATTAAAATTGCTGAACGAGAATTTGTTACAGAACAGATTCAAAGGAACCCAAGCAATACAAACAATATTTGGAAAGCAATCCGCCACATAATCCCCAAAAAATCCACATCCCAGCGAATTTTCAGCAAGGATAACAAAGTTGTAGCTGACGAGTTTAATCGGTTTTTCGTTTCAGTTGGCCAGAGTTCTGTTGACAAAATCCAGTCATTGGCTAATGAATGCAACATAACACTCAACCGAAATTACTTTGTTCCAAGACAATACCCTTTGTGCGAGCAGTTTCATTTGAATACCATAGGCAGTGGCGAGATCGAACGCATAATATCTTCAATGCCATCAAACAAAGCCCCAGGGATCGACAAGATCTCTGTTCGTGTTTTAAAGGACTGCCTTGCCCCGATCCTTCCAGTAATCACGTCTATTATAAACAAGTCTATTGAGACATGCAAATTTCCCACTATTTGGAAATTAGCCGAAGTAGTACCTCTCCCTAAAGCTGAAAACCATGAATTGGCGAATAACAACAGACCAATTTCGCTTTTACCGGTTTTATCAAAAGTTTGTGAAAGGGTCGTACACAATCAATTCACTTCTTATTTGCAATTGAATGATAGGTTAACAATCACCCAAAGCGGCAACAAAAAATGGCATTCGACGGAAACATCTGTCATAGAAACAACTGACACTATTCTTAGAGCGATAGACCAGAAGATGTTGACTTCGGCAGTGTTTTTAGACATGAGCAAGGCCTTCGACAGCGTCAATCACGAAACCCTAATCTTGAAATTGCAAGACGTAGGCGCCTCGAACCCAGTTATCCAGTGGTTTTGCAGCTACCTTAATGATAGACGACAAGTGGTGCGAATCCATTCAACATTGTCAGAGCCCTTGCCCATTAACTGCGGCGTCCCACAAGGAAGTATACTCGGACCACTTTTATTCAGCATATACACTAATGATCTTTCCTTAGCACCACAGAAATGCAACGTCCAAAGCTATGTAGACGACACTAAGCTAGTTATATCCTTCAAAATGAAAGATGCTGAAACGCCTTTGCTGATTTAAGCGATGACTTGCATAGAATAGGCCAGTGATGTTCTAACAACCTTTTATTGTTGAACCCAAGCAAAACTAAACTTATGGTGTTTGGTAGCAGGCAAATGCTTTCCAGAATGACCACTCGCAGCCTCACTTTCATGGGAAGAGAACTCGTACCGGAACACACCGCGAAAGACCTTGGGGTGATTTTGGACGCTTACCTAACATATGACGAACACATTACCAAAACTGTCTCTTCCTGTATGTCTAGTCTCAGTCAAATAAGCCGCACAAGGCATGTTTTCGACAAACGCACCCTATTAACTATTATAAATGCTCTAGTTTTTAGTAAACTTTTTTATTGTTCGAACGTATGGGCGAATACATCGAAAAGTAATGTAAGTAAATTACAAAGTATTCAGAACTTTGCTGCTCGAATTGCGACCAATACGCGCAAATATGATCACATCACACCAGTTTTAAAAGAGCTTAAATGGCTACCAGTAGAAACTCAGTTATACTTTAGGAACGCTATCATGGCCTTTAAATGCCTAACATCTCAAGCGCCGGGGTACCTTTCCTCCCAGTTCATTAAGCGAGGAGATATCAGCGGACGTGCCACAAGAAATAGTCAGATGCTGAACATTCCACTTTTCAAGACTGCTAGTGGTCAGAGAACGTTCTATTATAGAATAGTTAGCATCTGGAACTCAATGGATTGCAGTCTCAAAACTCTTGAGTCAGTGTCTGCTTTTAAGTTTAATCTGAGGCGTAGACTCGTCAAGGATTTTATGGATGCTTAAGTATTTTATCACGTCAATTGAATTTTTACTGTAAATATTTTTTCTCAGAGTTTTTAGTAGGTTTTAAATTAATGTTAATTGATTATAATTCTGATAATATAATTTTGTAATAGTTTTAGCGTCCTTAACTTACTAGGTCTTTATTGTAGGAATTTTTTATCTTTTATCGTTGTAATGTAATTATTGTCTTTGAAAAGCCTCTATGAGGAAAGTCAATAAAGTATGTATGTATGTATGTATTTATTCATTGAGAGACATTTAATTTTTAATCAAAATTAGGAAGTTGACATTGCAACGCTTAATATTGCATTTGTCAATACATGGAAACAACTTCTACCGGTCAAAATCTGCTTTCAATAATTTATAAAGTAAAGGTAATTCCGCTGTCAATGCTTTGGATCTTTGTATTTAGAGACTCTGAATACAAAGATCCGCAGACTCTGGTGACACGAGAGTGGCTGAAAATGCAAGTCAAAAACGGCTCATTTAATGTGACTTTTTAACAAATGGTGTTAAGCAATTTGCCCAGGGATTTTAGATCCTGTCTCCCATGGCATTTCTTTCCATGTTCTTTCCTTTGAAACCAGCAAAAACAATTAGTAACACTATAAATCATTACTCATTTCAAGTGCTACAATATTAATTTTCATGGATCTGAGAATTCAATTTCGATTGCTTTAGATTTTTAAAAGAGCAACGCATTTCCGTGGTTACAGAAGACGATAGTACATGTCCTTGGTTGCAAGAAAAAGAAAAAAAAACATCGAGATGAAAATTAAATTGACCACTCCAGAAATATTATAACATATCATAATGCTCTTTGTTTGTCACCCCAAAATTTTTCATAAGCATTGTCTTCAGTTTTTCTTTGGGCTATTTTAACTCCCAAGAGAAACCGAAGACATTGCTTAAGCAAAATTTTGGGGTGACAAACAAAAAGCATTATGGTATGTTATATGGTATTTTCTGGAGTGGTCAATTGTATTAAGTAGGCGGTAAAGATTGCGGCGACCAGAATGCCAAGTTTGCTGGTCGAGGGAGCAGTAATTCTGAGGCGAGTCAGGCTAATGGACCAGGTATAAGAACGTAAGTTATGGAAAAGACTAATTATGTACCTTTTTCAGCAAAGTATTGACTGAAGGTCTGTTTTCATGGGGCAAATTAGGTGTATATCAGTTTGGTTTTGCTGATCTGCATTGAACATGATATGCAGGTGTCCGGCTAGCCTATGTGGGAATGTGCCGGTATAAATAATCTACGAAGCATAGCGTTTCTAATCAAGGTATTGCGCGAAAGTTGTGTGGTAGCGAGAGCAAAGCAAAAAGCCGCGTCCTCAACGAACTCGCGCAGAAACGCCTTCTACGCACGCTAGGGTATGTTAGGAGACTAAGAGTATCTAAATATGCAATTTTCTTTTGGTTCTCTTAACTTTATTGCCATGAACAATTTTAATAATCTTCTATAGCCGAAAAAATAAAATAAATCTGAAGGGCGTTTATACGGAAGGGCAGAAATAATAGACAATAGACTCTTGAGACAGACATAAGCTATAAGTTAAAGTACAGTCGACTCCCGATAACTCGAACCTTCAAGGCGGACATAGAAAAAGGTTCGAGTTATCGGGAGCTCGAAGCAAATAGTCGATCGAAAGTAAGGGAAAAACCACTTTTTACAAAACAGTGAACATTTTAAACACATTTAATCGTAAAAATGTCAAGTGACTGATTCTACTAGATTATAAATCAGAAGGTAAAGGTAACAAAACATAGCCTACATAGAGCATGCACTGTATTGTTTTGAGAAGTAAAGCTCTTTCCAGTGTCTTTCACGTTAGATATGTGACAAACAACATTGGCCTCCACTGGTAAACTATATGCCTACAACACGTCAATGGGAAATTCAAATTTCAATGTTTTGGACGCCAGTACACTGTTTTTTCCCCGACTTTTTAAACGATTTACAACCTGATGGTTCGAGTTATCCAGGGTAAAATTATACATTTAGTGATCTGAGGGGGAACAAAAAGACCGAACGAGTGCTCCCTCGTTAGCTCCTTACTGCAATCTCCATTTTCCAATACATGTCATTTGCACCTCTTTCCAATTTTAGAACAGTCTGATATTATATTAGTGATTGTAACAGAACTGAGTGGAATCCAATAAACCTCTTTTAATTAGCTTGTACGTTTTGTTTTCCCAATAGAGTTTCCAAGGGAACCTGACCCTTTGTCCTTTCATAAACAATGCGAATAGATGAGCACGAGAAAAAGACGAAATTTGAAATGTATTTAATGTAACCTTTTCTTTGGGGTGTTACATGGTATGCTGTTCTATTGCTTCATTAGCGGTAGGCTATATATATATAAAAGTAGGTTGAGTTTGATCGTCCGGGTGAACGTAGTCCTGAATAGGACTGTTGTTGTTGACAGTGACTGACGTCTCGACAACCTGTGCGGTAGTCATCTTCAGAGTCAAAGTGAGTTGTATCACGTCAGTTGATGGTATTATATACTCTGGTTATTGATCTGATTGGTCAATAAAGTCAAGATGTTATTGGTCGTCTGTCAGTTAGGCCATGGTGTTATTGGCTATGAAGACTCGTAATCAGTAATTGGTGCGTTTCGATCCGTCTATTGTCACAGTTAAGCAGTCGTCTATTGTTAGTCAAATTGTCAGTTCTCCAGTCGATCTCTCGTAGTCTGTTAGTTTCTCTTCATCTCGTCAATAAGTCGTTTGTACGGCGCTGGTAACTGTTGGCTACGATTCAGTGGCGTTTGTTCTAAGTTAGTGAACCAGCTTTCCAAAGTAAGGCGTTGATGGTAGTCTGTACCAGCGCCGTACAACAACTGTCAACAACAACAGTCCTATTCAGGACTACGTTCACCCGGACGATCAAACTCAACCTACTTTTGAAATGACTCCTGGGTTCAAACCTTTCACAGTTTTATATATATATAGTTGAGTTGTTCTCATTTATATTTATTCGCGTCTTACGACCGTCCCTACGCCCTCAAAATTAAATACCTACAGTGACCAGGGGTTGTCAGTTTCTCTTGGACGTAGTTTTCTGCATGCTGCTATATGAAAGGTTAAGCGCTTTTTGTATGTTTACTGAATCATTGTTATATAATATGAGCATAGTGTTTTGTAGGGTTGTTTTTCTTGCTGTATTGTTTACATTTCCGAGTTTTCATTCTGTTTGTTGTATTATTTCCATTCATTTGGTTGATGAAGGAATGAATAAAGAGGGTCGCACACGGCTCGTGTTGACATACCCCCAATTGTGGTTGCTTGTTACATGATAAATGTTCTATATTCGTTTGAGCAGGTTAGCGAATTGGAATACTAGTAAAGAAACAGTTCTCTGTAGAGTATCATCACATGCCCCTGTATTGGCAAAACAAAACATACAAGGTAAAGAGGTCTATTCGGTTTGTAATCAAACGATTGATTCTCCTGTATGTAATCCAAAGAATGATGCTTCAAAGTGATGTATTAAGTCATTTTCCACCACACCTTTCTGTTTTCATTAGAATTTCATTAAACTGTCATGATCATTAGGAACGAAGGTTATTATTTACATTCGCTGTGGTCGCGCAAAAGGCGTTCAAAATTTAGTTATCTTGGCTTCTCTTCTGACTTCACACCAGAGAACTTATAAAATATAAGGTAAGATTTCTTTTAAGTTTAATTTATACGATATCTTGCCAGAGGCACCCAACGAGAATATAGTTTAACCACTTAAACGTAGCATTAGTAAACGTATTTTAGTATTTAAACAGTAGATATAGAGGATATTACACGGTGGCGCGAAGATATGAATTTTATTTTCGAGTGGCAAAACAATATTTTACGAACGAGCGCGGCGAGTGAGTAAAATATTGCTTTTGCCACGACAAAATAAAATTCATATCTTCAACCCGGCGTGTAATGTTCTTTTTATTATATACTAGACAAACAAAACATCGATAAAGTAATAGAGGGAAATGACCGAAATTACGTCATCGATAAACTCACGTGTGAGATTATGGAAAATAAACCACTCGGGTCCCGGATGTAGTTTTTATGAACTTTACGAGTGGTATATTTTCCAGTAAAACACTCGTGTCTATATAATAAATAGGCATATTTTTATCCCCTAAGAAAGGCTCCCGAAAATTTTAGGTGACCTTTTAAGGGTACAAATCCGTTAAAAATAGGCAATTATACCATTTTTTAGATGTTCGAAAATCCCAGCAGAGTCAGGCAAGCAAGACATTTTTCGGAAAATTCTAGATCTCAAATCGTCTTCCGAACAGATATTTTCCGAAAATTGTCGTTGAGTGCCCCTGATTAGTTACACGGTCAGTACAAAATGCAGACTGCAGACTGAAAAGGAGGATGTGACAACAATAGTCTCTGGAGTCAGTCTGCCGTCTGCATTTTTGTACTAATTACAATGCGGGCGCAGGTCAATTATTTTAAAGGTAGAATTCAGTCTGCTTACGGCCAAAGTATAATTAATTAAGGAAGACATTTCCTAAAGCATCCTTCGAGAGCTTCGCTTTTGGCCTTGGCTAAATCTATATATTAGTTTTGATACAATTGAATTTTCCATGAACACAAGAGCTGCCTTGCTCCAATTTACCCAACAAAGCGTCAAGCCATGTAGTTGTTATTGTTTAATAAAAGTGAAAGCATAGAATGTGTCGAAGTTGTTGTTTCAAACTTGGGTGAAGTTTATTAGCCATCCTTTTCTTCAGCGAAATCAGTTTTAAACCTCTAAAATTATGTAACAAATTGAGAAGAACCATAATAATAATAATAATAATAATAATAATAATAGTAATATTTAATATTTTATAGCGCAAATTAACATACAGGAGGATATCATCAAATGCACTTTAGGTATTAAAATTAAATACAATGTTACCCATTTACAATTTTGAATTGGAATAAAATGCGAAGATGTATACTATATGAGACACTAAAAAAAAAAAAAACATAAATTAAACGCTTCTCTCAGAAATAGTGAGTTTTAAGCAATGTCTCAAAGGTGTTGAAATTTTGCTGTGACTTTAATGATTACGGGAGACCTTTCCAAATCTTGGCGGATGCATTTGAAAAGGCTCGATCGCCAAGCGTTTTTTTCGATCGTCGTGAATGTTCATTAGGCATATGCATTAGGCACATTCCACGAAAGATAATTAAAAACGAATTCGCCTCGTTGGCACTTGCCGAAAGGTAACCCTAGTTTAAATTGGGGATGACTGTTCTATGAAACTGTCTGTTTGCATTTGATTTAAACTCGTGTCTAAAAATCTTTTCTTTTTTTTTAATTTTCAAAAGTAATTCTTATAAATCGGTCGTTTTTGTCTCATTCGTTTCAGTTCACAGATAAATCGTCACAGGAGGAACGAATTTATACCAGTTACTTGGTTTGTTTGCTTTTGGAATGTTTTTTTTTAACAAGCTCCTCAACTCTTTATTCTAATACTAGACTAGCTCTACGGTTATGTCCAAATGCATATAAGTATGGTATAAACCAGTATAGTTATCGTTTAGTCTTTTAAGCTAAGGAGATCTCTTCATCGATGGTTAGTGCGCGGTCTTTGGTGCATGAGAGATCCCCGGTGATATATATCGTATCATTTTTTCGATTTCTCTCATTTCTGTGTTTAGCTTTAACTAGTTTTTAATACCCGTAAAACGAAACAAGGAGGTAAAATAAACGGACCGTCGACCCCAAGTTTATTACTTAAATTGAATCACTGTCACGATTTATCAAAGTAAACTGGTCTCTTTACCTTTACCTTGTAAGGTTGGGTTGGAGTTAAGTGGAGTTTGAAACTTTTTTGCAATTATAGCCTTCAACATTAATGCAACTGGTAAACTATCGATATTATGCGTGAGCTCAGCACTTAAATTTGTCTATTTTTCTTTTAATTTACTGACCCATTACGAAAGGATCGGATAGAAAGACTAATTCACTATTGTTTCGTAGCCTGTGCTAAAACGTCTCGCATAAAATGCGGTAAAAATATGATTCTTCAATTTGTATCATAACACAAGGTCGAACAAAACATAGGGGCAGAACTCTATTGAAATTAGTATTCTAAGGAAATTTTTGTTAACTTAAGTTACGAGCTTAGCGACGAGGTTATGGTTTCATAATGCTTTAGCGTTGCGTCTTCTAAGAACAATCTTTCCGTTAAAATACAAAGAAAGCATTGGAAGTAAAATGAAAACAGCCCGTGTTTCAGATTGAGACCTTATCTAAGCTACAGTAAAACGTGTAACAAAATATACGTAAATCGATATTGAAGGATTTCGTATTTTCCAAAAATATTCCATCGTTGAGATGGTTAGGGGAGGGAGGGGAGGGGGGAGGGGGGGAGCTGATTCAAGCAAACAGAACAACAGGTGGAAAACAGGTCAAAAGACCATCACACAATTAAAAGATATTTCAACTTATGAATACTGAAAGAATAATCATTGATCCTTCTGACGGAAATAAAACTAAATTGTGTCAGTAAACAACAGGACGCCAGAATAATCTGAAGGTAATTGTCACATGTTTTTTGTTTATTTCTTGAGGCTATTTTAACTCTCAAGAGAAACTGAAGACATCGCTTAAGCAAAATTTTGGGGTGACAAACAAAAAGCATTATGGTATGTTATATGGTATTTTCCAATGCATGTCATTTGCACCTCTTTCCAATTTTAGAACAGTCTGATAATATATTAGTGATTGTAACAGGATTGAGTGGAATCCAATAAACCTCTTTTAATTAGCTTGTATGTTTTGTTTTCCCAATAGAGTTCCCAGCGAACCTGACCCTTTGTCCTTTCATAAACAATGCGTATAGATGTGCACGAGAATAAGACGAAATTTGAAATGTATTTAATGTAACCTTTTCTTTGGGGTGTTACATGGTATGCTGTTCTCTTGCTTCATTAGCTGTAGGCTATATATATCTGAGCTGTTCTCATTTATATTCATTCGCATCTTGCAACCGTCCCTACGCCCTCAAAATTAAATCCCATGCAGTGACCAGGGTTTGTCAGTTTCTCTTAGACGTAGTTTTCTGCATGCTGCTATATGAAAGGTTAAGCACGTTTTGTATGTTTACTGAATCATTGTTATATGAGCATAGTGTTTTGTAGGGTTGTTTTTCTTGCTGTATTGTTTACATTTCCGAGTTTTCATTCTGTTTGTTGTATTATTTCCATTCATTTGGTTGATGAAGGAATGAATAAAGAGGGCTGCACACGGCTCGTGTTGACATACCCCCAATGGCGGTTGCTTGTTACATGATAAATGTTCTATATTCGTTTGAGCAGGTTAGCGAATTGGAATACTAGTAACGAAACAGTTCTCTGTAGAGTGTTATCACATGCCCCTGTATTGAGAAAACAAAACATACAAGGTAAAGAGGTCTATTCGGTTTGTAATCAAACGATTGATTCTCCTGTATGTAATCCAAAGAATGATGCTTCAAAGTGATGTATTAAGTCATTTTCCACCACACCTTTCTGTTTTCATTAGAATTTCATTAAACTGTCATGATCATTAGGAACGAAGGTTATTATTTACATTCGCTGTGGTCGCGCAAAAGGCGTTCAAAATTTAGTCATCTTACCTTCTCTTCTGACTTCACACCAGACAACTTATAAAATATAAGGTAAGATTTCTTTTAAGTTTGTTTTATACGATATCTTCTCAGGGGCACCCAACGAGAATAGAGTTCAAAACCACTTAAACGTAGCCTTGTTAAACGTATTTTAGTATTTAAACGGTAGATATAGGCATATTTTTATCCCTTAGAAATTTTTCGTCTGTTCGGATTTCCTAGCTGAAAGTCTAATGATCCGAAAATTATAGGGATCAAAACTTACCTTTTCGAAAATTTCAGGGTACAAATCAGTTAAAAATAAGCCATTATATTAATTTTTAGATGTTCGAAAATCCTAGGAGAGGCAGGCAAGCAAGAAATTTTACAACAAATGTTCCGAAAATTCTAGATCTCAAATTGTCTTCCGAACAGATACATTCCGAAAATTGTCGTTGGGTGCCCCTGTCTTCTTCCTGTCTGAATAGGAATTTTGTAATTTTTCAAGAGAAAATATACACCAAATTATATTTTTTAGTGACCAAGCCAACAAATTGTAGTAATACTGTGTTACTTTTTCACATCATACGACATGTAAATGCTTTTGAAATGGAAGTTAAAAATTACTGTGCGTTCATGTACGTTCACTTGATACGTTTACTTTCATTCGCGTTACTTTTCAAAAGGACAGTTTCAAGATTCTGGGGTACAAAACGTCATTTGCCTGATTTTTCTTGACGTACTCAATTTGAACCAATTGGAAGTTCTAGCTTTATTTTCCCTTCGCTGGTTTTAGAGCACGTTTATGCAGGTTTCTTTACAAGAGAGGATCATGAAACAGAGAGGGAATTAAAAACTTAGAGCGTTGCCGGGATATTTGAGTTTAAATAAGACAGTTTTTGCTCCTCTTTGCATGATGAAGAAAAGATAGACTTAACGTCACATCCATCAGTGGATGGGATTAACAAAGCTTTTATTACAACATCACAACTAAAACGCTAAGGGAAATGCTATGGTAGCTCACCAACAGTGAAAATTATCTGACTGTTTTGTCAGCCACATATATTTCAATTTTAAAAATTCAATGTAGAACGTCCTTTAGCATGGTTTTACTGATTGGTACATTAATTAAAAGGCAAAATAATTTTGAAACGTGCACTCAAATCAACAGGTCGGTTAAAAGCCGCGTTATTTGGGCACCCGACGTGTTTTAAGCGGGAAATACATACTTTATTGTTACCTCCCCAAAGGGGCTTTTCAGGAACAATGATTATATTACATTATTTCAAGAGCCATAACGGCTCTTGATTATTTATAATAACTAATTACAACGCTTAACCTAATACTATTCTCACTTGGAAAAACACGCCCAAAACCTAATTTAGCATCAATGCACTTCCTAAAATTGTCAGCGTGGCCCAGGGGAACACACGGCTTACCCACAGACCTTGTCCCTCACTTTTAAGAGCAGCTTGTTTGATTATTCAGCCAGTTCTAGTAACATTTAGGTCTCGAGGCAACCTCGATAGCAGTTCTCGCCCCACCCTCCTCCCCGCAGCGATGGGGCATACCTCGTATTCTCTCCTGGCTCACCGACTCGCAAAGCCTCGGGCCGATTCTCCCAGATGTTGGTGTTCTGGGTGAGAATATATTACTGTCCAATTATTTACACTGGATCCACGAATAGGCCATTTCCGAGTTCCCCCGGGCCTCTGTATCAAAACGAGGTTAGGTGCTCAACCTTTGATATGGAAATGATTTTTCATTCTCATGCAAATAAAACTCATTTCCACAAGAAAAGTTGAGCAACTAACCTCGTTTTGATACAGAGACCCGGGGAACTCGGAAATTAATGGCCTATTGTAAATACACATAAGACCGTGCCGTCATTGCCCAAATGTGGAGTCTTACTTACACCCAAATATGGTAAGAAGAAGGTTACGAAGAATTTGAGAAATTTTTCAAAACATCACCGTGACGTTATAAATTTGCTGCCGAGGCAGCCTCGCTGGCAATAAACAATTTGTTCTAAATTGTGTCAATGATGTCAAAAACGTTTTTGCTGTCTTGGTACTGTATGGTAATCTCGTGGATCAGGAGTGAAATATGTATCTTCTTTACATTACATATGAATAGTAAGCTCAGTTGTAAGCATAATTTATAAAAAGGCGATAATGGCTGCCGCTATCCGTTCAATATTGAAATTCGGGACATGTTATACTTCAAAGTTAAGTTTTAAAACATTGTAATTAGAATTAGCTAACATTGTAATTAGTATAAAATGCAGACTGCAGACTGACACCAGAGACTATTGTTGTCACGACCTCCGGTTATTGCATTTACATTCAGTCTGCAGTCTTCATTTTGTACTGACCGTGTAACTAATCAGGAGCACTCAACGACAATTTTCGGAAAATATCTGTTCGGAAGACGATTTGAGATCTAGAATTTTCGGAACATTTGTTGTAAAATTTCTTGCTTACCTGCCTCTCCTAGGATTTTCGAACATCTAAAAAAAGGTATAATAATTGCCTATTTTTAACGGATTTGTACCCTTAAAAGGTCACCTAGAATTTTCGGGAACCTTTTTTGTGGCTGAAATTTTCGAAAAGGAAAGTCTTGATCCCTATAATTTTCGAATCACTCAACTTTCAGCTAGGAATTCCGAACTGATGAAAAAGTTTTAGTGGATAAAAATATGCCTATATCTACTGTTTATGACTAAAATACGTTTAACAATGCTACGTTTAAGTGGTTTTGAACTATATTCTCGTTGGGTTCCAGAAGACCTAACAGGTGAGAAAGCTTTAATACCATTTCTTCTTTGAAAGGGCCATTGTAGTTCTGTTTTGCTTTATAAATTGCGCTTAAAGCAGAAGCTGATCAAGGAATAGGGTTGTACGCTCAAATTTTTGTCAGAACCAGCTTCCCAGTTCGATTTACATTGAGCCAGCTTGTTCGCTTCCGACTCAGAACCAGGGTTTTCAATGTTTCCTTTTCCTTTGTAAATTTAATTTTAAGGGGAAGTTGGTCAAAGAGTAAAAACTGGTTATCACTCAAACACTGAGCTAGTCCTCACCTCCCTTCGGCCTCATGGGCTATTGACCCAGAGCCCATTCGGGTTCGAGGAACAATTGTTAATTAGATCTTTGTATTTTATTCAAGGTTATATCAGCAACAACAATAAGCTTTATTTGCATGACCATAACAAAGTATTACAGTATTGCAAAGCTACTTGAAATTAATCATTGATTCCACGGTAAATTACAAATATTCAAAATAATTTGAAAACTTATTAATCATTGTTCATTTCTAGCCATCAGTAGGATCAATTATTCCGGAGATGAGTTTGTCTCTCAATTCAAAGCAAGTTGATATAAATGAAATTAATTGGATGTTAATAAAATAGTCAGTAGAATTCATCAGATGTGATAATAAGGACCCATGTGATTGTAGTCGTAGAAATGGTATTTTAGGTTCTAGTTTAGAGAAGAACATATCTCTTATCGAAGAAAAACTTGGACAATCTAATAAAAAGTGAGTTTCATCTTCAATTCTGTTACAATTGCAGAGATTGCATGACCTTTCGTCACGTGGTATATTGTCTACCTGTCTCAATCCTAAGTTTGTGATTGCTTATTCTCAGTTTCACTAATGTTTTCCTAGAAGGGTTTTTTCTTTTTAGATCTAGGTAGGCAGAAGGGCTAAAATTCGTTTTGATCTTATAATAAAAGTTAAGTTTTGTGAATGTTGAAGGGTATGATTCCAGTAAGAGATATATTTCTTTTGCATAAGATCTACGCATTGCTTAATTTTACATGTATTCAGTAAATTACAATCAAAGCCTGGGAAATCATAGTAGTCAGTCATCTTAAGACTGGAGTAAAAACTATTTTGACCACTATGATAAAGGTTAACAGATATTTTTAAAGATTGTTTAACTATAGAGTTTTCATCTTTTTCTTGGAGATAGTTTAAGTAATTAAGTATCTTGTTATTTATATTAATGATCAAAGGGAATCTGCCAAGTTCAGATCCGCATGCAACATTTTGCCCATTCTTACGCTTTTCACCCTGCGGGCGCAGGTCAACTATTTTAAAGGAAGAATTCAGTTTGCTTACGGCCAAAGTATAATTAATTAAGGAAGACATTTCCTAAAGCATCCTTGGAGAGCTTCGCTTTTGGCCTTGGCTAAATCTATATGTTAGTTTTGATACAGTTGTCCTGCTCCAATTTACCCGACAAAGCCAGGGGCACCCAACGAGAATATAGTGCAAAACAACTTAAACACAGCATTGTTAAACGTATTTTAGTATTTAATCGCTAGATATAGGCATATTTTAATCCCCTAGAAATGGTTCATCTGTTCGGATTTCCTAGCTGAAAGTCTAGTGATCCGAAAATTATATGGATCAAAACTTACCTTTTCGAAAATCTCAGCCAGAAAAAAGGCTCCCGAAAATTCTAGGTGACCTTTTTAGGGTAAAAATCCGTTAAAAATGGGCAATTATACCGTTTTTTAGATGTTCGAAAATCCTAGGGGAGGCAGGCAAGCAAGAAATTTTTACAACAAATGTTCCGAAAATTATAGATCTCAAATCGTTTTCCGAACAGATATTTTCCGAAAATTGACGTTGGGTGCCCCTGACAAGCGTCAAGCCATGTAGTTGTTATTGTTTAATAAAAGTGAAAGCGTAGAATGTGTCGAAGTTGTTGCTTCAAACTTGGGTGAAGTTTATTAGCCATCCTTTTATTCAGCGAAATCAGTTTTAAACCTCTAACATTATGTAACAAATAATGCGAAGAACTATAATAATAATAATAATGATATCCTACTTGCTAAACTAGAGTTTTATGGGGTTCGTGATGTTGCATTACAGTGGTTCAAAAGTTATCTTTCTTCTAGAACTCAATTTGTACAGTACAATGGCTATAATTCTTCCTCTAAATACATCAAATGTGGAGTGCCTCAAGGATCGATTTTAGGACCTTTATTGTTTTTGTTATACATTAATGACTTGTGTAATGTGTCAAGGCCTTGGATTTCATACTTTTTGCCGATGATACCAACATATTTTATTCGCATAACGACCCAAATCAACTGATGGAAATTGTGAATTATGAATTGAAGAAACTATCAAGCTGGTTTCGGGCTAATATGCTTTTTATTAACATAAAAAAATCTAATTTTATTCGATTTAAAACAAAACAAAACAAGCAAAAACTTGGCTTACATTTTTCAATTAATGGTATCTGTTTTTAGGAGTTATACTTGATGAACACTTATCTTGGAAATCTCAAATACAAAACGTAGCAAGAAAAGTCTCGAAATCAGTGAGCAGTATCATTTACAAATCAAGTTTTTGCCTTAATAAGACCTCCTTATGTACTCTCTATTATAGTTTAGTTTATCCTTATTTACATTACTGTGCGACTGTGTGGGGCTCAATTTATCAGTCAAATCTCAAGCGTTTGATTAATCTTCAGAAACGGTTTATTAGAATAGTTTCCAGGAGTTCTTTTGATGCACATACCAATCCTATCTTTGTAAGCTTACGAATTCTAAAATTTGAAGAGATTATCAAACTCCAAATGGGTAAAATTATGTACCTTTATAAAAACGGCCTGCTTCCTGTTAGTTTCAATGACATGTTTTTGCTTAACTGTGACATACATTCTTATAACACTAGGAACAAGAATTCCTTCCGTTTGCCCTACTGTAGGACAAATGTAAGGAAACTTTTACTTCGTTTTCAAGGGCCCAAAATATTTAATTCCCTTAGCTCTGAAATTCAGAATGCCTCTAGTACTGCTTTGTTCACTTCTAAACTTAAGTCATCTTTTCTTGGCTTAAGCGCACTTTAGTTTTCTTAATGCCTGTGTGTAGTTTTTCGTTTCTTTCGCTTTTTTTTTCTTTTTTCGTGTTTATTCTTGCTTTATTTTTCCTCACCTTTTTTTCTTTTGCACTTACACGGTCAGCCTTTTCTATTTTTATCTTATTTTAATGATTAATGATTATTTTCTATTATGCGTACTTAGAGTTAAATTGCCGATGTCAGCATTGTAATTATTAATTTATTAGGTATTATAATCTTAAAAGGTGGTCCTATTCATAAGCCTTATTGGCTTTCTTGGGCTTCCTTGCCTTATCTTTTTATTCTTTTAAGTTTTCTATTTTGTGTATGGCAAAAATGACAATAAACAATAAACAATAATAATAATAATAATAATAATAATATTTAACATTTATATAGCGCAAATTAACATACGATATGTTACCTATTTATAATTTTGAATTTGCAATAAAATGCGAAGATGTATACTATAAGAGACCCTAAAAGGAAATCATAAATTAAACGCTTCTCGCAGAAATAGTGAGTTTTAAGCAATGTCTTAAAGGTGTTGAAATTTTGCTGTGACTTTAATGATTACGGGAGACCGTTCCAAATATTGGCGGATGCATTTGAAAAGGCTCGATCGCCAAGCGTTTTTTTCGATCGTCGTGAATGTTCATTAGGCATTAGGCACCATTAGGCACTTTCCACGAAAGATAAACAAATTCGCCTCGTTGGCACTTGCCGGAAGGTAACCCTAGTTTAAATTAGGGATGACTGTTCTATGAAACTGTCTTGTTTGCATTTAATTTAAACTCGTGTCTAAAAATCTTTTCATTTTTTTTTATTTTCAGCAAGAATTCTTATAAATCGGTCGTTTTTGTCTCATTCGTTTCAGTTCACAGATAAATCGTCACGGGAGGAACGAATTTGTACAGGTTACTTGGTTTGTTTGCTTTTGGAATGTTTTTTTTTTTTAACAAGCTCCTCAACTCTTTATTCTAAGACTAGACTAGCTCTACCGTCACGTCCAAGTGCATATAAGTATGGTATAAACCAGTATAGTTATCGTTTGGTCTTTAAGGTTAAGGAGATCTTTTCATCGATAGTTAGTGCGCGGTCTTCGGTGCACGGTTAGGGGCGGCGGTAGAGAGCTGATTCAAACAAACAGAACAACAGGTTGAAACAAGTCAAAAGACCATCACACAATTAAAAGATATTTCAATTTATGAATTACTGAAAGAATAATTATTGATCCTTCTGACGGAAATAAAACTAAATTGTGTCAGTAAACAACAGGTCGCCAGAATAATCTGAATGTAATTGTCACATGTTTTCTATTACCCATTTTTATCTTGATTTATCTGACATAACACTGCCACCAAATTCTTCTCCCTAGAATACAGAGAGGTGTATTGGTGCTTTTACAAAAGGATATGAAGTTATTTTGATTACTGTGAGGAAAGATTGCCGGAGACGGTGTGAGAATTAGCCTGCGTAGTAAGCGTTTCTGATCGAGTCACTGCGCGGAAGTTAGACTTTCTTGACGTGCTCGTGCGGAAACGCTTGTTACGTAGGTAATGTGACAATTTGAGATAAACCAGGCTCCATTGATCGCTGTTCGACGTTAGTAACTACTATTGCAATCGAGCCTAAGATATATTTAAAAAAATCGACTTAAGTTTATAATATGGGTCCTTTTTTCAAGATTTTATACTCACCTGTATATCCAGGGAGGCTACGATTGAAAATGCAACTGTGTTCGCATGCAAAAGTTTCAATCCCCCCTTTGTGGTGGTTCATTTTCGCTCTTCAAAATATTTTGCTCTAAAAGTTGGTAGTAGAGCAGGAGCCTATAACCAGGATTAAGCAACTCCCAAACAAGGCCTATGTCACGGCGCTTTTGTGGATCAGCTCATTTTTAGACACATTTTTGGGCACTTTTTCCCCCAAAAATAGAATCCCCACAATGTCTATGAGCGCATTCGAAGTATAAGATATCAAAAAGGAAACTAAACGTTATTAAAAGGCAAAAAATATTGTTTGTAGGTCTGTAGGTTTTGCTGACTGGTTTGTGGATTTTAAAAGACATTCAAAACTCGCGCCAAACGCGTTCTATAAACTGGTCCGTGAAAACGCCATGACACGAGCGCATGGAAGTTGCTCGCTCCAGGTTATAGCTCCTGGTACAGCTATTTCTATTTAATGTTTGATGCTGATAAATACTGAACCTTTTTTGCAGAGACATTCATCGGCCAGTTCTCTAAGAAAATGAGTAAAACTGGATTAGCGTTTTCCGGTGGTGGCGTTCGGTCAGCGGCACTGAGTTCTGGCGTTTTACGCAGACTGCTACATAAGAGTATCACCCCAGATTACCTCAGCTGTGTCTCAGGGGGTGGTTACACAGGCACTGCCTACCTAGACTGGAAGTATCGCAATGAACAAAAAGACGATCCTAGATGGCACAAAGAGTTCTTTGATAACATGCGGAGGAATATTGGCCTTTTCTGCAACTGGCGAAATCCTTTACAAGGAATTTGTGATACTTTTATTCTCCTTACTGTTATTGTATTCGTTTCTGTAATACTATCTTGCGTTAACTGGTCAGGGCTGGCTTTTCCAGCAGCTTATATCATCGATTACTTTTTTGGTGATATTATGCGAAAACCATTTCTTTGTCCTGATGAGAAGACGAACAACTTTTCCTCATCTGAGATTGCCAACAACACAAACGTCGCTGCTCTTTCCAACATGACCAATCGAGTAGAATGTGTTCCCACATTTGGCCCTGAAGAGTACATCACTTTCATCACATTCGCAATTCTCTTTCTTCTATTTCTCCTCTTCTATGTGGTGAACAAAGTAGCTGGGGCATTGCTAAAACCCTTCGCCAACGCTCTTTATAATCTTTCAGGGTTTACTTTTGCAATGGTGTTTCTCCCTTGGTTTATTGAGGAATATATAGTTGTGACACCTCTGTGGCTTAATGCCTTGATCATCGTACTCAGTATATTCTTGTGGATGGGCATTGCCCCTTTGAGAGACAAAGCATCATTGGCTTTGATCATCTATCTCTATGCTTATGCCGTTAAGTGGAGGGTTTATAAAACGGAAGTCCTTTCCATTGACTACAGCGAGGAGAGATTCACTTTACTGATGTGGATTTCAGCAATATTAATATGGCTGAATCCTTTTGTTGTAATGCTACAGATGAATGCTATACATACCTACAACAGGTAATCACTAATATAAGTAACTGGAGGAGTTATGATAGTGTTGTTTCACAAGGCAACTTTCCGCATCTTCGTTTTTGTGTGCAATAGACAGGAGAAATGTGGCGCTACATTACCACGGTAGCCAAAATTCTGGTTCTCAACAATCTTCTTGACAGAGACGGTCATTTGCATTGTACTATGGGCTATCGTTTTGTTCCTAAGTGCAATCGCGCAAAGGAAAGTCATACATGTCAATTTTTTTCATTTTTTTCTCCCATATTTGCACGACCACGGTTTGTTGAGATCCAGAAATTTTCTACCATGGCAACGTGACGTAACAACTTCTACTCTCTATATTAAAAAAAATTATTGAGTGCCTGAAATCTCATCTCCTTATGAAGGATTTCCGGCAGAAATTGTCTTTGGACGCAATTACGCTACAATATAGGTTGCAGTCTTTATTATACATTTGTATTGTTCAAGTTACTGAATCAGGCCTCGTGTGGTATCATCTCCCATCGCTAAAAATCAACTGAAACAGAAGACGGGGTAACTGGTCCACTTTCCACTTTCGTAGTGAATGAGTTGCTCTTATTAAAGTGTTTTTCTTAGGGAGGGTGGTGTTGGCGGTGGAGCACTTTCTTTTGTTATGAAACAACGCAAAAAGTTGTGAGTAGTATAATAGGGAGGAAATTAACCTTTCTTGATTTGAAATCTCATTAGTTTGAATTGGAATACATTAACGACGATGGAAAATAGGATAAAACCAGTCAAGGCTACGAATACAAAAAAGGAAGATAATGATGAGAATCCACCAAATGTTATTGATGAAATTAAGACAAAAGGCTATGATGTCACCGTCGTTAATGTATTCCACTTCAAACTTCGATATTCTACTTTAAAAGACAGGTTAATTAATCCCTACTTTACTACAACTGATGTAGTGTAGTGAAGTCGAATGTGTTCGTTTCATTTTGATTACTCCTTCCTTTGTAGATGGCGCCTCCAGAAATCCTTTTACTCTCGTGAGAGCACTGGAGTTACAGGCTGCTCAGGAATCACTTGCCAGGATGTGTTTCCTGTGTGCACATGCGCATGCGTTGAGTCACCAGCTGAGAATCTGAATCGACCTTTAACCTTGGAGGATCTGTCTGGCATGTCACCAGAATACATCTGTAATTTGACTGTGAACGAATGGCGGTTAACTCGATCACCGAGGTAAGCGATTGCGCCTTAATGTGAGACTGTTCAAATCAAAATAGCACAACCCGCGATACCTTAACCCTTTGACTACAAACTGGCCTAAAGCGGCCAGTCTATTTCCACGTGCTTTCTACCCCTAGTGACGTCATCAGTTTTAAAGGTCAAGGCCAGCAGCTAAATGCCAAGCAAAAATAATTTACCGACGTTTCACTAAAGCACACTCCCGCTAACTAGGACGCTAACTCAAGGTCTATACAGCGTCCGCTATAAAAGAAGTTGATTGTAGAAGGTATATGAAAGGGTAACTTTTCTGTCAAAAATGGTATAAAAGGGTATGGTGTTGGACCTCGAGGCGGAACCTGCCTGTTAAACTGTGTTGAGTAACCCCCCGGGAACTAGCCTAATTGTCCTCACCGGTTTCAAGATTAGAGAGGACTTTAACACATCCCAATTCAATTCCCAACCGAATAACTAAATATTAAGTACATGGACTTTTTACAATTAATTCTACATTAGCTGTTCATTAGTTTGAAAAGTATCATTATTGCTTATGAATGAAACTAATATTTGATTTCCTTTCATCGATGACCACGTACGTTTTTCCCACCAGAGAGCCTTCATTCGGACTTCTTACGATGGCACCCTCGGGAATTGAACGAATTGATAATTTTCGGGGTAAGAAACAGTTTGAAAACCGCCTACATCCGAGTGACATTAAATTATCAGAAGCCATGGCCACCTCTGCAGCAGCTGTTTCATTCCACATGGGTCAGTTTGAGAGTGACATTGATCCAGTTCAAAGCTTACAGATCATTTTTGGACTAGGAATGGGTAAATCCATAGTCGCTGAGCCCCATCGGTGTCTAGGATCAACCTTGGTAAATTTACTTCGTACATTATGTTTATTACTATTATCCTCATCAGTAATATCGTTAGTATCGTCACCCCAAACGTAGTTAATCGATAAAAATCGATATCGGAAATCAGTCTATATCATCGATATTAATCGATTTAATCCGCCGATTAATATCGAAATCAATAGAAATCGAAGTCACAGAAAAATAATTTATCGATTATTATCGATTAACAAAATCGATAACAATCGATAGGAACCGATAGTAACTGAAAAAAATTATCATCAATTTTCATCAGAAAATCATCAAGTCACAACTTGTTTTCTTATCGATTTCTATCGATCGATATCGGAATCGATATTCAGCGATGATTGACATCGATTACTATCGATTATCGGCCTATCGATTAACTAGGTCTGGTATCACTATTTTTGTTGTCTTCGTCTTCATCTTCATCATCATAGTACATCGAGCAAGACCAGCTAAACCATTTCTTCCCTCGCCAAACCCCAGGCGTTAGCATTTTGCCCTCGTTAATGAAGCTGCCAGCCCCGGTAGGGACAAGGTTGGACAAAGAAGAAGATGGCAAATGCCCCAGCCCCTGCAGGATTGTCCCCATAATATAAACACTGGCTGCAGTTTTCTCCGTATAGTGACAGCTCATGATGTAGCTTGATAAGCAGTGAAGAAATTAATGTGGTAAAAATGAAAGCAATCTTTTGATACCTCTTTAAGTTTGTCCTTGCTAATTGGTGACGAACTGTTAGTACTTTACGATAAATCCTCCACGTTAAGAATTCGAGTCGGGAAACCGCATGCGTGTCAAAAGCCCCGCACGAGATAGTCAGATTTCCGATCCTTCAGGTAAATTGTGTGAAAATGTAATATTTTCTTCGCTATAACACATTGCAATTCCTTACAGATCATTACCATTCTTATTCAACTGATTTTGGTAGTTCCAATCATTGGCCTTCCCATCATTCCACTGTTGGGTGGTAGCGAGACCTGGAACCAGCGAGCCGTGATATTCTTTGTTGTTTTCTTGTGCTTACTAACGCTTATCGCCTTGTTACCCACGGGAGCAGAAAATCCCGGATATTTGGAGACGTTTGTCAGGTATTTGATTCATCATTTTTAAAAACCCTGTTGTCTTTGAACTTCAATGTAGACAGTCTATAACAGTGAAGAAGACAATAAACCAATGATAGCATCTAGAATATGACACGCTAATAGTCTGATAAAAATAAACTGTCTCACCCCGTGGAGGGACAGGGCGTTTAAACTCCCCGACTCCCGTCCTTTTTTCTTGGCTTCCTTCCTTTAGCCCTTTTTCGATTGCGAAATACTAATAAACCCTGCTGAATACAGTTTCCCCCAATTTCTACCACTTCCCACCATTTTAGAACTCCTATCTCCCCCTTTTTTCTCCTCTTTCACCCATATTCCTCGCTCTCCTAATCTAACGGGCCGCCACCCCATGTCCTTTTGAAGAGGATGGTCTATTTAATTCTTCGCAATTTATGTTACAGTCAAGCCAGATCAAGCGTACCCTCCCCCCCCCCCCCAAGATCCCATTAATGAGTTTATTATTCGAAAGTTAAATCCGTTGGTAGTTGTAGATTTCAGATTCATCCCTGCATTCTTGCATGTATAATGATCCTTGAATTCACACGCGATTTCCCTGAATTTGAAAAATTTAATCCAGTCAAAGATTTTCAATCTGACCAAATACAGAGAAGTTCTCGTAAAATAATCACTGCTCATTACTCATGCAGGATTGATACCAGTCCTGTGACTGAAGGGGTCACCCTGTTTAAACATCGATTATTATTATTATTATTATTAACTACTGTAAATCCTCTCTCAAGCCCCCCTCCCCCTTCCCTCCATTCTTCACAAGCAATACATACATACAACTGTACATACATACATGTTTTTAATTTGGAGTCTTATACAGTAAATAGTATATCCGACTATAATTCCAAATAACTAAAATTACAAACAACAATTAACGTGGACTGATGAGTTCATTGCTTTATCCAGGCTAGAAATTCATATTGTTTTGGTCTTCGCCCACATGACCCCCAACCTCATGTGCTTAACTTTTTCAACTTTACAAGGGAAAAGCGTCCTGTGGACGAGGTTGTCAACTTTACCCTCTGTGCAGAATTGTTACCATTTTTTTGTTGTTAGAAAAAGCAGTATAACGCCCGGGAACCACAAGTCCGTCCTCGAGAAACCTTGCTCCCGTTGATGCGTTTCGCCACAAATAAGCCCCCCCCTCTCTTCTAAGCCCCCCCCTCAAAAGTGCTTGAAAAAAATGAGCTCCCCCTGGGGCTCAATAGAGGATTTGCGGTATGCAAACATCAAATTGACACCTATCCCCTCTTGTTGACGTATAACTTATAATATTGCAGATGGTGTGTTGTCAACATACACCACGTCAGATTAATCCGGGAAGTTTTTGAAGTTGTGAACGTTGGTCCCACTCCCCCTCCAATACTGCAGCTGAGTGACGGCGGCCATATTGAAAACCTTGGACTGTTACCTTTATTGAAAAGGAGATTACAGAAAATAGTGGTCATCGATGGAGGCGAGCAGGAAGAAGGCGGGCCTGGAACAGATCTCCTCTCCGCAATCAAAAAAGGCAGAGAAAAACTTCGTTGTTCGTTTTCTGGTATGGACGGACGTGACATTTACGAGGATCTTAGAGCAAAATTTATCGAGAGGCCACCGGGCAAGCAGCCGAGGAGTTATCGATTTAAAGTTGAGTACTTCGATTACACAGACGAAGGTGAAGAAGAGAAGGTCGGTGAAGGGGAAATACTTTACATTCTTCCAAGGCATCCGGGACATGGCGTGAGTGTGGAGCTCGAGGAGGAATGGGGCAAGTCGACTGATGAAGTCAAGATCGATATCAATATCAAGAATGAACTTTGGGGCAGTGGACCGGAAATGGAAGCGGATGAAGTGGATCGTTTGACGTATTGCTGTTGTGATTGTTGTCACCGATCTCTGTTGCAGTATTTGTCAGGATCGTGCTGTGGAGTGTTTCCTAATCATTCCACGGCCAATCAGTTTTTTACGCCCACCATGTTTGCTGCTTATCATCGAGAAGGCTACCGCTCATGCTTGGAAGCTCGTGTTGTTGATTTTCTGGGAAAATGAAGCAAGAATAACTGTAAGAATATAAATTATCATCACCTTTTAAGGTCTGGCCAGGGGTTTTTGGGTATCCGGGTATCTGGGCCCTTTTTATTCAGGTAAAACGTGTATACAGAAATATGTTCATGCAACAGCAATCTGCTGACAAAAGACGAAATGGAAAACGTGCATGACCGACTGGAGTGCACGAAATGTTTCTACACTGTACCTGTTTTCATTCTTTATTTTGTTTATCTCGCCCCTTAATAACCTGACGATTCATTTTTAGGTATTCGGTATCAATCAATCAATCAATCAATTAATCTATCAAATCTTTATTTTAACACGGTAAAAATTCATCAGGTCGGTACAGTATAAATTACAACACATAATAATTTCTAATATAATTAATACGTATCTACAAAAGTCTCTTCAGTAAAAATGCTTAACGGTCACTACTCATGATTACACTAAACTTGACCTGTTTTTCATGAATGTTGTGTATATAACTTAATTAACTAAAATGACGGTTTAACAATTACTTAAAACGATTGAGAGATCTTTCTTTCATTAGATTGCAGGGTAGACTGTTCCAGAGAGTTGCACCTCTATAGCTAAAGCTCTTTTTTAAGTAAGTAGTTCTTGGTAAAGGGACATTTGATTTGTTTGCAGAGTCCCTTAAGACATAGCCTGAATTACTACGCTCAGTGAACATAGAGGATACTGAGATAGTCAGGAGCTAGATCAGCAAGAGCTGTAAGGTATATTGGTATCTTATGAGGAAACAATTATTCTACTACATCCTCCCTACCTCCTGGCCGGGTCTGACTTTTGAAATTCACTGAAGCAATTGTTGATAATTGAAAGGGGACAGGCTATGACGAATGTTGCTGCTGCATGCCATCTAACTATCGTAACACTCGTAACCGTTTATCATAAGGATGCCTGAACAGTGCAAGCAATTCCAAAATTAAATTGTTAGCCAATTAACTACTTTCTATAGGTTTCAAGTGACATCCACAAAGCTCTCGCTGGTGTCATGGTTTGTTTTACAAAAACATTGAGAATAAAACTGGAACTGTTACTGATACAGGGGCGTAGCCAGGATTTTTCAAGGGGGGGGGGGGGAGGGGTCACAGAGGCTACTCAGCAGATCACCATCCGGGAATCGCCGACTATATATGGTTTATACCGCTGCTTTCCCTCGTGTATCAGCGGGCTCAGTCGTATTATCGCGGCATGAAGGCTCTTATTAACTAAAGACAACAGCCGTTGACGAAAATACTCTACAACAAAAAAAAAAAACAAATTTTAAAAAAGTGGGCTTTTCAACAATGGCTTTTACGGTTAAGATATTGTCATGGCGTTTCCGCCACCTGAATATTGTAGGTTGTTTGCTCAAAAGAAGGCCTACCAAGGGGGGGGGGGGGGGGGGGGTCACAGGCACCCCAGGACTAGGCCTAGACAGATTGTGCTCGCAAAATCATGAAAAGTTGCTCTTTTTAAAGCCAAAAAGTTGCTAAAATGTTGCCCAAAAACCCAAAAAGTTGCTACTAAAACTTCAAAAGTTGCTACTTTAATATATCAATATTTTATACAAATATTATTAAATATCATCGATCATTGTTCTTTTTGGATAATTGGAACTTAAGAAAGTTCAATATATTAATCTGAAGTGTATATCTTGGGCACATGTATATTATAAAAGGTTTGCACAGTTGCAGAACAAAACTTAATATATTAAATGCTCTTGCATCTTATTGAGCAATGTCAACAAATTAAAGAAAATAACAACAATGTGCGTGCTAAATACTCTGTTCAGTCGCGTAACCAAATTTAACAATGTTACATGTTAATTTTTGTGATTCTTATTAGACATATCAATACAAAGTTGCTCAAAAGTTGCTCAAGGTTGCTAAAATTGGAAAAAGTTTAAAAGTTGCTCAAAAGTTGCCGAGCACAATCTGTCTGGGCCTAACCCCCCTAGCTACGCCCCTGTGATACTTAATATAGGGTGAGGCTATTCCAGGCTTTCAGTACATAGTGACGAGTGAAAAGGAACTAAGAGCTAAAGCCCGGATAAAAACAGAGAACCATGTAGGTCCGCGGTTACGACCTGGTTGAAATAAACGGTGTGTAACCGCAAACACGAAAGTGACCAAAACACAGAGCCAGCCTATCCCAAGCTGTTTTCTCAATGGAGCTTTGGGGAAAAGGTCTAGTGTAACAGCACCCACCTAATAGAGCGATCTTAGTATGACCTTGAATGAAAACGTGGGAACAAAACAGTAACAACAAACGAACGGAAATAGAGCGTTTTGAGCAGGGCGGATAAAGGTTGGGCGGTGAAACGAGCGCGTCCGAGCAAAAAGGTGTGATGCAGTTGACTGGGACTCTGCTTAGAAATTAAATGTCGCTTGTTTTTCTTTGGTCAGGTCTTGAGATGTGGTTTGTCCATTAGACACTGCCGCTGTCACTGAATTATGGCGGCTTGATTTGTTTTCTTGCACTTCTTCCTCGTTCCTTAATTTTTGCTGGTACGCTGTCTCCGAGAGGAAAATGTTGCTATTTTTTGCGGGCGGTTTAGTTGGAGTAGACAAACATCTCTTTCAAAGGGTTTCAGTCTTATTACTTCCATGAATCTACCACTGAATTATATTTTCGTTCTACTTCTCGCCAATGTCGATGTTATTCCAAAACAAAAACAACTAAGTACTGTCTAAAACACGACGGAAAATCTCATCCATGGCAAAACTAAAAGACAGCAGATCGTCTTTCATAACTAGATGACGTGTATTTTATAAATGCGTGCAGGAGTCGTGCAAGGTGAAATTATGAATCCATTTTTCAAGGTCATACGAAAATCGCTCTATGTACTAAACGCCAAAAAATTACCAAATCATCCTGCCAGCAGAGCTTTGCGATTTTCCCGCGCTCGACTGATAGACTATGAATATGTCGAGTAATATCTTTGTTGAGCATGCGCTGTATGTTGCTTGGATACAGTTTGGAACCCAGGCTTAATAGCCGTGCGATAGTTAAAGTGGGCTCAATTATGACAATCGGTTTATGAAGACACAGATCCACGCACTCGAAGTAACATTTTGACCATCAAGAGAAAACAAGATAGACAGATTCCAGAAATTCGAGCCGCGGCGACTGCAAAGGCTACCGCGATCGAAGGACACAAAGAGGAGGCACTGCTTACAAGGAGGCACTGCGATCTTGACAAAATGAAACTACCGCACCGTATAAGATGATGAAGGCGATATGTTCCGGTGGTCGGCGGGGTCGGGGTTGGGGTCGGGTCGGGGTCGGGGTCGGGGCCGGGGGCCCGGGGTCGGTGTCGGGGTTAGGGTTAGGGAGATAGTCCCCAGCCCCTTCCCCTACCCCGAGTTTTATTGACAACCGTATGTTCCCTAGAAGTGGGTTCATTTCGACCTGTCAGAAGACATTAAGGGTATCTAACGAGTTATCAGTACTGGTAAAGAAGGAATAAAGTTTCATGCAAAATGATCAGAATTTTTTTACGCGTCTGTTCTGCTTATTCTTTAAACTCAGATTCGTCTTTGAGCTACAATTCAAAGAGGGCAGACGGAAAATTGTTGTTGCTCGAAATATCTAAAAGTCGTAACTGTTCACGAGTAGGATGCCTAAAATGTGCGCAATTCCACAATTGGTTTCGGCTCCATTAAATCCTATACCTATAATAGAACACTTTAGGAGGAGCCACCCACAATGTGAGCACAGTTACTGATAAGGTATGTGAGTAGGAAAACAACCCAAAGAAAATGTAATGCGTAAAATAACGAACTAAATACACACGTCAATTTAAATAGCGCGCGTGCACACAACCTATAGTGTCCAAAAGGAGAGCAGTATACTACCCAGTTCATAGCTGGTGAGCATGCCTCACCACACCTAGGTGACTTTCGCGCCGGAGTGAGTTCACTCCAGTTCCCTCTCATGGCTCTACATTTGTTTACATGATACCATTTGTTGGAACGAGGGGAGAATTTCACTCCGGTACGAAACCTCGCAACGGTATCATGTAAACGCGAAATGACCACACGTTTCGGTGGGAAATTGGTTTGCCGGTAGACCTGGAACGGCTAGCGCATGCGTAATGTTTACGATTTTGAATCACACTTTTATTTTATCAACATGAAGCGTACCTTCAAAAAACGAGATATGAAATGACCCGGTAGTCATCATGTAAACGCGATCCGAAATCAAAACGTCGTCCTGTTATGAAACTCTAGCCGGTGCGAGGTTTCTCATGTAAACACCCCTAAGTGTCCAACATAGAGAGATGTCCGTCTTATATAGAGTCAAATAAAGGGGTAAAGAGAGACAGGGACCAACTATATGGGTGTACCGCCCGGTTCTTCAAATCCTGACCCTATTTCAGACTGCAAAAAATGTCATTTTTTCAAACCCGTTTTCAGACCTGGGCTCTAAGAAATTATGTCGTCATTACTGAGATTAGAACGCCAACAAAAATATTTCTTAAAATCCACCTCGAATTCGCATGTTTCCTTTTTTTTCTTATTCATTCAAAATTGAAACGACAGATACGTTCATACCTGATTCCCGTAGTTTCCTCGAAAACCATATCCGATTCCAGACCAAAATGGGCAAAGTATATCTGTGTGATTTTGCTAAAAGGTGCCCGCTGGAGTTCGCTTGAACACGGTCATCGCGCATGCTCAAGCCAGTGTAGGCGGAAAAAAGCCAGGGGGCTTGGCATCTTGCTAGGTGTCAGCAGAGAGCCCAGGGCCAGACCTATCCGTGGGTGGGTGGCTTCCTTGTTTTGTGTGAAAACCAGGGGGGTAGGGAGGGGAAATTTTGTCACTTTCGGTTAGAGTTTTATGTCAGAAAGTAGTGCTAAGTCAGAGAATTTTTCCTGTGGGCTAGGCCAGCCAAATCAATGCGGTGACTGATAATCATAACACTAATAGCAGAGCTTGGGGGAAGTGATTGACTAGTCATAAGCTTTATGGGTGAGGAGGGTGAGTAGTTGCTCCTTGGACTGGACCGTGTAGAGACTCAGTACAGACACCTTGTATGAAATCCAGACAGATATGCAGTACCCGCTTTCAGACAAAAACGGCGCAAAAACCATTCCCTTTGGAGCGGCACATGCCTATATGGCCTATATAAGGGAGTACGTTACCCCCCCCCCCCCCCCAGGGTTTGCTTTTGTCTTTTAATTTGGTGTGGATGTTGTCCTTTTTTTTCGATCTTTTGTTTTACGTCATTTGGCGAGTGCATCTGTTCGCAACACCAAGATACGGCAGTCAAGCCTATTTAATACGGACACCAAAGGGACAGAACCAATTGTCCGGTTTACAGAGGTGTCCTTATTATAGAGGTAGGGAATATAAGATTTTTGGCATTTCTGGGACCAAACGAACTGTCCGTAATAGAGAGGTGTCCCTATTATAGAGGTAGGGAATGTATGATTTTTGGCATTTCTGGGACCAAACGAACAGGTGTCCGTAAGGAGAGGTTAGACTGTACTACCAGACAACGATTTCGCGATATTTACCTGGGGATATTTACCGATAACTGATTATATCAGGTTTAGGCTTCTTCCTTCGCCCTACAAAACAAACCGGCGCCTGCTACGCAGGCTATATCAGGTTTGTCAGATCATCAGTGTAAATACAGGTTGAAGGACAGTAGATAAAATAGAACAAGCTAGAACAGCGAAGAGTCAATGGACCCACTGTGGAACATATATAAATTGAAAATGCAATTTTGCAAGGAAGGAATATAATTAAAAGCAAAATGATACGGTTTGATACACTGAAACACTCAGTGCGTAAAAGGACCACAGCAGAAAACTCTTTTTTTGGCACCATCGAGTATAGACATACATTAGAATACATGAATCGTAAGGGAGACGATAGACAGAAATGGTGGTTTCAATCTGACTAAGGCGGAAATAATGTAGGTGCAACAGGCATAAACTGAGAATGTAGTAGTATACTTCTCGCCTACCCGTTTATATCAAAAGTTTTACAGTAAGGTCATCAGAAAAGGAGTTGTCAGATATAGCAGACACTACAAGTTTAATAAATATTTAACAACTGTAGTTTGCATCTTACTTGACATCATTGGAATAATGTAAAATAAATTGTTGGTCACAAACTTCTTTGCCGTTGAACTTGTTACGCCTACTACTGACTTGAAAAACGTCGAGCGTGGTTTATGCGGGTGACCCAATAGACTTTGGTAACTTTGTTTGTATTTGGTAATTTAATCCCTAAAGGTGGTCCCAAAGAGAACAAGACAAAACTAAAACTAGCAATAATGATATTTTACAGTAGAGTACAAAAATGTTTCTAACTGAACATTAAAGGGAATAAATGGGGATGTTGTATATAAGGGAACATAAGGTAAATCCTCTATTAAGCCCCCCTTCTCAAATAAGCCCCCTCCCTCTATTAAGCCCCTCATTTTCAGGGGAAGCCCCCCCCCCCCTCCTTCCCCTGTCCTGGCTATTCTTCACTAATAAATGATAGACTGTATTAATCAATCAAGATCGTAAAACGTCGTGTGAACTGTTCCAGGATGGTTTATTTACCACCTGAGATATCGGATTTGATTCTGATCGTCGGCTGCATGACCCAAAACCTGTTGTAGTTGAGTCTTTCCCTTTGTTTTCTAGTTCTTTATGGAGAACTGATATCAATCTCGTTTCTAAAATAAATAAACCCCCCGTCTCTATTAAGCCCCCCCCTCAGATGGGCTTGAAATAAATATAACCCCCCCGGGGAGCACAATAGAGGATTTACGGTACTCTACGAAAATGTGACAACACATAGATTTGAAACTAGTCAGTGCACGTGACGATGTCTTCCTTATGAGTCCGGTGAAGACGGATAACCGTTCCACCATACCGCTACACTATAACTGAAACTTATTTTGAGGAGTTGTTTTTGAAGGTTAACCCTTATGTTTGCCTATATTCTGTCTTTTACTGTTACAATAATATAGTGGCTCAAATCTTAGAAGAAAACAGGGTGCTTACCAAATATAACAGTGACAACTACAACAGCTTTTCACTCAGTGGAATGCTCATCGCGTGATATATTTCTAAGTTGATGACGCCCTTATGTTTTATGTGTTTTAGAATAACTTAACTCTGACCATACATTCCTGTAATTCGATTTTGCTGTCCTTTATTTTCTACGTACACCGTTTAATAAAATCCATATATCAACCGACACCAGAGCGGTATAGATGTACCTGTTTGTAAATGGGTCATTTTATATTGTCACATACGCCTTTGCCGCATCTTCTCGCGGTCCTTGGGGATCAGCAAGGAATTCAATTGCATTCGCTTCCATACAAGCGCGGTAACCCTCCCTGTGATACGCTGTAAACATGGCAGGTGTGAAGAACTGATTGGCTGTTGAGTGCTGGGGAAACGCACCACACATCCACTCTGACAAGCCTCGACACTTCACTCCATGACAACCCTCACAGCAACAAAACGTCAGACGATCGACTTCTTCTCCTGACAGCTCTGGACCAGGTCCCCAAAGGCCAGCTTCGAGATCAACGTCAATGTCACGCAACACCTCTCCCCAAGTTTCGTTTGCCTTCTTTTGCATTGTCTTGTCAGGGTGTCGCGGAGCGATGAAGAGTATATCACCTTCACCAACTTTGTTTTTACCATATCCACTGGGATCCTTGTCGTAGTAGTGAACTTTAAACCTAGGAAACAATCACCAACTTTCATTTCACAAAGGCAAATGTGTACACGATCTAGAAGGAATGGTTCCTTGCTAGGGAATAAAGTGAACTAAAGCCCCCACCAGGGGGGGGGGGGGGGACTAAAACAAATAATACTGTCAAACCTCCCATAAGTGATCACCCCACAATGTTAAGACTCTTTCTAAGTTATGATTGGTTAGTTCCATATTATCACTAAAAGGCCTTCGTATATTGTGATGTTCTGCGTAGTATAGTACCCTGGGGGTACCCCTGGGAATTCTTGGTGAGGATGTGCCGCTCGGTTCTCCAAATCCTGACCCTATATCAGACTCGTTTTCAGACCAGACCTCTAAAATCCATACCCATTTTCAGACCTGGCTTTTAGGCAGAAATTATGTTATCATTACTTAGATTAGAGCGCCAACAAAAAATTCTTTGAATTCCGTTCGAATTCGCATATTTCTCCTTCTTTCTTACTCATTTGGAATTGAAACGATAAATACGTTTATACACTCCCATAGTTCCCTCAAAAACCATCCCCGATTCCAGACCAAAATGGGTAAAATGTATACCCGTTTTCAGACGGAAACGGTGAAAACCCTACCCAATGGGGCGGCACAAAACCTATATAGCGGACTGGAAGAAGTCTACTTTTTAAAGAAAGAAGTTTAAACAATGGAAAATAGTAAAATCGTCATCCCCAAAAATAGTCGCGGTCGCTTTTGATAGGCGGTCGTTTACAAAAGGTTCCAGCAAGGCTTATACTAGGCAAATTTTGGTATTTCGTTATTAGCGGTCGCTCAATGGGAAGTGGTCGCATTCGAGAGAGGTTGTCATACATGAAGGTTCAACTGTCCGAAACTGTATTACCTATCCCAAGCTAAAAATATTCGCATTTTGATGGTTTTAAGCGCCATTGCGTGAACCTTCTCGCTGCTTATTTTCCCGTACACAAATTCTACACGTGTAAAGATTTTCACTTTCAAATTACCGGTAACTGCTGGGCTGTGATCCTGGAGGTTGATTCACAAATTTGTCTTGTATATCCTCCGCAATGTCTCGTCCATCCATTCCCGAAAATGAACAACCTAGCTTTTTTCTGGCCATATCCAAAGCGGCCAATAACGTTGAACCATAAGCCTCGTCACAAATTGTACGTCCACCATTGACAACAACAATCTTTTTCAGTCTTAGCTTGAGTAGAGGAAGAATCCCAAGATTTTCAATGTGGCCGCCATCACTCAGACGTAAGACGGGTGGCGGATTGGGACCTTGATTCGTCATACCAATGGTTTTACGGACAAAGCTGACGTAAGAGACGTTTATGGTGAACCATCTACAAAGAAGTGATTGGTAAGTCGCGAAATAGCAAGCTTAATGCCATTTGACCCTTTCTCTGAATTCAGGAAAGGTAAGTACCAGGAATGATCTTCAAGCACGACCCTTTTAGAGGGAAGGAAAATCGAAAAATCGTGCCCTACTATACTTATAAGAAAAGACAGAAAACGCAAAATTGGTTAAATAGATCGTGTATGTTTCTACAGTTGTTATTGTTGTTAATTTTTATGATTCTTTAATTAACCTAGGTGGATTCTCTGACCAAGACGTTTTTAAAATAAGATATAATGACCCGGTAGTTAAGGTTTCTTTAAAGTTACTACTTTGGTCTAGTGCTCTTGTAAGTATCTTGTCATGATATCAAAATTGAGATTCTCATTTACTGTCCCTATATGTTTTCAATAGAAGTAGTGGGGAGAATTTGTTGAAATATCAATTAGGCTCATCTTTCCTGATCGTGTACTCAATGCTCATGAGCACAATGATTTACAAAGCATTGATATTACAAGGAGAAATTTGATGCCGATCACTCTTAGGGTTTAAAGGGTTAAAACGTAAAGACTGTTTAGAGACTGGGGACCTTGATATCGATGATACCCGCTATGATATGATGCCCGTGACACATACCTATATCCATGCAGTAGCTTGAACATGGGAGCCCCCGCCCACTGGATCTTAGCACCCTGTATCTCCGGTTTTATTGTGATAAAACATCTACCTCTTTCAACTTTTGAACTAAATTTGTCTATAGGCTTAGAGCGACGTCCTCCCTGGGTTAACTCGTATTTTATCATTGTGTTTATAAAATATTTGTTTAACGATACAAACTTCAAAACTTAAATACAAGCTAGTATTTCAATGTCATTTGTCAAGTGAACGAAGTAATCTACCTAGCAATCCGTTCCAATCGTCCCGGATTTTTACTGCCAGTCGGTATCAGAGCGGTGAGGGTTAGTAATATCAGCAGACCAAAGAACGCCAAGATTCCAATCGACAAGTACTTTCTCCGACCAGTTTGCCAGTAATGAATCAAACAAAGCATCAGTGGCAGGATGCGAAGAACTTCTATGACAAGCGGCAAGAACTGGAAAAAAATAATTAAAAACAGAAAAGTTCAAAAGGAGGCCCTGTTGGGGGGAGTGGTGGTGGTTGTAGGGGGGGGGGGGAGGGTACTTTTTTCCCTAGTCTGAATTTCAAAAGCTCTCGCTTCTCGTATTGAGTACAATATCGACAGGGACATGGCTTCCTCCTAGAACTGTATTTGCCCATTTCATTGTCGCTGTCTCAGTTGTAACCCATGCTTGTGCCAGTTGTCGTCATTTTATTTGTCTTATGTCGCTGTTTCAAGTGTACTGCACGTGCAAAGTTGTTTTTTTGCTGATCAGACCTATTGATTTTTTTTGTCGTTCTCGTTACCGTCGCCGTTTAGCATGACACGATGTAACTTTTTGATTGAGTAAACTATAACTATATTAACGAGAGCTTCGCTTTTAGCCCTGGCTGAATTTATATATTATTAAAGTAATATAAAAATGGCATGTTAAATCTTCACATAATCAGTCATTTTCTTCCAGATTAAAAAATGTTTGTTTATCCACCTGGATTAAACAATTCCTTTTCCCCTCGCGCCTCTCGTCAGCCACGATCGCCGTTCCCATCGAGATTCCAAGCATAACCTTTAAGTCTTTAAAGGATGCGTCGTCTCCTTCATAGGCTCCCATGTGATGATCGACAGCGGCAGCTGACGTTGCCATGGCGTCAGATAAGAACACATCCATCGGCAGCAACTTGCCAAGAAACTCACTTTCGTGGACAGGTCGGTCCAGTCGTTCAATTCCATTCGGCGACATCGTTAAGAGTTCATAATCTATTTCTTTAGGGGAGGTGGTACGTCGCCATTTATTGACTGTGATCCCGCCTATGTAAATGGGCTTTACGTCGTCAAGGTCCTCCAAGGTCAGTGCTCGGCTGCGGTTGATGTGCTGCATGTGTGGACGGCAAGTTGGGCAACGTAAGAACAGATCTCGCCATGATATTCCTCCACAGCCCCAGGTACCTACGCTTGACGGTGTATAGAAAGCTCTTTGGATACGCCACCTGTGTCAATTAATTATGTAGTTCGGGGAAAACGTTAGCACTCGATCAACAAATCCCGTACACTATTACAATTTAATTTTTTCAATATACAATATTCACCAGGAAAAGAAACGTCAGGCGAAGATTTAGCTAATTAAGATTTCAGTCTTGCTGAAATTAGCCTGTAAAACCACTACTTGTCCAAAAAAAATCTATTGACCCGATCATAAACTCAATCCCTTTAGTTCTATGGTCAATGCCTGCTTTAAGGACTCTCGGCAGATAACTAAAGGATTTATGAGGGCACTTAAGTGTGAAGATATGAAATAGGAAAACTAAACGTCCTTAAGAGATCAAAAATACTATTTTCAGGTCTGTTTGTTTCGTTGACTAACTTTTAGGACTTAGAAGATATTATAAAGTCGCGCCAACGTTTTTCTAAAACTAAACTGGTCGGTGAATACACCGTGACACGAGCACATGTAAGTTGCTCTCTCCTGGGTTATGGGCTCCTGAGTGCACTGATCCAATCTGTACTTAAAAACATGAGGCTTCCTCTCCAACAATCTCAAATCACACATTTGAATTTCTTGATAAAATAATCTTTTTTCTCGAGGCTAAGGCTGATTTTTCCCTTAATCCTAAAAAAGTTTGAAATTATTAATTAACATGCATAAGGCGCATTTGACCATATTCAGACGTTAATTTGCGCCTAATAAGAAATGAATTAATAATTAATAATATAATAATAAATTAATAAACTAATATAATTAACGAAACTAACCTGTTATAAACGTGGCCGATGCGCTGCTGTATTGTTCCTATAATAGGAGCACTCCACAAAAGAACAGTAGACACACCCATCAGAGTACTGAACAACTCGTCATTGAACTGTAAGCTGAATACGCGACCATTGAAAACTTTCCAGTTAATCACAAAAGAGTAGACGTAAATCACAATAACAAGAGTGGCATTCTTGCGCATGAGCGGAAACGAAAACCAAAGAAAAAATGTGGGCAGGATTATAAGAAATTTCATCCACATTGGAACAAACCGAAGAAATTCGTCAATGAACCAAGGAATGAAAACCAAACCAAAAAAGACGAAACCGGACGTAGAGAGGAATGTGAACAGGCCTTTTCCTTTGGTAAATAAACCTTTGATAACACTGGATAATATAGCCACAGCAATAGGTGCCGCGAACAGGGCGAATTGTTTGTACATATTAAGGGAGGTACGTCGTTTTGCACGGCATTCTTCAATGGTCATATTTGGATTCTGTTGGATTTCCTTTGGGCAAGCTTTACCTCCGCCACGAAGAATCGTTCCAAACAAGAAGTCAATCACAAAAGCTAGTGGACATGCGTAGGAAGACCACAGTAGAAAGGGGATGATTAAGGCGACAAATACTGTCATGGTGAACAATATGACAGAATCCAGAATTCCTTGGCAGGGCTTTTGCCAATTGCAAAAGGCACCGCTTCGACTTCGCAGATGCTCGAAGAATTCCCTATGCCACTCTGGAGAGTCCTTTTTGCCATTCCGGTACTTCCAGTCCAAGTACGCGGTACCTGTGTAACCACCCCCTGACACGCAGCTTAGGAAATCTACATTGGCTTTCTTCTGGAGTAGTCTGCGCAGGACACCGGAGCAGAATGACGCTGACCGGATCCCACCACCAGAGAACGCTAATCCAACTTTGGCCATAACGTAATAGAATTGTTGTAGCTTATTTCTCTGTAGAAAGACTGATAAAAAAGAAAAAAAACGGTTATTGTACCAGACACTTTTCAGATGTGTATAAAGTCATTTAGTCAGATTTTTACATTTCTATCTCTATTTACCGATATCTATTGATTTCTTTATAATCAGATACCGTGTAACCTGGCCCCCCCTTCCTTCAATATTTTTCTGAGAGAGTTGGAAGTATCTTAAAGGTGGCGTCCGCCAAGGCCATACTGACCAAAAACATTGCAAGCTCTGGATTGTTGATTTACATATTATCGAATATTGAGATTAGCTAAACAAGTGAGACTCGATATCGGAGTAGAAGAGACTTCGTACACACAAGGGAAAAAAAAGTCGTTTGAGAAGATGTGACATGAAAAATGCTCAGCCTTAGTCTCCCTTTGACTAGTGTTTCAACAAACTTGTATGGCTTAAATTTGACCCCATGGGGGAAATGTGGGCCCTTAATGTTTGGCAATTGTAAAGAGACAGGAAACCTTCGGCTATCTTTAAAACAAGGAACGGGGAATCGGAGAACGGGGAACGGGGAACGGGGAACGGGGAACGGGGAACGGGGAACGGGGAACGGGGAATCTTTAAAAGCGGGAATCTTTAAAATGGGGAGTCTTTAAAACAGGGAATCTTTAAAAGCGGGAATCTTTAAAAGCGAGAATCTTTTGTAAACGCTTTCATAATTGAGTATGATTCTATAAATCCTTACGTTTGCTGATTATTGTAAACCGATCAAATATATATTGTTTTGTTTTATCCTTTTATTTACTTCTTCATCGCCTTGCCGTAAGGATCAAGTTTAATTGTACTGATCCAGGTCTACAACTGGTAGATCAGGCACCAATCATTGGTTTGTTGCTGTGGTTTTGCTGACATTTTATCTTTAACAGGCTGGTTTGAAATCAATCCCTGCACATTTCTTAGCTGCATGATTTTCAAACCGTTGGTCTTGAAAAAGTTTGAATTTGACAAAGGTAGGCGTCTGTTTCAGCCAATCAGTTGAATGAACTGAAAACGCGCGCACTGTCAAAACGTCTGTCATGGTCTTCTGACCCACGCTAGTCTCTAGAGGTTTTTAAACTTTTAATTTTCCGACAAGCGTTTACGTCTCTTTTTTATTGGAGCTTCCCCCGTGCATACGTCCTTCAAGATCGAGCGATCCGTCTCAAAATTCTCAAATTTCAAAATTAAAGATTCCTCATTTTAAAGATTCTCGCTTTTAAAGATTCCTCGTCTTAAAGATTCCGGCTTTTAAAGATTCCCTGTTTTAAAGATTCCCGCTTTTAAAGATTCCCGCTTTTAAAGATTCCCCGTTTTAAAGATTTCCGCTTTTAAAGATTTCCCGTTTTAAAGATTCCCCGTTTTAAAGATTCCCGCTTTTAAAGATTCCCCATTTTAAAGATTTCCCGTTTTAAAGATTCCCCGTTTTAAAGATTCTCGCTTTTAAAGATTCCCCATTTTAAAGATTCCCGCTTTTAAAGATTCCCCGTTTTAAAGATTCCCGTTTTTAAAGATTCCCCGTTTTAAAGATTCCCGCTTTTAAAGATTCCCTGTTTTAAAGATTCCCGCTTTTAAAGATTCCCCGTTCCCCGTTCCCCGTTCCCCATTCCCATTCCCCATTCCCCGTTCCTTCTTTAAAAGATAGCCGGAAACCTTCGGTGTACAAATACGCTACAATGGTCATGCTCCGCTTCAGGCTTGTTTAAATGGCGTACATACGACTAACGTGTGTTAACCATGCTAAGGCATCAATCGGTTAATTTGACGGAGTTCGTTAATTCGTTTACTTTAGTGATGAAGTTGTTCTCCGAGCTTTGCTCGCATTGTGACTGTATACATTAATATACTCTTTAAGGAGTTGCTTTATATGTAAAAGTAGTTAACTAAATCTAGGCAAGAAACTGCAGTATTTACTTTTTTCATTATTCACTCTTCAGGCTTTTAGGTATTTTTACGACGATGGGTACGATGATGCAACCAACTCGACGTAATTGTTGTCTAGAGCTGATTTCAGTACTGCATTCATCACGTTCAATAGCGTGAGATGACTGAATTGATTAAAGATAAGATTTAGAATTAAATAACAGCTTTACATGTTCATGTTTTCCTTGGCTAGTTTATATTTCTGCAAATTGAAAGTTCCTAAATGAAAACAAATTTAAAGGTCAACTCACCTCAATGCAGGTTTTTCAGTCGACTCCCGCAACGCCTGCCGATTCGCTTTGGTGAACTTAACAAAACAACTTTTTCGCGTCCTTCTTTTCAGTTGAGTGAACTGACCAACCATATCAACTGGCTTTTAGCAGACCGGATGTTTTGCAATTACAGCTCAGGGAATCCACGCGATAATATTTAGAAGTAATGACATCTAAAACACAAATATATCTGATGAAACGAGAGAGTGGGAGGACAGCAAAAATGAATGTTCCCAAACTGCAAGGATATTTTTGAAGAATAATTATTTGACATGCTCCAATGCTTATGCAATTTATTGACCGAAAACAACGAACCATAACGTTCAGGACCCAGTTGTTCGAAGGCCGATTAGCGCTTAACCCGGGGTTAAATTTAACCCTGGTTTCTTTTTCTTGTGTTTAAAAGCATTTTCTCGGACAATTTTCTCTCTTATTCTTAGAGCTTCCAATCATCAAATTGTGGACAAAAAGAATTAAAACTGAAATGCTTTTTGAGCTTTCAAATCTTAATTCAAATCTCGCACTAACCCTGGGTTATCTTAACCCAGCTTTGAACAACTCGGCCCAGGGCCGAGTTGTTCGAAGCTGGGTTAAGATAACCCAGGGTTAGTGCGAAATTTGAATTCAGATATGAGAGCTTAGAAAGCGAATACAGTTTAATTCTCTTTACCTAAAATTTGATGATTGGATACTCTAAAAAGAATAGAGAAAATTGTCCGAGAGAGTGCTTTTCATAAAAAGATAAAGTAACCCGGGTTAAAATTTAACCCCGGGTTAGCGCTAACCGGCGTTCGAACAACTGGGCCCTGGAGTTTAAAAAATGCTCTACAGGAATTTTTCCCTCGGGGGAGGCGTACGCAATGAAGTTTTAACCCTTTAAGTTCCAATAGTGTCCAAGATTAATTTTCTCCTTACAATTATCCATACACTGTAAAGAGATAAGTTATGAGAATCACTAAAATGATCACCCAAGAGAAAATACTTTGATCTTTGAACAAATTCTCTCAACTGATTCTTTAAGGAAATGTATGGAGATCAGTTTGGAGAATTTGTATGTTGATACTGGGGCTTAAAGGGTTAAGGGAAGGTTTCGCATTGAGGTCCAACCTTGTCTTTTGATAAACCATTTAATTTTTACAGAAAAGGTACCTCGATCTTTCGCATACCTTCTGCTGACAAATGGTACCCAACAGATTTATTTTAGAACACGGCATCCCCAAAAAGGGCGAAACAGCTGTCTATGGCTACAATCCCGCTCTGTTTTGAGTTCTTTCGGTGTCTTGTTGATGTCTTGCAGAGTTAAATTTCACGTAGTACGATGAGCATTGCAGTATTCCGCTTGTAGAATTTATATGGGTACATTTTTATTTTTGCTAATCAGGTCTTTACAGATCCTACGTTCTTCGGCATATTCGTTTGCGGTCCATTGCAGTCCCTTGTGGTTAATGTTTGTATCCCCTTAATTGCAGTAAATGCACTGTCGTTTTAATATGAATAAATTATTACACCAGGACGTTTTCTTGTCTCCTTCACAGCCATAAAATGCGTGTGTTAGGCCTTTTTGGCCGGCTTAAGAAACCGAAATGACAGATTTCCCTACCCTATTATATACTTCAACAAGCGAAAACCCTACCCTCTCATGTACCCGAAAACCATACCCTCTCATGTACCCGAAAACCCTACCCTCTCATGTACCCGAAAACCATACCCTCTCATGTACCCGAAGCCTGAAAAAGGTACCCCTTTCGGGGGGAGCCTCCCCTTATAGGCCACTTTATAGGGAGTAACCCCGGGGAATTTTTCCCGGCGAAAGCAGCGGCAGTAGTAGAGGAAACGAAAAAAGTTAATCCACGGTTGAATTTAGTCTATCATTCGCAATGTGCGACAGAAAGTCCCACAATCAATATAAGGGAGCTTAATTACAAAGGCGTTTTTCAGCGAGAAGTCGCACGTGACTGACGTCAAAGGACGTGAGGTCCGTTCGGCTCCTTTAAATATGCCTTGACGCTACCAAACGTATATTATAATTGCTTAGCGTCTTTACTCTTATAATCATAACTATAAGAAAATTGTCAAATCTGATTGGCTATCAACTGCCCTGATTTCAGCCTTAATTGGACAGTTTAATAGGACAGTACGCGTCATGCCTAAGTAATTGGACAGTACGCGCCATCACGCGCGCGCTTAAATGGCTTTTTTTTTTCACTGCTGGCAAAACAAAATTTCGAATTTCTTGTGTTTTGATTTAAAAAATACCCTATTATATTACAAATTTTGTTAAAGTTATGATTAATTGGTAACAGAACTTCGTGTCGTCCAATTCGGTCGGTAATCATACTCGTGATTAAACAAATCGGACTCCCGCTACGCGGTCGTCCGATTTTGTTAATCACTCGTATGATTACAGACCGAATTGGACTCCACTCAGTCCTGTTACCATTACTAATAGAAATTTTCTGCCCAAAAATTTGGGCAAACCACTGTACCTAACAAAACTGAAAATACAAAAGGTAATTTTAAATACAAAAAAACCTCCGTGGGCGTCCTTTGTGCTCTCTCCAACCTAAACTCTCCTCCTTTTTACTATTAATTTGCGTGCATGATTTTTACTTTTCGCTCGCCGCCATGGCTCTGAGGCAAGAAGGTTTATCAAAAAGACACTTTCTGTTGACGTCAGTCTCTCAAAAATTACGTCTCCCTATAATCAACGTAGGCGTAATGAAATACAAGTGCAGATGAAAGCAATCAAAAAGATCACGAAACACATGTGCAAGGTTAAAAGTCCGTGATTCATTAGTAAACACAAACCTCATTTGCAAGTTTACTTATTAGCGGTGTATACAACAATTTATTTCGTTATTATGTGTCAAACCCACACAAACTTACTCGTCTGTGGCCGTTTCTTTTACACGTGAACGTTAGTCGATAAATATCGTGTGGACAGAGTAAGCCCAGAAGTTTGTGAGTGGAAAAACGAGTGGATATAGCCAAAATTTGTAAAAACGCGTTTTCTGCGTCTGTACGAGTACGTTATTTATCCGTTTAACGAAACTGGATATGTTTTTTAGGTGTGAACGAATATTGCTGTGGGCGCATTAGGTCTTCGAAGATAACAGTCACATGGTACGAAAACGCACCGACCGCATTGCTGAGACGCAAAATGATGCCGCAAGACCTTAAAAAAATAGCCTGTTCCAGGCGTTTAAATTGTGAGGACGGCGCAAAAAGATTATAAGAACAGGAAAAACAGGAAAGGGAGGGGTTGAGCTCTGACTTTGCGCCTGGAACAGGCAATTGGAATAAAGAAAGTTAGCATGTTACGTAATGCAATCCTTTCGATTTTCTTGCCCCATGCACTTTGTCATTTGCGTACCAGCATGGTGTTTTTGTACCATGTGAACATTTATCTGAAAGCGACATTTAAATTTGGCGACTACGAGAACGAGATTTTCTCAATACTACGGTAGCGTGCATGTCACGGTGTGATCCAGTGTCATTTTAATTTGGCGATAGCCGTCGCGTCATTCTATTGCGGGTTTTACCGAAAATGTTATCAGAAATTAGAAGACTTGAAAGTCATTTTGCGATCGAGAGAGGTCATAAGACGGAATCCACCAGGAAATTGAGTAATTTTAATTTTCAGTGGACAAAAAAACTTGTACCAGAATAATTTAACGCATATTGCATTCTTTTTTACATTTTTCTAGGGCTAAAGATGGAATTAGTAATCTGTAATAACACCAAAGAAATTTCTTGTGGGAGACCGTGAAAATGAATGTCAAATTTCACAAAATTACATCTTACACATGAAATTTTCAGAGTTTTACCTGTGTTTTCACAATCGACATTCGTTTTCTTGGACTCCCATGAGAAATTTTCTTTGCGGGTGGTATTACAGATGACTAATTACATCGTTAAAAAAGAATGCAATATATATTCTTTAAATTATTCTGGTACAAGGTTTTTGTCCATTGGAAATTAAAATTATTCAATTTCCTGGTGGATTCTGTCTTAACCTCTTTCAATAAAAAAATAAAATGCCAGGGTGTCCATGTTTTTGACGATACGCGAAAAAAAAAAAAAAAAAACTCAAGTCAAATCTTGTCCCCGTAATCGACGTCGTCCTCGAATCTAAAAGTTTCTATTATAGTAGAGCATTTCAATTACCATGAGGAGAATGGCACCTAAAGGTCGGCGGTGTCTGGAGAGCTTAAGCCGCCACAAGGAAGATGGCAATAAAAACGTCACTAATGAAACTTATTTGCGTTCATTCAAATTTTATGGCGTTTATTTGGCTCGTTCAATTTGTCAAATGGAAGAGAATTTCCTGGAGTTGATTTCTTGAGGACTATATCTTACTTAAAATAAAGAAAGGAAAATTCGTCTACGCGACTGTTCGAGTCCTCCATAAAACGTTAAACTTCAACGTTGACTTCACTTTGTTTCATTTTACCAAGGGAATGAATATGTTACCTGGGTTATGATGATAGCAATGTACTTACATGCCCTCGAGGGGTATGGGTTTCATTGTACTTATAGCGGGAAAAGCCTCGGCAGGCGTGGGCCTCATAGCCGTTACCTTCACTATGCCTAGTTCCCAGGCTTCATCATTCCCCGCGGCTAAAGCGTTTCTGGTCACGCGGTCCGAGCGCTGGGCTACGTCATCGAAATGCATCGACCTAAATGGCATATGGAAGACACCATACAGCGACCAGGCAAATTTTTACCTAATATTGAAAACTAAAAGTTATTCAGTTCACGTCCGGACCTTTTTAGCTCGTATGTTTTTTCCCCAGTCATGTCATATTTCTCTTTACAGATGTCTACAAACTGTTTATAATTTCGCCACATGCACCGCATTCACGAACATATGTATGCATGAAAAAAGAAGCAAAAACAAAAAAACAGGAAAATCACGTGACCTGTGTGGAGGAAAATATGCATGCTAAAAAGTCCTAATTTGTTGATCCTTTTTCTACTGACAAAGTGCATGTACACAGAGAGTGGCTCTGCCCACTTTCCTCATCTGAGGACACACATAAGTGAGCCCTAACTACCCCAAGATGTTTTCTTTGTAGTATAATGACCAGACATTCTTCCACGAATGCGTCAATTTTTTTTTTCGGTACACTCATTATTGTCCTGTTTTTAAACTGAGGGGTCCCCATGGCGGAGATCGATTATTGCGGCCTCCTCAATGACTGACAACTTCTTGTAAGCGACAATTATACTCAGTTTGCGAAGTTGGTTCGGTCAGAAACTCGGCGGCTTGAGCTTCCAAGCATGCGCGATATCCTTCTCTGTGATAGGCAGTGAACATCGCAGGAGTGTAAAACTGATTAGAGGTGGAATGCTGAGGAAATGCCCCGCAAATGCTTTCAGAAAATCCCTGACAAGCGTTACTATGACAACATTGACAACAACAAAAGGTCAGTCGGTCAACTTCATTCGCGGTAAGCTCAGGTCCAGATCCCCAGTTGTTTGCTTCAAGATCCTCGTCAACATCGCTGAGAGCATCTTTCCAGGACATTGGCTGTTCCATCTTGATGCCCTTGTTGGGATGTCTCGGGGCAATGAAAAGCATTTCCGCTTCTCTAACTTTGTGATCTTTGTCTTCCCCCGGCTCTTTGTCGAAGTAATGGACTTTAAACCTAAAAGAGCAATGAGTTAAAGCAGGTTTTTTCCGACTTCTGATTTTTTAAGACATTGCTGCAATGGGTATAAACGTATAAACGTGAGCTATACGTGAGATAATTTATCACAGTATGAATAATTTAGTTCTGAATATCGAATTTCTGGATTTCACACAATCATATATCACTCATGCAGCATGAAAGTACTGATTAAAGACACTATTACTATTACTGTTACTATTTTTTTGCCATTTAACACGGTCATCCCGGAGCCACCCTGAGGCCACTCTAGAGGCTTGCAGGGCAAAGGCAGTAACTTTCATTTTTTAGTTATTTTAAGACCCTGGGCATTGATGCGGCCCCGGGAATCAAACCCGTGACCTCCCACTCTGCAGTTAAGCACTCTACCAACTGAGCTAATCCTAATGCAGTAAGGGTTATCTTCTGAAAAAAGATAATTTTTCTTAAACGGGTAATTTTTTTGTTTACCAACCTGTAACTTCTAGGTTGATTTCCTGGGGATTTTTCCACCAGTTTATTTCGAATGTCTTCATTGATATCCCGGCCATCAAGACCTGTAAACGAGCATCTCAACTTCTTTCTTGCCATTTCCAGGGCCTTCAACAGGGTGTTACAGAATGCTTGTTCCGAAGAAGCACGCCCTCCATACACCGTTATGATCTTATTCATCCTCAGCTTCAGAAGAGGGAGTATACCGAGATTTTCAACATGGCCGCCGTCGCTGAGCCGTAGAACTGGAGGTGGATTCGGCCCCTGATTAGGTATTCCAATTGTTTTACGAACAAAGCTAATATATGGCACGTGGACTGCAAAGTATCTATGAACAAAATTAATCACAATAAACCTCTAAGTTTCTTATCAATACTTGATAAAACTGTGAAAAGTTTGAACCCAGGAGTCATTTCAAAAGTAGGTTGAGTTTGATCGTCCGGGTGAACGTAGTCCTGAATAGGATTCAGTGTTGTTGTTGTCAGTGACTGACGTTTTTGACAACCTGTACGGTAGTCATCGTCGCACTCCCTATCCCGACGCGTTTAACAGATTAGAAAAATGAAACTGAATTAAAGATTATTTATTGATATCGATTTACTCAAACGGAAGAAGACTCATTGTGAAGATTTATTTAGCAGAAGTTATACATAATGAACTGCAACGTAGTCTAAATGCTGCTACTAGGCTAAGAATTACTACAAAGACTAAAAAATTTCAGCACATTTCTCCGGTATTGGGTAAACTGCATGGACTCCTTGTTACCAAAAGGATTGAATTATTATTAATTGCAGCAGCAGCATCAGAAGTATCCTTGGTGGTAATAGCGGTAGTGGTGGTGTTATTGGTGGTGGTAGTGCTAGTGGTAGTGGTAGCGGTAGCGATAATGGTAGTGGTAGCGGAAAATTGGTAGTGGTGTTATTATTGATCATAATGGTGGTATTGGTACTGGTAGTGGTAGCGGTAGGGATAATGGTAGTTTTAACGGTAGTGGTAGTGATAGTGGTAGCGGTAGTGATAGTGGTAGCGGTAGTGATATTGGTTCTTGTAGTAGTAGTGATAGTGGCAGTGTAGTGTCAGCAGCAGCAGAAGCAGCGGTAGTAGTCATAGTTATACCTGGCGATCATCTCCAGTTTGCCTGGATTGGCACTTCCTGTGGGAACGAGGGCCACAACAGTAAACAGCAGTAGAAGTAAGATGAACAAAAGCACGCCGATGTCGAAGTACACTACCTCCCCAGTTAGGTGATAAGAAATGTATCCAAACAAAAAAGGAGACACTCGGAAAATCTCTATGATGAAAGGAAGAATCTACCGAAAAAGAAAGAGAAGATAGTTGTTAGACAGACTGCCAATCGATATTAAGCTTTAGGAAGCTAAGAAAGGGTGAGAAAATCAAATATCTTAGCTTATTTGAGTACTTGAGTTTTCGGACTTATTTATTTCACGGTACGAGCCAAAGTCATTTCTATACCTCGGAGAAGCATTCGATTAGAGTGAAATATGACATTCAAAATGAGTGGACTAGAGCAGGAGTGTTTCATCAACTGAAGCTACAAACACGAGACGCAGCCGAATGTCTCAAACCTGGCATCAGTCCACCGAACTACCAAGTTATTGAACTGGTAATATAAGTTGTGGTTCAATTTTATCCTTGGTTTAAATTTTCTTTTCTTTTGTTTTTGGGTATGGTAATATATGATAATGAGTTTGAAACAAAAGAAAATGAAATTTAAACCAAGGATAAAATTGAACCACAACATACACACTTCACAATCAAAATTCCACCGACTTCTTAGTGAATGTTGAAATCCTGTCAGTTACTGAGTAGTATATTTAGCGTTAATGTACCTGAAGAAACTTGCTCTGTTTTCGTTCTTGTCTTGGATTCCCAATAAGTGAGGTACCCATGGCTATCCCCAACGTGACTTTCAAGTCTTTAAATAACTCCTCGCTTCCTTCAAGGGCACCCATATGATGATCCACAGCTGCAGCTGAGGTTGCCATGGCATCAGAAAGATAAATATCTTCCGGCATCAGTTTACCTTCGAACTCTCGCTGGTCGGATGGACGGTCCAGCCTCTCAATTCCATGCGGTGACATCGATAGCACTTCATAGTCAGGTTCCCTGGGGGAGGCAGAACGACGCCATCTATTGATAACTGAGTTGCTTATTAGAATTGGTTTGACATTATCAAGGTCTTTTAAAGTCAGAGGTCTGTCAGGATCAGTGTTCAAAGGTTCCGTATCTTTGAAGGTGGGGCAAGTGAGAAAAAAATCGCGATAGGAAATACCAGCACAACCACACCTGCCAACACTGGTAGGAGCAAACAAAGCTTTTTGGAGCCGCCACCTGAAAAAAAATATCGAAAGACAATTTAATAAACTCCCGCGAGCTTACTCCTTATATCTGCCCATACAAGAGCCTCCGCCCGAATGGGGTACCTTTGTATCGGAAAGGGTGGGGAAGTCTGTCATTGCAGTCTAAGAAAAGATCTAAAAGGGTTAACAGGAGCATTTTATGGCTCTAAAAATGGCAAAAAAGCTTTCTGGTTTCTTTATTCATTCCCATTTATATGAAAAATTAATGGAATAGAACAGAGCCGAACTTACCTATTGTAAATGTGTCCAAGACGTTGTTGTATGGTGCCAATAAAAGGAGAAACAAACAGTATGAGGCCAGAAAACCACATTAACTGTGTAAACAACGTATGGGTGTAATGTGGAAAGGTGCTGTCCTTATATACTCGCCACATGACAACATATGAATAGAAATAGACAATCACCACAAGGGTAGCGTTTGTCCTCATAACAGGGAAAGCAAACCACAGCAAGATTGTGGGAACAACTATCAGTACTTTCATCCATGTTGGAATGGACTCCAACACATCGTGAAAAAACCAAGGGAGAAATAACAAGCCAAAAATAACTCCGCAAGACGTGGCCATGAAAGCTAAGGCGCTTTTGATTTTTGGGAAAAACGACTGAAGGAAATGAGCGAAAAATGCGACAAAGAGTGGAACACTAAAGAGAAGAAATCTCGCAACAGCTATCTTCTCTCGTCGATGTCGACAATCCTCGACTGTTTCGTTTAACTTTAATGTCGTGTTGTCACATTTTGTAATGATTCCACCGCGTAGAACGCTGCCTGCACACAGGTCTATGAAGTAAGCAAATGGACATGCGTAAGCCGCCCACAGGAAAAACGGCACCACAAGCGCAACAAATAGAAATAATAAGAACAGTATCATAGAGTCAAGATAACCATGAAAAGGCCTCTGCCAATCGCAAAATATTCCACTTCTTCTGCGGAGATGATCAAAGAATTTGAAATGCCATTCCTTGTTGTCTTTCCCTCCATGACGGAATTTCCAGTCCATGTAGGCACAGCCTGTGTAACCACCCCCTGACACACAGCTCAGGTAATCCAGTTTGGCATTTTTTTGAAGCAGTCTGCGCAGGACACCAGAACAGAAGGCCGCTGACCTCACACCACCACCTGAGAAGGCTAAGCCAACTTGAGCCATCAGAAGATTAGCAACTGGCCGCTAAGTAGTTGAAAAAAGAGTGATAATAAGAGTAATACATTATTTTGCTAATCTCACTCATTCAAAACGTTTCGGTCTGAAAACGGATATACAGTTTGCCCATTTTGGTCTGGAATCGGACATGGTTTTCGAGGGAACTACGGGAGTGTGTGAAGGTATTTGTCGTTTCAATTCCAAATGGACAAGAAAGAAAGGGTAATACAGTACACGAATTCGAAGTGTATTTTAAGAAATCTTTTATTTGGCGTTCTAATCTAACGCCTAATCTAAGTAATGATGACATAATTTGTTAGAGACCAGGTCTGAAAACGGGTCTGGAAAATAAATCTTTGTTGGTCTGAAATGGGTCAGGATTTGGAGAACCGTGCGGTACACCCCCACCAAGATTTCCCAGCAGTACCCCCTGGAGTCAGGGTTTGATGGCCTCGGCGGCGCACCACTACCCTGACTGCCCCCTCCCCTGTACATTCAGGGCTGGAAGAAAGAAACGGAAATATTGCATTGATAGTGACAAACCCTGATAAGAGGAACAATGTGGAAAACGGGCTTAGAGGTATTGGATTCAACAAACAGCGGTTTCGACTTACAGGTGCTTCATGTGTGTTACTGAATTATTATGGCAAGTTGGCTTAACACCGATTGTCAAGAAAATGAGGCCTGGGCACTATAAAAAAAATCCATCCCGGGTGTCCTGGGTTGACTTTTCGAGGGACCGATACATAGCTTTACCAAAGTTAGTCACCCCTGCTGGAAAAACATTTGCTCGAGGGCTATTGTTCACTTGAGACAAACGCGACTCGCCCAAGTAAACTACACGTTCCAGTGCACTAGTGAAAATGATGAAAAAAGCACGTGCATCACCCTTAACAATCAAATTAAGTGTGATTGTGTGATACACATTCCATGATCTTTTGCTAATCTATAAAATTGGTGTTTGTTGTTAATGTTGTCGCTGTCGTCGTGGTCAATTAAGCCTTTGCGCTTTGAAAATTGGAGTTTAAAAAAATGCAAAATGCAAACATCAACTTTTACATGTTTCCTTTTTTTCTCATTTTGACGCGTGCACTGGAACATGTAGTTTTTTGTGGTACTATCACAGAGCCTGGGTTACCTGTGCACAAAAAGGAGTTGAAAAGTCTTTATTTCAATTTAGTTTATGTCTTCTTATTTAGCGCTAAAACTCGGATATATAAACAAAACAAACACACATATACACAAAGTGGAGCTGAAAACTCTCTGTTTCAATTTTGTCTGACTATTACAGAACCGCGTTTTCTCCTATCTATCTCGAGGAAGTGAAAAGGTAATTACGTAATCAGGTAATTATGCGAGTTCACAAAGCCTACCGTTGCATACAAATTAGCTCTGCAGTAAAAACCCAAAGGAAGCATCTTGACGTATTATTATAAAAATACAGGTCTAATGGTCGTGGGTTGTGGGTCGTGGGTAAAAGTCGTGGGTGTGGGTAATGATTAAAATTAATTTTTAATCATAATTTACAATGTTGTTAAGTTTTGTTAAATATTAATAATTTACAATTATACAAGTTTTTGATTTTTTTTAAACTACTCGATAACAAAACGAACATAACACGATGTATGAAAATTATACACTTCCCCTACTCTGTTACTCTACCAGAGATCGTCGACCGCCAGCGCAGGGGGTGGCGGTGGGTACAGGAGCAATTGAAAAGAAAAAGAAATAACGTTGAACTAATTTTTGTCTTCAATTATAAAGTTGACATAGAAAAGCTGTCAAACTTTGTCTCCACCATAAACTGGTCAAAAACGTTTTCAAAGGGTCTTGCAAGAACTGGCGTCACTAAAAAACGCGAACAACAATGAGAACGGAGTGGCTCAGTACCGGGGAAGTTTCCCCATATTATAAGTTATGCGAAGAGGCTTGCTCTCACCTTTAAATATCCGAAAAAGTGAAGAAATTCAAAACATTTTAGCATTCCAATACAAGAACAGGAGATCGGCTTTTATGAAAAGGTAAGGGGTTGAACCTGTAGGCAGAGCCTCTTCGTATAGGTCGCTAAATTGATTACTTTATTGAATCTCTGTACTTTGTGAAAATAAAAGTTTAAAGTGCAACTTCGTTCCCAGGTCGTCTCTCTTTCTACCTCGAGAAAGGACTGAACCCTAGTTGCGTGTCTCCCAAGATCTGAGAGCCATCAAGAATAATAATATCATGGGATGTATCGGTCATTAGAAAAAGGTTATAGCCAAGGCTTTTCCACATCATACAAGAGTTTTCGACCTGCAAATGCAAGTTGTTGTTGGAATCATGTGTCCAGCTGCAACTCAGGGTATTGTTTCAAGAGAAGAAGAGAGAGGACACTGGGAATGAGGTTGATAAAAGTGCCGATTTGTTAAAAATATATCAATTACTGTTAAGTATCGGTTCTTTTTTGACATCGACCAACACTTTTTATTTTCACCCCACCCGGGGAAGATACTTTTATTTCTGCCGTTAATTAACCTGAACCATGAACCAAAGTTATTTGCTAGCTAGTCGAGCAAGGGGGCAGGGAGACAGCAGTGGCGGAGGGGGGGGGGGGGGGATCGTTCCAGACCCACTCGGCCGACTCCTTAGTTCAGTACTATTTCCTTCGACAGTTATTTTTCTTGGGTTATTTTTTATAGGGCGCGCGTCCTCGAAATTTCTCCCTTCTCCATAGAAAAACCTGTCGCCTGCTACGCTACTCCAAATCATGCAACTTGCTTGCACTGACTTACTTGCCAGTATGGTTTAAATCATTCTCTTTCTCTCTCTCTCTTTTATTTGCTAAGTGTGAAACGGGACCGTTCAGTATTCGGAGCGAGTGCTGATTTTTTTTTTATATTGCGAAGCATCGTATTTCTTATTCGACTACTCTTAAATGGAACTGATTCCGGCTTCCTTAATTTTCCGATTTGCTCTTTTTAGCATTAAGTTAACTTGTGTGCGTGTTGTTCAAGCGTTTGACCAACACAAATTTTCGCAAAATATTATCAAGAGATTACACCAGTCCTGAAAATAGCTCCAGTGGGTTCCTGCCTTTACCCGTCCCCACCCATTTTCATACATTGTGTTATGTTCGTTTCGTTATGTTATTAGTTATTGTATGTTATATATATTGTAAATTATTAATATTTAACAAAACTTAGTAACATTGTTAATTATTAATTATGATTAAAAATTAGTTTTTAATCATTTCCCACACCCACGACTTTTACCCACGACCATTAGACAAACTCTAATTTTACAACGTAATAACTTAACAAGGATCAACTGAAACACGCGACTAATAATTGCTAGCACTGACTAGGCACTTAATTGGTATGGAGGAACGCAGTGAATAGGCATTTCATTATATCAGGCAGGATTAGGCAATGACTAGGCATTTGCTAGGCACTCACTAGGCACCAACGAGGCTTATCTCGCAACATAGAGTACTGCTTGTTAATAACCCACGTGATACGTCACGTGACCATTCTGCTAAAAATAGTGAATTATTGACCAATTGGTTGCCGGTTTAGGAAAAGATAACGAGCAATAACATTTTTCTAATGCATATTAAATATTTCTAATACTTCACGTTTGGAATGACCGTCAATTGGACCTCAATGAAGAATTATGAGGGAAAACATCATTTTAAATGCCCAAATTTAATCTTGAATTATTCAAAACTTTAATTTTAAACTTCGCGTACATTTATTCCAAAGGTAAAAAGTAGGGTATGTTTATCCTCTTTCAGAAATGCCAATTTGTTTATCCTAACAAAGTAAATTCGTCACCAATTCGCTAATTTCCTTTATTTACAATTTCTGGTCACGTGACATGTCATATGACCATAATCAAACATTAAGCACAAGAAAACCTCAAGATTTACTTTTGGGGAAAAATTCATTGTGTTCTAGGTCTCCTATAGTGAGAGATATTTCCAATCATTCATATTCTCAGAACACACCTTTGATCCAGGTCTACATGGCCTAAACCGCTTGAGAAATCGTTTATAATCATGCATCACTCTTTTGGGCGCCTCGGTACCATTTTCTTTCTCATTATTTTCTGTTCATTCCGACGTTCTATTAAAAAAAGAAAGCATAATTCGTGCTGGAGTAGTGGCATTGCCCTTCAATCGTATTCGATGAGAGTTTGTTGACTTTATTTTTTTTTATTATTGATATAATTGCTAAGTAATCCTAAAAACTAAAATACAGTTACTGCATTTGATCTTACCTTTTTAGTCCGTGCTGTTTTTGTTATTTCCGATCCACAAGGTCGGTAATTACTCTATACAGCTCCAACACGGCGGGTTAACTGAACATCTTGCTAGACAAATTGTTTACATAAGGTGTATGAAAAACATATATAGACTATGGCAATGACGTGATGATGGCGCGGTATATTTTTAACTGTTTGCCGGGCGCAATCTTCCGTGATTCCGTGTTTTTGACGTCATTTTTGTGGTATGAGTTTTTACAATAACAGAGCAATATTTCTCGGGTTGATCAATCGGGAATGGTTTGTGAGTGATCAAGACCATGAAATGACGTGAGGATGGCATAGTTTTAAAAAAGGCAACAATTTTCCATTGTCCACACCGACCGTAAAAGAAGACGTCAAAATGTTAAAAACTCAAGTGGAACCACGAGCCGCAGGTAAATGTGGCTTCGCGCGAGTGTGACGCAGATTTAAACATTTTGACTCAGTATCTACAGTCTGCAAGAATGTAGATCAAGGTAAATTGTTTCTATTTGCTTTTACAATAATTTTGGTGGCTTTTAAAGTCTATTTTCGGCGAAAATTTGTAGAATTGGCTTGAGAGAGACAAGGAAAACAACTTACGCCACAATGGCGTTGTTTTCATGTTCTGATACTCTCATAAACTGTCGACCATTCGGCAGGCGAGAAATTGCTCAATTTTTACAAAATTAACAAATAGATTTCTGTTGCTGTGCATCTGCTTAGTCAGTGGCACCCTACGGCGATTTTTGGAAAATATCTGTTCGGAAGACGATTTGAGATCTAGAGTTTTCGGAACATTTGTTGTAAAAGTTCTTGCTTCCCTGCCTCTCATAGAAAATGGTATAATTGCTCATTTTACAGGGATTTTTACCCTAAAAATGTCACCTAGAATTTTCGGGAGCCTTTTTTCTGACTGAAATTTTCGAAAAGGTAAGTTTTGATCCCTATAATTTTCGGATCACTAGACTTTCAGCTACGAAATCCGAACAGATGAAACATTTTTAGGGGATAAAAATATGCCTATATCTACCGTTTAAATACTAAAATACGTTCAACAATGCTATGTTTAAGTGGTTTTGAACTATATTCTCGTTGGGTACTCCTGTTCAGTACCCAGATGATGTGAAAATGTGTTTAAAACAATCTAACCGCAACGACATCCGCGTATCTGTATTCTAATAGACTAATTATACCCTAATATACTATAAACTACCACAGATCACAGCGCGCGCATATAGCATTCGCTAGATTTTATGAACCCTAAAAGACCCTGAAAATGACATCCAAATGTTCAAAACAATTAACAACTTGTCATTTTTCTACACTCTTAAGGAAGAAAAAAACTTTGCAGTGAAGCCGTTTATAAGAATGAAGATCGTGGGAAATTGTTATCGATTTGTTAAATCCCACCATCATCCTGATATTTGCATTTCCCTGCGAGCAGAAGTCTCTCACGACGAGGTAATCTTGCGGAATAATTGTTTTATTAAAAGAAATCTTAAAGGTTCACAGGTGTCCCAAGCTCACGTTACGAGTGTGGAATTTAAATTTACCGTCTCTCAAGAGAGTCGGTGTCGCGTTACAGGCGACCATTGAAAAGTTCTTTGAGAAATTCAGTACTAAGGTCTGCGAACGCTAAATATCATTATATTTTACCTTTTCTTCTATAAAATAATAAGTCGGGGCTTTTGAATCCACCATTATGAGTAAACGTAAACAAGTTAGCCAATCTAAGCAGGAAATGATTAACATTATTTTCACGCATCCATCCCCTAATCCCTCTGCCTCCCTCCCCCCCCCCCCTCCCACACAAAAAAAAAATATAGCATGACAGTATAACGTAGCTAATTTGACGTAACCGGAAATTCCAAAATTACTATCGTTCTGCGCCATAAAGCAAATATAATTTTAAAAGTTTTGTTTTTGTCTAACATTGCGTTTAAAGCCTCATCAGTCTCATATCCAACAGGCGCGAGTGGAATTACGGTTGTTTTATTTATATCGAGGAGGTTGTTTCTACAAGATGCTTAGGTGTCCAGATAGACAATGCTCATAAATGGGATTATCATGTATCAGGAAGCGAAGTCATTAAAGCAGAAGTTGAACTGTACTTTCATCATTGTTCTTCCTGCCTATTGTAGACAGGCGAGAACTGGTTTCTATTTTGGGGTGATTTTGCCCTCTGTTACGTATGGTATGTTAGTTTGAAGCTCTTCTCAGACCTAGAATCTATAGATGATAGAGCGGCAAAAATAATATTTAACTTGGATTGGTGTACGCCAGGCAAGGAAGTTCCTGCCAAAGCAAATTGGAATACCTTAGGGATTACGTATGAGAAACGATTATTAATTTTAGCGCATCGGGCTTATTATCTTTTACCATGTCCTATGAATAATCTTTTTGTGTGGCTACGATCTCAGGAGGAAAATGACCTTTAAGTTACCTAGGCCTAAGACCGATATAGTCAAGAAATCATGACAAGTCAGTTATTCTGTGGAACTGCCTTAGAAAACCAAATGAAAACTATCATGGGCTTCTGAAACAATTCATGTCAGTGACGCTTTTAGAAAGTCGCTTAAAGGTATTTTTAGGCCACATATATTATAATGATGTAATGTGTAGAATTTTTATTGTTGTAAATACGTAGAATTCTTATACTAGTCTTATTGTGATTAGTTAGGAAGTTTAATTTTATTGTTATGCATACGACCACATCAGCTTTGCGGAAGTTTTTAATCGTGTTTAAATAAATGCTATTATTTTATTTATTATTATTAGAAACGCCTACAAAATATCGACAAATCTTCCCGACTTTATTTACAAAAACAACCGATATTCCGCTTATTTTTAATTTTGAGGAGACGCGTACAGTTACAACATTTGGAGAGCGTGGTATAATGGCTCATATACCATGATGGCTAAGCCAATTAGAACTTTAGAATTGCATTATCCATTGATTCAGTTTTTAATAATCATACATAGCCTATATGACATAAACAATATTCAAAACTGCATTGAAACCACTCGCCCTTCAGCTACATTAACATCTACATTTATTAATTGACAACGCTTTTGCATCAATTCAATATAAATTAAATAAATTACAATATCAGAAATACGATTATAATAGAATAATAATAATAAAAAACACTTGTAAGTTATATATAGTAATATATTACAGTTTCAAATGATAAAATTAGAAATTATAATCATAAATAAATGACAGCGATCAATCATTTCTAACAGCTTAAAAACAGTAATCTTTAAATAATGAAAACTTTGTACTAGTACGAATGCCACTTGGTAAAGAGTTCCAGTCCCTTGGACTTCAAGATCAACGACGCGGACGGCGACGAGAACGTCAAAAAACAATAGGTTTTATAAGCAAAACAACAGCTTTGCACGTGCATCACACTTTTTTTGTACATTTCTTTCCCGTTTTTGCACGACTACGATGTGAAAATGCCTAATTTTGTGTTTTATGGAGGAAGTAAACAAGCAACGACGAAATTTTATATCTCTTTCTGAGCTTGGATATGGTCCCTTGAAATTCAGCTTCAGGAGGGTTCGCCTACATTTGACAAAGTAATTGGGTAGGAATAATCCCTATAAAGACTGAAAGAACGCAAATACACTTTTTTAAGCGACGTTCTCGTCGCCGTCGCGTCGTTGGATCTTAAAGTCCCTATTGTCCTTGGAAAGAAACTATTTAACAATTAGTCGCCGATATTCACGTCGCCTGAGGCGACTACTTGTTTTAGTATAATTACATTGATGATTATTCGAGAAAATAAAAGTATTGATCAATTTCTGACTCCGAAACATCAAAAAATCTGGCTGCCATTTTGAAAACTTCTAGCCTTCAATGTTATAATCACTGCGCGGTGATTATAACTGGAGAAGCGAAGCTCCTAGCCAATCACAGTGCTCTATTTTCGATAATCGTCAATGTAATTATACTAAAAAAGTAATAATCAGGATTGCAGTTGGCTTCAATAAATGAATCATTAGAAAATGATCTAGTAAAACATTGTTTAGGTAGAAAATAATTAAGTATAGGCAGTGCAATCGAATTATTAACTGCTTAAACAAAATATATTCAATCGATGGGCTTTACGTCTATCCTCTAAAAGACCTAAATCTAATGACTGTAGCTCGTGGTTCATCATGAGTTTTAACGGGTTTTGACATCATTTTTATGGTCAAAAGAGAATAGTCCATTGGAAATTGTTGTTTACTATGTTGTATGTGCAAGAGATTTCTGTATTTCACGTACAGTAAATGATCGATTAAGCACCGCTACTTGAATAAGCGCCGCACCTTTAGCGAAAATAATTTAATAAGCGCCGCGGCACTAATTTGGGTATTCCCAAATTAACCCCCTTTTTTGTTGCGGCGCTTGATATAATGAGATATCAACACCATATCGCTTGGGAAATAAGGCATCGACCCACTCGTGAGTTCCCCAGTGAGGAATTCGAAGCTCTCCACTTAGTGAAAAGTCAAGCGTTGCGACAAGCGTGTAGCGGCGCGGCACAAGAAGTTTTATAAACAGTGTTGTTTAGTTGTTTGGTTGTTGCCTACTGACCTAAGCCATGATATTAGTGATTTTCCACCCGATTGACTATGCTCACGGACGTCAAATTCTGCATTTGACTCCATTAAAGTTTGTCAGTGAATGCGGCAAGACTTGAGCTAAGACAAAGACATTTTGGATCGGTCAAGTTAGGTAGGTTTACTTGTTTCCCCGGGTACAAAATTACCTTCGTTCAGTCAGCTTCACTATCATTATTAAGTAACACAAGACAGAAGGACAAATCTTATTGGTAACTTAAAACAAACAACAGTCTGAGGAACGCTCTTGGCTCCGCTCCAAGTCGGAGTTTTATAAACAGTGTTGTTTGGTTGTTGCCTACTCACCTAACAAGGGCACCCAACGAGGATATAGTTCAAAACCACTTAACATAGCATTGTTGAACGTATTTTAGTATTTACATGGTAGATATAGGCATATTTTTATCCCCTTAAAACTTTTCATCTGTTCGGATTTCCTAGCTGAAAGTCTAGTGATCCGAAAATTATAGGAATCAAAACTTACCTTTTCGAAAATTTCAGCCAGAAAAAGGCTCCCGAAAATTCTAGGTGGCCTTTTTTAGGGTAAAAATCCGTTAAAAATGGGTAATTATACCATTTTTTAGATGTTCGAAAATCCTAGGAGCAGCTAGGAGCGGCAGGCAAGCAAGAAATTTTACAACAAATGTTTCGAAAATTCTAGGTCTCAAATCGTCTTCCGAACAGATATTTTCCGAAAATTGCCGTTGGGTGCCCCTGACCTAAGCCATGATATTAGTGATTTTCCACACGATTGACTTTGCTCACGGGCGTCAAATTCTGACAAAGACAGTTTGGATCGGTCAAGTTAGGTAAGTTTAGGCCCGGTTCAAACGTCGAACTTTACATGTGCCGAACCTAATTATTAGGTACGGCACATGTAAAGTTCGACGTTTGAATCAATTAGGAACGGCACTTTTGTATTTGGGTCGACTCTGCCGTTCTATTCGACTGAGCTAGTCGAATAGAACGGCAAAAGATCGACTTCGATTCAAACGTCGAACTTCACATGTGCCGAACCTAATGCATAAATTATGTTAACGTATTTTTTTAATATAACCGCGCTTCTGATTGGCTATTTAGCGTAACGACGGTTACGGTCTAGTTGAAACTGGACAGCTCAAAACGGTCTTCTAAAACGTTGCTTTGACCGTCTGAATCAACATTTTCATCCTTAATGTAACGCACCTTAAGTTAAAGTCATCCCCTTTTGAAAAATTGCATATTACAAACTATAAACACGGCTGTGCATACGAAACTTTTCCTGTGCGAATGTACGGTGGCCCTTATAGGACATCAAGAATTTTTTTTTCCGATTGAAATTTTTATCTCATTTGTACGATGGCCCAGGAGGGTCACAGTCCAGTATTGGTTTTTGACAGTCCAGTTATGGTTTTACACAGTCCAGTTATGGTTTTACACAGTCTAGTTTTAGTTTTTACACAGTCCAGTTTTAATTTTTACACAGTCCAGTTTTATTTTTTTACACAGTCCAGTTTTAATTTTTACACAGTCCAGTTTTATTTTTTTTACACAGTCCAGTTTTAATTTTTACACAGTCCAGTTTTAATTTTTTACACAGTCCAGTTTTAATTTTTACACAGTCCAGTTTTATTTTTTTACACAGTTCAGTTTTAATTTTTACACAGTCCAGTTTTAATTTTTACACGTTTCAGTCCGTTTTGAAGCGTTTTCGGCGAGTTAGCGCTATTTTGGTGTTCCATCAAAACGGCCTGAGACGCCGGCAAACAACAAAGAATACAACAAGGCAATAAGGTACGTCGATTTTATTTAAAAACATAACGTTTTTTCTTTCTTTTAAGAAAAACCGTTTATATCCCATACAAGTCTTTGTAAATACTGTAACCGTTTGTAACACAACACCGCTCGCAAGCAAGAGTAACGTCCTCGTTCCTGTAATGAGCTTGGGCCGCCTCTGGTTCATTTCGTCCAGGTGGCCTGCAAAGACACTCTTTCCCCCCGGGAAAAACAACGCAGAAGCCTTTTCCATGAGCTCCTCAAGGCTTGGAGGGTTATCATTGGTATATGCAATAAAGCGATTTCCACCTCCGTTTTTTTGTCGAACAGGAACAAAGGCCTTTTTAGGCGGGTCATAGTGTAACCATCTCACCTGTATTCTGTGTTCTTTAACTACTTTCCGCTTTTTACTAGAGCTTTCCTTTCCTCCACCTTTCCTCATTCGGTTCAGCAACCCTGACAAACGGCTCACTGTTCGCGATGAAAACGAACTTCGTGATGATCCAGCTGCACCTGATTCGTTTTCACTTCTTCCCTGATCATCTTGATTAGTAGAAGACGCAGTTTCTGGACGACTACAACTTGAACGTCTCAGTTCCTCTCGAACGGCCTGCCTGATGATTGAATCCATCGTCGCAAGGAAATACAAAATGGCTGCCGTGAGATAACACGTGTTACAGCAGCGCGAGAGAGGTCTGGTAACTACATAGAAAATAAAACTGAACTGTGTAAAAAATAAAACTGGACTGTGTAAAAGAAAAAACTGGACTGTGTAAAAATTAAAACTGGACTGTGTAAAAACTAAAACTAGACTGTGTAAAACCATAACTGGACTGTGTAAAACCATAACTGGACTGTCAAAAACCAATACTGGACTGTGACCCTCCTGGGCCATCGTACATTTGTTTGTTACGAAATTGGTATTGTGTAATCATTTAATACTACAACTACCGAGTTTTGTAATTGAAAAATTAACAACTCAGATTTTTGCGGAAAAAATCCGTTGTTTATTTGAAAAGACTTAACAACTCACATTTTGTGACAAGCATTAAGATGAAAATTTCAATTGCTGGTTTTCAGTGTTACGCCATTCAAAATAGATGAAAATAAAAATCAAAACCATTCGATAGATAAAGTCCAGAATCTGGGAAATGAAAGGAGGTACATATGCAAAGACCCTCGCCAAGATTCAGGTCAGAGGAATATTTCGTATACGAGATATCCGAAGAAATGTTTCACCCAAATTTATAGAGATTTGTATGGAGACGCCATGCTGGTGCTCACCTGGATGAGCTCCAACATGGCGGACGGAAACCAACAGAAACATCTGTTACCGAGTTTTGCTACAAAAGCGTGAATTTATTCTTCGAGAAACTCATAAATATTAAAATAATACTTTTTCCAGTACATGAACTGTTTAGATGCCAAAATTTCCTAAAATAAGTCATTTTTTTAACCTACATGACACTCTCTTAGCCGTCATGTAAATGCCGCGTCACGCAAAAGCTTAGAAATTCAAGCGTACTCTATCACAAAACCAAGAACGCTTTTGAAGCGAAAATTTGTTTGACAATTAGTTTTCAGCTGCTCTAATGCATCGTGAAAGTAAAATCTCGGTAGGATGGATAGTTTTTTAGTTTGAATTTTAGTGACGTCATGTGAAAACCAACAATAGAAAAAAGGAATATTGTTGATGCTCTATATGGGCCACCGTACTACGGTGAGAATCGGCTTTTGTTTTTTAAAACATATGGCCTGACTTGCTGAAAAATGGTATGAGCTACATGCTATACGTTTCGTGTCAGTGTGATTAGACCACCATAAAAATGAAGGAATACAGAGATTTCAGTATTTCATTGACTGTTATCACAATGTTATCACTATAAGTATTTAATATTCTTTATTCAACTTTATTCAAAAATTTTTAGTCCTGCAACGGGGTTACCATCACGCAAGACGCCTAACTAAGTAAGATGAAAATAAATAAAATGCATCAATCATTATGCAATATTAAAATTCATTATGACTAAAATACTCATATAACACTTCTTTGAAACGATCTGCGGACTTAATATTAACAATTTCGCTAGGTAATGCATTCCAGTCTTTGATAGTTCTGCAAAACTAGCTATTCTTATAAGTCTCAGTATTTGGAAGCAGTTCAATGAACTTGTTCTGGCTAGAGTTCCTTAAATGTCTACTGCGCTTCATAACATAGTCTGGAAAGGCCAGGCCGCCATCACCATGAATTGCTTTGTGGAATAAGCTTAAGATCAACCGCGAGATTGTTCTTCGTACCTTCAGGGGTATCCAGTTTAATTCGTTCAAGAGGTTTGTAACTGTTCCTGGTTCCCTCGTATAACAGTTTTTAACAAAGCGTGCAGCTCTTCTTTGTACTCCCTCTATTTGCCTGACGTGTTTTTTTAAGTGTGGGTCCCAAACTGAGCTGGCGTATTCCACATGAGGCCGCACAAAGGCTTGTTGGCTGCCTCTTTCACTCCCTCGGGGCAACTGCTCAGGTTTCGCCGGAGAAATCCTAGTGATTGATTGGCCTTCATGACTTTGTTATCGTACATGCTGGCCCCAATCGAGGTTTCTGGATAATTTTACGCCTAAATAGGGGTGATGGGTGACCGAAACTAAAACGTTTCCCATAAGGACATAGTTAGGCTCAACGTACAGGATTTTGTTTCCTCGATATTTTTAAGACGTGGCATTTGCTGGGATTGAATTTCATTTGCCATTTCTGGGCCCATTCTAGGCAAGTCTTTCAGCTCGAATGTCGAATGTGGACTAATTGTCCTGCATATTTATGGCAACAACGCCGTCAACTCGAGTCGGACAACCTCGCCGGAGTGAGAGTTAGCTGCCGAAAGAATTTATTTTATTATATAGACACGAGTGTTTTACTGGGAAATATACCACTCGTAAAATTCATAAACGCTACATCCGGGACCCGAGTGGTTTATTTTCCATAATCTCACTAGTGAGTTTATCGATGACGTAATTTCGGTCATTTCCCTCTATTACTTTATCGATGTCTTTTTGTCTATATAATAAAAGGAACATTACACGGCGGCTTGAAGATATGAATTTTATTTTCTCGTGGCAAAAACAATATTTTACTCACTCGCTGCGCTCGTTCGTAAAACATTGTTTTGCCACTCGAAAATAAAATTCATATCTTCGCGCCACCGTGTAATATCCTCTATTTATTTTTTGTACTTTATTTCCTCTGGGATTTAGCTAACCGTATGGGGTTCAATCCCAGTATCTGCTCATCCGCAAGGCGAATATGTTGATGTTCCAAGATGTTCAGAGGCATTTCAAGGGCAAATATTCATCAAGACAAACGATCTCTTAAAATTAAAGTATAATCTCAGTATTAGAACTGAGCTCTTCATGTACATTTTCCAAGTACGTGCGGGCCTACGCTAACTTTCGACAACAATAATTTATCTCGCCCACGCCCTCTGTGGCATTCAATATTAGGTATGTGGGTTCTAATTTATTGCGTTTTTCCGGGTTAATCTATCCGCGAAAATCAACTCCACGGTCAAAAACATCCTGTTTTAAAAATGAATAAAGTATTGATGGCAGATGTAATTGACGTGGATTTGTTTGTTATATAATTTTACAGTTGTATTGTTACAAAAGCTACGTCTAGGGTGACACTTTGTGTAAGAGTACTTCGGGTGTCCTGCTGGCGAAATAGCACGTGTTTTGAGGCTCGCAATAAAAGTTAGTCTTTCATGAACACAGGACTCGAGTATACTTCAGTAATAACTTTGGGACGAGCGTCATTCAATTTGTTTTGGAGTGTCTTTAAGCCCAGCTTTGACTCGAATGTATAGAAATGTACACGAATCACATAAACGTGAATACATTAATTTAGATCAGCTTCTAACAATATAATCACAACTATAGGCCGTCATGAATGAACGAGGCGCTGCGATTTGTATACTGAGTGATCAGAGTCGATAAAAAGAAATAATAACAACTTTGATTGATATTTAAGTTTCTCCACATTTTTGGTTTGCCTTCAAAAAACAACTGAAAGTCAGATATGTAAATAAACAGGCTGCTTCGACCTAAATCAAATGGCAAATACGGTCACTAGTCCTAATTTACCCTTAAGACTCTGGAAGATGGAATTATTTCCAGTTGACATTATTTGTATTCTGCCGTGGTCACAGGAGACCCAGGCTCACAGCAACCTCCTCAGTGAAGCCGAATTATAAGGATTTGTATGGGAATTTATCGTATGATCGACCAAACAGTTAAAATGCACATAAACAGTCATTAATTTGACATACAGCATACAGAGTTGTCGTTAAAAGAACATCAAAACTTGCTATAACTGAATGACGTGCTTGACCAAAAAAGGTGGAAATTGAAACTACCACCTCACAGAACGCCAGGACCCAATTATTCAAAAGGTGGATAGCGCAATTGGTTTCCCAAATACGTATCCGTTGGACAGTGATTTATCCGGTGGATAGCGCTTTCCAACTTTGCTAAAGTCAGTTCACAAGGCAAATTATTGCAACGAATTTTAATGGCCAAGTTATTTGAGACTAAGGCAGTTTAAGGGCAATAATGGAACTGTTAGATCAAGTGCGACAGCTATGAAAGTTGAAACTTCCCTGGTTTAGTTCATATACCTTCCAAGACCAGGCAGCTAAGAATTTTTAATAGAAACACTTTACCAGAACATGTAAGGAAGCCTTAGTGACTTTAAGTATCGTTTAAAGCTCACTTTTAACTTTTTTTTCCTTTTTGCGTTGTAAATAGGTTATAGGATATATACTATAATAATTCTTCCTTTGCATTGTGAAATAGGTAGTATATATATATATATATCTAGCCGTTTTTTTGAAAATCCGATCCTGACGAAATTTGCAGTCATTTGAGTGAAAAGTCGTCAAAAGGGAGGCTTTTGGGGCCCGATAAGCTCCTGGACCTACCCTGCTAGCAGAGGATTTTCCCTTGTGTTTCTCAGCGTTGTACTGCCATTCTCTTCGCGGTTTTGGCTGCTCGCGTTTTGGTTTGGTTGTTTTTGTGTCGAGGAAAAACCTCTGCAGACAACCTCTTGGCATTCCTGTTGAGCATGCGCGAGATGAAAATGCGGTTACCATGGAATTTCTGGGTCACGTGTCGGTAATACGATGCCGCCGCCGGAGTTTGCCCGTCAGTTTCGGGGTAGCGCGAATAAAGTTCTTTCTCTCTTGTTTACTTATGTATTGGCGAATGTTGCTCATGTATTCATGAGTTAATTTTCCCACGGGAAAGACTCGCACTCGCCATGTTGATATAGCGGGCTCACTTTTGCACAGCAAACTAGTACAAAAAAGATGTGCGAGTCGATAAAACCGGTTCCACAACCGGTTTAGTCATGTGATTACCTCCTAGATCTTGGAGGTATCTAATGCGCATGCTCAACAGGAATCCCAAACGGCTGTCTGCAGAGGTTTTTCCTCGGCACAGAAACAACCAAAACAAAACCCGAGCAGCCAAAACCGCGAAGAGAATGGCAGTACAACGCTGAGAAACACAAGGGAAAAGCCTCTGTTAGCAGGGTACCTGGACCAAAATCACACTAACGAAGGAAAAGGAAAGGAGAAAAAGAAAGAGCAAGGAGAAGAAAAGGAGGAGAAGAGAAAAAAAGCGATGGTTGCACACTTACTTTTTATATTAATAGTTTTGGGCGAAAAAAAACTGTTGGACGGAAAAGGTCCATTTGGAGATAACGTTTTCAAAAATCCGGCTAAATATACATTGTTAATAGGCCCTTTACAGCTAGCCATTCACGTAGTACAAAACCGCCCTGGAGAGTAAAATTCGCACTGGAACAAGACAAACAAAAGACATACATAATTTTAAACTGTAATTTGCTTTGTTTGTCTTGTCCCAGTGCGACTTTTGCTCTCCAGCACGGCGGTTTTGTACCACGTGATTGGCTAGCTGTAAAGGGCCTATTATCTTAGTTGAGCAGATGAAGAGCCATTCAGTAGAGTATGCTGAAATAAAGCCATCAATATTGTTATTGTTATTATTTTTATTATTATTAATAGGAACGAATTAGGAAATCCGACAGTAAAATCTGGAATTCAGCTCAAGGAATCCGTAATCCCGCTGACGATTGGAATCCGGAAGTTTCGCTGACAAGGGATTCGGAACCAGTATAAACTGGAATCCGGAATCCACAGCTGGGACTCCAGAATCCAACACTGTCTTGCGAGATCCTGAAAGGGGTGCCTTTGGATTTAACCAAAATTGATCTCATGGAATATCTATTCTTTTAAACACTTTTGCAGTTTGTTCATGGCTAACACTGACTTAGCATTTTCTGGTGGTGGGATATGGTCAGCGGCCTTCTGTTCCGGTGTCTTACGAAGATTGCTGCAGAAGAATGTGAAGATTGACTACCTCAGTTGTGTGTCAGGGGGCTGTTACACAGGCACTGCCTATCTGGACTGGAAATACAGGAATGGCAAGAAAGACGACAACGAATGGCATGAGGAATTCTTTAACCACATGAGACAAAGTGCCGGGTTCATATGCCACTGCAATAAACCACTGTTCCAGGCAATTCTAGATTTTTTAACAATAACCTTGGTTATACTATTTGTCTGTATCCTTGTACCGGCCTTTACGTGCTTGGCATTTTCATATCCGCTGGCCTTTGTTGTAGATTGGCTATTTGGAGACATCCTTAGAAATGAAACTCCTTACTGTGAGGAAGAAGTTCGAAAAAATCCAAACCTAACCTTACAACAGTGCAAAGAAGAACGCGAGTCATTTGGGACAGATTACGAGCTGCTTGCTTTGTTTCTGACGCCCTTGGGTATTGCATTTGCATCTTTTATTCTCAGGGGAATTTTCTCAAAATGGAAACATCTTTTTAGTCTCCGTTTTCATTTTTCTGCCGGGGTTTTTGCGTTGGTGTTTTTCCCGTGGTTCATAAAGAATTTTTTTCATCGAGCTCCGACGTGGATAAAGTTTCTTGTATTCATCCCTTTATTTTTTCTTTGGATTTCATTTCCTCCCATCCGTTCAACCACTACCATCATGAGCTTCTTATATCTGACCTCGTTTGTAATTTACTGGAGAGTTTATAACGAGAGTGTCTTTGGTTTTGAGTACAAAGTCGTGTCACTTTCGATATTCTCCTGGGTGTAGCAGCTATAGTGCATTGGATCTCTCCTTGGATTTTCACCATTCAGCAACACCTTGTTCACAACGATTGTATCTAAGTTCAGAAAAACAAAAAAGAAATCACTGTCTTATGTTCACTTTCTCCATAAAACGTGAAATTGAGACGTTTCACATTGTACTTCGTGTAACGACGGCAAAGCAATGCACCGAAAAGCGTGACGAAAGTGCAAAGTTGTTGTTTTGCTAATAAATCAAATTGCTTTTGCAGTTGTCGTTGTCGTTGTCGTTGCCGTTGCTTAACCTCCCTCGCGTGTGTTATATTTATACGGCAGCTAGTAATTTATTCTCTGGGATACTCAATACCCGGGACTTAATTCCGGGATTAAAGTCATGACAACATTTCAAAGCTCGAAAAAGTGTTCTCCGTGACGACGACAAGGGAGTGTTGGGGGGCGGGTGTTGATGGAACCCCCTCTTGAGTTTTTGATATGTTGTAGTATTTCGAAACGATTTTGCTTTCAGTGGAGCCTAAAGGCAAACAATCATTGCCGCCCCCCTGGATTTTTTCAAGAATTAGAAATCAGATAAAAACAATGAGAATTAGCATTTTTTGCGCTTAACATGTAAAATAACATATAAATAATTGCTTTGTATCATTTTATCCACAGGCTTTACTTTTATTCCTGACAGAAATTGAAAAATGGCTTGACCACCTGCTACTTATGACGTAATATCCCGTAACCATAGGAACTGACTATCCCTAAACATGTCTGAAAATACGTGCAAGGGATAAACGAGCAGCTACAAAAAACAGCTTCAGGTGCTGATGCTTTATCGCCTAGGAAAATAATCAGAAAAACCTTAGGGTGGTGGCAACCACCCCCCCTCCCATTGTACGTCTGAGGGTTAGCTTATAGGGCATTTTTCAAATAACTCCCTGAGACCTTGTATCCAATTAGTGAGGGTTTGTATACGAGACATTTTTCAGAAATTTTAAAGAGAGAGATTCATATGTAAATGATGCAATTGCGATTTCCTTTAATACGACCATATGTAAGGAAGGAGTTCAATTTGTCTTGTTTGATCAACTTCGTTAGTCTAGTTAGCGGGCTCATACCTTATTTTCTTTCAATACAGGTGGACACTCCAGAGACGATTTTTCTATCCAAAGACAGTTGGTGCTTGCGGATGCGCTGGAATCAGCTGGCGAAGTTTTTTTCTTTATTGTCCGACCGAAACGAATCAGTGTTGACCTTGGATGACCTCGAAGAGATGACACCTGTGTACATAGGTTGCGTTACAAGCAACCAGTGGCGACGTACCACCTCCCCCAGGGAACAAGATTCTGATATCCTTACTATCAGTCCGCATGATATCGAGCGTGTTGACCGTCCAAAGAGGGAGGAAGAACTGCATGGAAAATTAATTGACTCCACTGGATATCTACCTATCTGATGCCACGGCTACTTCTGCGGCCGACGGACTTCGGGCTCGACAGGAAGCAAGTCAAGGATAGAGTTTATGACCTAAAAAATTAATGAAAAATGAATTCTTTTAGGTAAATAATCTTTTTTTTTCCTTTTAGTTTGGTATTGGTGCAGGTTATTGGCGGGGAGGAAAAATTTTATAAGCCCACTGCTTCGAGTGATAACAACTAGATGGTGAATTACACAGTAATTGACATGTTACCTTGCGATAGTCTTTTTTCTTTCTTCCAGACATCAAGACGAAGACGAGTGGTACTTGCTTTGCGTGATCATCTGTTCGCATGAGGGCGTTGATCGTGAAAAGTTGCTGAAACGGACGCTTCACTAACTTGAACGTGCCGTCTATATACCAACACTTTGCTTTGCTCAGGTGGGCTAGTTGCTGGTCTGTGGCGAAGATAAGGTGGCGTTTACCATGTTTCTGGATTCCGCTTTCAAGAAACCGTCTGGTACATAATCATGGTTGAGGTCGAACTCCAGATCTAACGGATCTCTCGGTCGCGTAGATTGTCTCAATCTGTTGGCGGCTCTAGCTAGGTGGTCTGGTTTGGCAAGTGCGGGACATGGCTCATCGCCAAGTTCATTTAGGAGGACCTAATAAAAAAAGATAAAATAAAAAGACAAATTAACCCTTAATTAAGCCCCAGTAGTCATGAGAATGTGAGGGGAATGAATAGGCGTCGAAACACGATTACTTTACCTAATTGACGATTGCTGACGCTGGTTTAAACTAGTCGCCAACTGCTTTTTCCTTGACAGAGGCCAAGACTCTAGCTGCTGTCACGGTGCCGACTACTGGTGGATGATTATGTTCTTGTTTCCCCTGCTGGAACATATCCCCACGCTGTATTACAATAGCTTTACACCGGTTTCTTTGGGGCCGTACGGTGCACTGCCAGTAAGTACAAGTGTTCCTTCGAAGTTGAACGTTGTAAGAATACCCGTCGCTGTCCGCCAACTTTATTTTGGACCGTTTAGTACCGCCTTCTATTAGGTGGAAAGTTAAGGATCCGGGGCCGTCTTGGGTTTCGCTTTGGATTTGCGGGTCGGTATCGATTCTTCAATCTCATCACCAGTCCAGTCCTTAAACAAAAAAGAAGTATAATTAAAACTAAGAAAATGACAAAAGATCGGCAAACTTCACGAAAAATTGCAGAAGATAAATCTTACCAGTGTTACAGGTTCTGTGGTTCCATTTCATACAACCATCGCATTGGATGGCTTGTTGCCTTGTAGAGACGATTTTGTTACATGCGATACACTTGTCCGCCATTCGTGAACAGTTCGTGAATATTTAACAATTATTCTTTGAAATCGAGGTGAATAGTGGCCAAATATTTACCGAGCCGCGAAAGCGGCGAGGTAAATATTTCCAAAGCCACTATTCACCGAGATTGAAAAGAATAATTGTTTTAGTATATACACACAAAGTGATCTCAACAAAATCAGAGAGGAAACCATTAAACAGTACGATTTGATTGACAGATCAAATCACGCGTAAGTTTAAAAATAGATCTTTGCAGAATTTTCAAACATGGCAATTCACAAGTTTATCATTTCGCAAACAACAGCGTAATGGCTTAAATGGAACCGCTAAAAGTTTGAACTTTTTCCTTACCTGAGAAGAAAAGTAGAGCCTCGTTGTTTTCTGTTGACTCGCCAAGTTTATAGCCAAAAGGGTTTGTTGTGTCGTTCTTCGCATGAAGTGCTGACAAAAATGGCGGTTCGGTTGCTCGAGGTAAGACGTCTTCTTCCTTTATCACTCTTTTTCCTGTTTACTTGAAACGAAGAATTTCTGCAAACATTTCCTTTTAAATTTGTTTGTCATAAATGAACTTCGATTTTTGAGCCAAAATTTTCCTGTTATAAAACGCTGAGTTCACGAAACGGCTTCTTCTACGCGAATACACGGGAGTTGTAAACAATCCATCGAGCACAAAACTCAGCTACAGTAAATTGAAAAACGCCGTAATGAATCCTTCCAAGTCTTTTCTTGCCTTAAAAAAAGTCAGCTCTAGGATTTTGTCGACTTTTAAAAGATCGTTCCCTAAAAAAAATGGGAAAAACACCGAGCTCACACATTATCCACTCGCTAGGAGGTGAATATTGTTGAATAGTCCGAGATAGCGAACCAATCAGATTGCTTAAATCACCAAGATCACTGAGTGTGTATATACTAAAGAGCAATATGTTTCTCGTGTGATCAATGATCGGGTGGCGTGCTTTATGAATGTTCAAGCTTTTATACTCGAGGACACTGATTTGATTAATTCAAGAGGATCACATTAATTCATCTTAACCGTGATTTGTTGATTTCCTTTATTCATTCAATTGGTTTAACTGATGCTAATTATTTGCCTTTTAGAAACGCATTACAATAGCACGAGCGCGCATTTCCTGAGAGGGAAACCTTCCTTTGTCTATTAAACACTTTCAACCCCCGCTCACGTCAGAACATTGGCGATGAGAACATAGTCTCCCCACAGGAAAATAAAGTGGATTGATAGCCAGCGAAAAATAAACGATGGGGTAGCAATGGCGTTTATCCCTAATCCGTACTGAATGAATGTTAAATCCTAAGCAGCGCGATTTTTCGGCCCCTTCACATCGAACCGCGCGTGGACTAGAACAAGGATCCATCGCAAAGGACTGGGATCCAGTGAATTCCGACTTGATGTAGTCTCAGTGTGAAACATGCGGCTCAGGGCGGCTAAAATCACATTTGCTAATTTAAAATGTAGAACCTTCCAGAGCATAATCTATCCAGCAGAGAAAAAAGACTTTATTGGAATGAGCAGCATTTTGGCATGAGGTAAGAGTAGTGTAGGCCTACCACCCCTTTTATTGCTTATTGCTATTCACATTGTCCGCCATATTGACCAGAGCGTTCGAGTGAAGGGAAATCTTTTGGCGCCAAAATGCAGCGAAACTCTTGTCATTTCCGGTTCCTGTGTATTTTTACTTCCGCTTCCTTTCGAATTGAAATTTTGGTTTTTCGAATTCGAATATGTAAATTGACTTCAAGTTCAAATTAAAGGTTTCAATTGGAATTTTGTGGAAGATTATGGTTGCATTGTTGACGATTAAGTGGCTTATTAGAGTGGAGAAGGTGAATTGAAGTTCAAATCATGTAATTTGCATTTTAGTTGGAATGTTGATTTGAACTTGGACATCCGCGATGTCGAGTTTTCCCTTTATAGTTTCAACTTGTTCAAAGTAACTTCAAGTTCGAATGATGCTATTTCGACTGTGTTCATTGCGATTTCAAATTCATATGACGAGATTTCGACATGGATAGTCTAATTTTTGAACTTCAAAGTGTATTTTATTTTCAATTATTTTTGTCTGCAAATGTACGCCATAATGACATGACACTGGTACGGTTATTACGTTTAAGCTTTACTGCTATTTATACACTGTTATATTATATGTAATCCTTCATACGACACTGAAAAACTTGAAACTTCATTGTAGGCGAAACGACTTGATCTTGTAGGCGAATCGACCTGGGTGTAGGCGAAACGACCTGTTTTCGTTCGCATGGCTAGTCCCTCGCGTCAACGATTTCGTATTAAAACGCTAAAAGCCATGCAAGAGAGAAGGTAAGCCGAGGATCTGATCAAGTACCCTGTGAACAGAGTCTCGTGCGATCTTCCTAGCAGGGTACTGACCAATCGAAATGTGGTCAACCGGAAAGTGATCAGTGTTTTCAAACGTCCATCCGAACTGATCTCAGTGCTATTCTGAAAGAAGTGATTAATCCAGGTTTTAAATAAAACTTTCAAAAAGCAAACCTGTACATGCATGTACCATAACTCCCGGTAAACAAGGACAGACAGAGCTTCTTGAAAGCCAATGCAAATGATGTCAAAGAGTTCGGTCTATGGTCTGCGTGTCATTGGGAATAAGGCCTGGCTGCACAGGAACGTTGGAGAGGTGTTGGTGCTGAGGAAGAAAGGAGGCTAAAAATAACGCAATGACGAAGAGCTACATACAATAGGCTGTCCTGCTCTCTTCGAGATTATTAGTAATCGAGATTATTTCTACTCACTAAGGCCCTGTTTACAAGGAGGGAGGGTAACCCTAGTGCTAGGGTTACCCTACCAAGAGGGTTACCCTAGCACCTCGCATATTTCTTCTTTTTTCACACGACGTGTTTACAAGGCAGGTAGGGTTACCCTAGCGCAAGGGTAACCCTACCTAATCATGAGTCACGTTAGGGTTACCCTAGCAAGAAGGTTACCCTACCTGCCAACACAAAATTGTGAAGTACGTGCAAAGTTGTTGTTTTGCTGATGCAGTTCTTGCAAAACAAAAGAAAGTGATGTCACGTGGACGCGCATGCCCGATGGAAAAGCAAACGGTTTCTCGTTAAGGTTTCTCGCAGTGGTCATGATCACTCTCTCCCTTCATAGCGTAGCGTCCGGCCTCGAGGGACCACTGCTCGCAGGGTAAGGCTGTCCCGATTGCAGGCTCGTAAAATGCTGAAAAAAAACTTGCTCACTGGATATTAAAAATTCTAAAAATTGCCAAATATCCAAAAAGTTGCTTTCTAAATTTGAAAAAGTTGCAACCTAAATTTTTTGATATTTTGATATAAAAGTTAATTTTAATAAGCTTTTTTTTCATTCTTTACAATAACTGCTAACATCGATCAAGAAAAATAGCTTGAGACACGGCTTTAAAGAGTTGCTCGCAAATAATATTCTTAAGTCTAACCACAGGTAGCCCAAGCTCACAATGAGAGCCCTGAACAAAATAATCTTTACTTAGTGAAATGTGATTGAAAACGAAATGTGCACTAAATTTCTTTTTTAACTCACATTTAGCATTTTCTTGAGTTTATTTATTTTTTGACTACGTTTCAAGCCTCTTAAACACGTTTAAATGCCCCTTTTAGGCCAGCGAAACGTTCTGTCAAGTTAAAGGTAATGCAGTTTGTAACTGTTGTTAAGTTAAAGATTATTTTGGTTAGATATTAGTAACCCTTAAGATAAAAACACTTATGTCCAGGATCGATCTTGTTAGCAAAAATTTGCTAGCAAATGTTTTTCGCAATTTTAGCAAAAAAGATTTAAAGAGAACTGCTATCAGAAAAGTATAGAAGAAATATAGCAAAGGTCGCAAAAATCTCAAAAGTAAGAAGAATATTTTTGCTATGTGAAAAGATTGATATTTGTAAGTAATTTTCTGACATAATTTTTTCTCAATTACAGTATTTCTTTTGCGACAATTGCGAAAAACATTTGCTAGCAAATTTTTGCTAACAAGATCGATCCTGGACATATCTGGATAAAAATGTCATTATAGTGCCTCGTGCGCTGTTGCTTGAGAGAGAGTTCATGCGAAAAAGTTATCTGCGAAGTTAACTGCGTTTATTGCGACTTCTATTCAGGCGTACAGAGAGGACAATCGGTAAGCTTATTTTCTCTCCCCTTAATGTTTTCATTTCATTATTTGATCGATTATTGTTAAGTTTCGTGCGCTCGTCTCTTCTTGTATTGTTATGTAATAATTATTGTTTTTAGCTTAGCTCCGTTTTAGTGTCGCTTAGGATTAGGTTTTCTTGTTTGTATTTCAGTTTGAACTGTTTGACATCAGATCATTACTCCGCAATAAATTGTATTGGAATCACAGTTACGTGTCTGGTGTTGAAATTTCAGTGCATCGATGTCCTCGTGAGAAATTTAAGTTGCGACTTTCCGACGTGTTTAAACGCCTGCATTTACACAGTTCAAAAGGCCAACAACATTTATAAATTCGCATGAATCAAAGTTTCTAATGAAACTTTTTCAAGGTTTTCTAAACCTATATTTTGCTCAAAAATTGCTCTGAACTGTAAAATTAAATTTGCTCAAGGGTGCTAAAATCGCAAAAAGTAGGTCCAAACGCCAGAGTTGCACAAAAGTTGCCGAGCACAAAAACAAAGCTGTCCGTTCGCACCACAGGCACCCAATGTAAAATAACTCAATCAACAGGTATGGCAACGCAAATGCAACTCGAGGTATTTTTTGGCGGGAAATCGCATGGCCACCCGGGTCTTGTGAAGCAGAGACACAAGAAAAACGTTTAAAAAACAACAATGACTGAGACCAGGTTTTATGAGCCCGCGAGACTGAGCACTCCACCCAAACCCTTGTTTTCGCTAAAACCGCTGAACGCCAACCTGGTTGAAGTCATTGTTATCTAAGGTCTCCCTTAAATAGCATCCCAACCGGAATTTCCGGAATTTCTTGGTAGGGAATACCGCATTGGTCATCAACTTGTTAGTGCAAGGCAAAGAAACAAAGACACGCGCGGTCACAATTTGTGCTTTTAAATGCAGACGACTCAGGCTCGCAAGGTTATAACATCCGCACCCAACAAATGTTGCGACTAAGTATTTGACTAAAATTTAAGCTTTCATCCAGTGCTGTATTGTACTCTTTGTTTAAGCGGTTTAAAAGTGAAGAACGTTTGCCTTAATCCAGTATTAGCTAGAATGAGCCGACTAAGTTCAGAAATCAGATTCTAGATTAGAGTGGGATGAGAAAGTGCTTGGTGCATGGGACGGGATAAGACAACTTTGACTACCAAGCAGTTTAATTTTAAATACTCCAGAGGATGGGGTATATATAGTGGAGGAACTTTACAATACAGACCAGGCCAATCAGGATGAGAAAATTTGCCTTTTTTCAATGAGTAAAAGATACGCATATGACAAAAATATTAACTTGGAAACTAGCCGGATTGCTGTGCTACAACTAATTATCGCTACATTTATAATGTTAAAAGGAGAATCAGATTTATTACGCAAACTTACAAATGATAAATTAATTAATCAGTTTCCTTCAACCAATAGAATGAGAAAATTTGATCTTTTTTTACTGTGAGTAACAGTTGCGCGTGAATGGACAAAACGATTTCGTAATGCCAGTTTGGACGAAAATTTTTTGATAAAGGAAAGTACAGTGAAAGCTCTCTTAAGTGGACACCCCTCCTCGGGATGCAAAAAAGGGATCCGTTACTGGAGATGAGCTGGCCTCTTACGAGAATGGTTCTCTTAATTAAGTGGTCACTTGAGATGTAAGCGTTAAATGGCCGCTTACTGGAGCTTCCCTGACTACCTGAACGAACATTGGAAATGCAAAAACAGTGTTTGTTACTGTTTGGCCACGGTTCTGACAATGCTGTAATTCAGTCACATGCATAAAATTCAAGTGGTGTTTTAAAGTGTAACCTGATGTGTTGTGAAAAAGAAACAAACACTGAAACTGATATAAATAATCTCTGCGAACACGGAAGTTGATATATTAAAATGCAACAGATGATGCAAGATTCAGATCTAGAGGCGAATGTGATTTCATTTTAGATGGCCACTTACGGGAGCTTAAAAACATAGCTAAAGTCTGACTCCTAAACCTTTAAAGTCTCCTCGTCCTCCTATATACGGGAATCGTCCGCATACGGAAATTGAAAATGCAGCGTTTGTATGGGAATTGAAACGAGATTTTGTGAAGGCGCCGTAAGTAGAGTTGTCCGCTTACGAGAGTGTCCTGCCAGAGAGCTTCCACTGTATATATTCTTTTCCAAAAAAGTAGGGTACGTGTGATCAGTTGGAGACTTACCGTATTTAGTCGAATAGACGCCGCCCTCAAATAGACGCCGCACTTAAGGCTCAAAATATTAATAGACGCCGCCCCCTAATAGACGCCGCATCTGGGTGCGGCGTCTATTTGAGGAGGAAGACAGTGATGTTGAAATAGAAGTTTAACGCTGGTTAAAATCATAATTGAATAGACAAAATGAACACGGCATTTATATATTGAGACTCGTTACAGTTAGCTAGTAAAAAGATACAATATAAAGTACGGTATTTAGTACTGAATAAAGTGGTTTTTGAATAAACGCCGCCCCCGAATAGACGCCGCCCTCGAATAAACGCCGCAGCTGGATCGCGAAAAATGAAATTAACGCCGCGGCGTCTATTCGAGTAAATACGGTAACAGCCAGGTTGTTTTAGTGCTGATTTGCGTGGTTATTGTTTGTTGAAACAAAAGAAAGGCACTGTAATTTGTGGGAATTGAGTTTGTAATTGTTTTTAAGAATTTTTGAAACAATATCAACAAAGCCCCATGAGCCGAGGCAATGAATAATTAATGGCTGTCGATTACAGCACCTAAACCGGTAGATTTAAAACTTTTGAAGTCTTTCTCTCACCGATTTGCTGTGCATGTGCAGCCTACGATCAGAGGGACTAAAATCTACTTGTTGGACGTGTTAACGCAACGAAAACAAAAATAGTCAAATACAGTATAGTTTTTTCATTTTCAGCCAGTATAAAATGCTAAACTTGATTGTTGTCGTCCAGATTAGATACGAGCAATGCGCGCTATATATGGTTTTATTCTGATGGCGCTGATTGCTGAATAAAGTAACAATCTGAACTATGGTCGGCGACCGTAGGTTTTCAGACTTCGGTTAAAACTTGCGGTCTACCTTAGTGACCGCTACGATTCGTTGAAGTGTTGTCTTGCAGTTAATTGTTGCTTTCTGTGAACTTTTTTATCATCGACCATAGCGATCCTATATCAAGAAAAAGGCTTTATCAGAATCAAGACTGAATCTTTTCAAGACGAGAACATCTTAAATTGTTTTAATTTAGCGGCCGACCAGCAAGAAACTTAATCTGTATTCCTTAAAATATATTTCATTGTCCCCCATTTCATCTAATTCAGTTGCAAATTACTGAAAAAAACTGAGAATTACAGAAACAAAAGGACTAACCAATCAGTTTGATCAGATTTGATGACGTCAATCCCTCCTCATTGGCTGAGACCTGCTCTATTGTTCTTTCTCTATATATTTGCGATACCACCCGGATGGTTTGGGCGGATCCGTAAATCACTGCACAGTAAACCTCACAATACTTCATCCATATTCAATCAACCCTTCTATTACAAATCCCAATAGTGAACCCTTGAATTCCAGTGAAGCCTTCTCCCAGCCTCGCGCATCATGCAATCAATTACCCTCATTAACTCAGGGCTGCTGAATGTAATTATAAACAAGTAAAGCTATTCATCATCTGTTCTATTATACTGTCAGCTAGTGTAAATACCAGGTGTCTGTGAGAAGTTAAGGGACAGCAAAGCAAGTGAACGAAAAGAACCTAACCCTAACCCTAAAAGTTTTGTTTTTGTCTAATATTGCGTTTAAAGCCTCATCAGTCTCATATCCAACAAGCGCGAGTGGAATTACGGTTGTTTTATTTATATCGAGGAGGTTGTTTCTACAAGATGCTTAGGTGTCCAGATAGACAATGCTCATAAATGGGATTATCATGTATCAGGAAGCGAAGTCATTAAAGCAGAAGTTGAACTGTACTTCAATCATTGTTCTTCCTGCCTATTGTAGACAGACGAGAACTGGTTTCTATTTTGGGGTGATTTTGCCCTCTGTTATGTATGGTATGTTAGTTTGAAGCTCTTCTCAGACCTAGAATCTATAGATGATAGAGCGGCAAAAATAATATTTAACTTGGATTGGTGTACGCCAGGCAAGGAAGTTCCTGCCAAAGCAAATTGGAATACCTTAGGGATTACGTATGAGAAACGATTATTAATTTTAGCGCATCGGGCTTATTATCTTTTACCATGTCCTATGAATAATCTTTTTTGTGTGGCTACGATCTCAGGAGGAAAATGACCTTTAAGTTACCCAGGCCTAAGACTGATATGGTCAAGAAATCATGACAAGTCAGTTATTCTGTGGAACTGCCCTAGAAAACCAAATGAAAACTATCATGGGCTTCTGAAACAATTCATGTCAGTGACGCTTTTAGAAAGTCGCTTAAAGGTATTTTTAGGCCACATATATTATAATGATGTAATGTGTAGAATTTTTATTATTGTAAATACGTAGAATTCTTATACTAGTCTTATTGTGATTAGTTAGGAAGTTTAATTTTATTGTTATGCATACGACCACATCAGCTTTGCGGAAGTTTTTAATCGCGTTTAAATAAATGCTATTATCTTATTTATTATTATTAGAAACGCCTACAAAATATCGACAAATCTTCCCGACTTTATTTACAAAAACAACCGATATTCCGCTTATTTTTAATTTTGAGGAGACGCGTACAGTTACAACATTTGGAGAGCGTGGTATAATGGCTCATATACCATGATGGCTAAGCCAATTAGAACTTTAGAATTGCATTATCCATTGATTCAGTTTTTAATAATCATACATAGCCTATATGACGTAAACAATATTCAAAACTGCATTGAAACCACTCGCCCTTCAGCTACATTAACATCTACATTTATTAATTAACAACGCTTTTGCATCAATTCAATATAAATTAAATAAATTACAATATCAGAAATACAATTATAATAGAATAATAATAATAAAAAGCACTTGTAAGTTATATATAGTAATATACTACAGTTTCAAATGATAAAATTAGAAATTATAATCATAAATAAATGAAGCGATCAATCATTTCTAACAGCTTAAAAACAGTGATCTTTAAATAATGAAAACTTTGTACTAGTACGAATGCCACTTGGTAAAGAGTTCCAGTCCCTTGGACTTCAAGATCAACGACGCGGACGGCGACGAGAACGTCAAAAAACAATAGGTTTTATAAGCAAAACAACAGCTTTGCACGTGCATCACACTTTCTTTGTACATTTCTTTCCCGTTTTTGCACGACTACGATGTGAAAATGCCTAATTTTGTGTTTTATGGAGGACGTAAACAAGCAACGACGAAATTTTATATCTCTTTCTGAGCTTGGATATGGTCCCTTGAAATTCAGCTTCAGGAGGGTTCGCCTACATTTGACAAAGTAATTGGGTAGGAATAATCCCTATAAAGACTGAAAGAACGCAAATACACTTTTTTAAGCGACGTTCTCGTCGCCGTCGCGTCGTTGGATCTTAAAGTCCCTATTGTCCTTGGAAAGAAACTATTTAACAATTAGTCGCCGATATTCACGTCGCCTGAGGCGACTACTTGTTTTAGTATAATTACATTGATGATTATTCGAGAAAATAAAAGTATTGATCAATTTCTGACTCCGAAACATCAAAAAATCTGGCTGCCATTTTGAAAACTTCTAGCCTTCAATGTTATAATCACTGCGCGGTGATTATAGCTGGAGAAGCGAAGCTCCTAGCCAATCACAGTGCTCTATTTTCGATAATCGTCAATGTAATTATACTAAAAAAGTAATAATCAGGATTGCAGTTGGCTTCAATAAATGAATCATTAGAAAATGATCTAGTAAAACATTGTTTAGGTAGAAAATAATTAAGTATAGGCAGTGCAATCGAATTATTAACTGCTTAAACAAAATATATTCAATCGATGGGCTTTACGTCTATCCTCTAAAAGACCTAAATCTAATGATTGTAGCTCGTGGTTCATCAGGAGTTTTAACGGGTTTTGACATCATTTTTATGGTCAAAAGAAAATAGTCCATTGGAAATTGTTGTTTACTATGTTGTATGTGCAAGAGATTTCTGTATTTCACGTACAGTAAATGATCGATTAAGCACCGCTACTTGAATAAGCGCCGCACCTTTAGCGAAAATAATTTAATAAGCGCCGCGGCACTAATTTGGGTATTCACAAATTAACCCCCTTTTTTGTTGCGGCGCTTGATATAATGAGATATCAACACCATATCGCTTGGGAAATAAGGCATCGACCCACTCGTGAGTTCCCCAGTGAGGAATTCGAAGCTCTCCACTTAGTGAAAAGTCAAGCGTTGCGACAAGCGTGATTTAGCGGCGCGGCACAAGAAGTTTTATAAACAGTGTTGTTTAGTTGTTTGGTTGTTGCCTACCGACCTAAGCCATGATATTAGTGATTTTCCACACGATTGACTATGCTCACGGACGTCAAATTCTGCATTTGACTCCATTAAAGTTTGTCAGTGAATGCGGCAAAACTTGAGCTAAGACAAAGACAGTTTGGATCGGTCAAGTTAGGTAGGTTTACTTGTTTCCCCGGGTACAAAATTACCTTCGTTCAGTCAGCTTCACTATCATTATTAAGTAACACAAGACAGAAGGACAAATCTTATTGGTAACTTAAAACAAACAACAGTATGAGGAACGCTCTTGGCTCCGCTCCAAGTCGGAGTTTTATAAACAGTGTTGTTTGGTTGTTGCCTACTCACCTAAGCCATGATATTAGTGATTTTCCACACGATTGACTTTGCTCACGGACGTCAAATTCTGACAAAGACAGTTTGGATCGGTCAAGTTAGGTAAGTTTAGGCCCGGTTCAAACGTCGAACTTTACATGTGCCGAACCTAATTATTAGGTCCGGCACATGTAAAGTTCGACGTTTGAATCAATTAGGAACAGCACTTTTGTATTTGGGTCGACTCTGCCGTTCTATTCGACTGAGCTAGTCGAATAGAACGGCAAAAGATCGACTTCGATTCAAACGTCGAACTTCACATGTGCCGAACCTAATGCATAAATTATGTTAACGTATTTTTTAATATAACCGCGCTTCTGATTGGCTATTTAGCGTAACGACGGTTACGGTCTAATTGAAACTGGACAGCTCAAAACGGTCTTCTAAAACGTTGCTTTGACCGTCTGAATCAACATTTTCATCCTTAATGTAACGCACCTTAAGTTAAAGTCATCCCCTTTTGAAAAATTGCGCATGCATATTACAAACTATAAACACGGCTGTGCATACGAAACTTTTCCTGTGCGAATGTACGGTGGCCCTTATAGGACATCAAGAATTTTTTTTTTCCGATTGAAATTTTTATCTCATTTGTACGATGGCCCAGGAGGGTCACAGTCCAGTATTGGTTTTTGACAGTCCAGTTATGGTTTTACACAGTCCAGTTATGGTTTTACACAGTCTAGTTTTAGTTTTTACACAGTCCAGTTTTATTTTTTTACACAGTCCAGTTTTAATTTTTACACAGTCCAGTTTTATTTTTTTTACACAGTCCAGTTTTAATTTTTACACAGTCCAGTTTTATTTTTTTACACAGTCCAGTTTTAATTTTTTACACAGTCCAGTTTTAATTTTTACACAGTCCAGTTTTATTTTTTTACACAGTCCAGTTTTAATTTTTACACAGTCCAGTTTTATTTTTTTTACACAGTCCAGTTTTAATTTTTTTCACAGTCCAGTTTTAATTTTTACACGTTTCAGTCCGTTTTGAAGCGTTTTCGGCGAGTTAGCGCTATTTTGGTGTTCCATCAAAACGGCCTGAGACGCCGGGAAACAACAAAGAATACAACAAGGCAATAAGGTACATCGATTTTATTTAAAAACATAACGTTTTTTCTTTCTTTTAAGAAAAACCGTTTATATCCCATACAAGTCTTTGTAAATACTGTAACCGTTTGTAACACAACACCGCTCGCAAGCAAGAGTAACGTCCGCGTTCCTGTAATGAGCTTGGGCCGCCTGTGGTTCATTTCGTCCAGGTGGCCTGCAAAGACACTCTTTCCCCCCGGGAAAAACAACGCAGAAGCCTTTTCCATGAGCTTCTCAAGGCTTGGAGGGTTATCATTGGTACATGCAATAAAGCGATTTCCACCTCCGTTTTTTTGTCGAACAGGAACAAAGGCCTTTTTAGGCGGGTCATAGTGTAACCATCTCACCTGTATTCTGTGTTCTTTAACTACTTTCCGCTTTTTACTAGAGCTTTCCTTTCCTCCACCTTTCCTCATTCGGTTCAGCAAACCTGGCAAACGGCTCACTGTTCGTGATGAAAACGAACTTCGTGATGATCCAGCCGCACCTGATTCGTTTTCACTTCTTCCCTGATCATCTTGATTAGTAGAAGACGCAGTTTCTGGACGACTACAACTTGAACGTCTCAGTTCCTCTCGAACGGCCTGCCTGATGATTGAATCCATCGTCGCAAGGAAATACAAAATGGCTGCCGTGAGATAACACGTGTTACAGCAGCGCGAGAGAGGTCTGGTAACTACATAGAAAATAAAACTGGACTGTGTAAAAGAAAAAAACTGGACTGTGTAAAAATTAAAACTGGACTGTGTAAAACCATAACTGGACTGTGTAAAACCATAACTGGACTGTGTAAAACCATAACTGGACTGTCAAAAACCAATACTGGACTGTGACCCTCCTGGGCCATCGTACATTTGTTTGTTACGAAATTGGTATTGTGTAATCATTTAATACTACAACTACCGAGTTTTGTAATTGAAAAATTAACAACTCGGATTTTTGCAGAAAAAATCCGTTGTTTATTTGAAAAGACTTAACAACTCACATTTTGTGACAAGCATTAAGATGAAAATTTCAATAGAAAAAAGGAATATTGTTGATGCCCTATATGGGCCACCGTACCACGGTGAGAATCGGCTTTTGTTTTTAAAAACATATGGCCTGACTTGCTGAAAAATGGTATGAGCTACATGCTATACGTTTCGTGTCAGTGTGATTAGACCACCATAAAAATGAAGGAATACAGAGATTTCAGTATTTCATTGACTGTTATCACTATAAGTATTTATTCTTTATTCATCTTTATTCAAAAATTTATAGTCCTGCAACGGGGTTACCATCACGCAAGACGCCTAACTAAGTAAGATGAAAATAAATAAAATGCATCAATCATTATGCAATATTAAAATTCATTATGACTAAAATACTCATATAACACTTCTTTGAAACGATCTGCGGACTTAATATTAACAATTTCGCTTGGTAATGCATTCCAGTCTTTGATAGTTCTGCAAAACTAGCTTTTCTTATAAGTCTCAGTATTTGGAAGCAGTTCAATGAACTTGTTCTGGCTAGAGTTCCTTAAATGTCTACTGCGCTTCATAACATAGTCTGGAAAGGCCAGGCCGCCATCACCATGAATTGCTTTGTGGAATAAGCTTAAGATCAACCGCGAGATTGTTCTTCGTACCTTCAGGGGTATCCAGTTTAATTCGTTCAAGAGGTTTGTAACTGTTCCTGGTTCCCTCGTATAACAGTTTTTAACAAAGCGTGCAGCTCTTCTTTGTACTCCCTCTATTTGCCTGACGTGTTTTTTTAAGTGTGGGTCCCAAACTGAGCTGGCGTATTCCACATGAGGCCGCACAAGGGCTTTGTTGGCTGCCTCTTTCACTCCCTCGGGGCAACTGCTCAGGTTTCGCCGGAGAAATCCTAGTGATTGATTGGCCTTCATGACTTTGTTATCGTACATGCTGGCCCCAATCGAGGTTTCTGGATAATTTTACGCCTAAATAGGGGTGATGGGTGACCGAAACTAAAACGTTTCCCATAAGGACATAGTTAGGCTCAACGTACAGGATTTTGTTTCCTCGATATTTTTAAGACGTGGCATTTGCTGGGATTGAATTTCATTTGCCATTTCTGGGCCCATTCTAGGCAAGTCTTTCAGCTCGAATGTCGAATGTGGACTAATTGTCCTGCATATTTATGGCAACAACGCCGTCAACTCGAGTCGGACAACCTCGCCGGAGTGAGAGGTAGCTGCCGAAAGAATTTATTTTATTTTTTGTAATTTATTTCCCCGGGATTTAGCTAACCGTATGGGGTTCAATCCCAGTATCTGCTCATCCGCAAGGCGAATATGTTGATGTTCCAAGATGTTCAGAGGCATTTCAAGGGCAAATATTCATCAAGACAAACGATCTCTTAAAATTAAAGTATAATCTCAGTATTAAAACTGAGCTCTTCATGTACATTTTCCAAGTACGTGCGGGCCTCAGCTAACTTTCGACAACAATAATTTATCTCGCCCACGCCCTCTGTGGCATTCAATATTAGGTATGTGGGTTCTAATTTATTGCGTTTTTCCGGGTTAATCTATCCGCGAAAATCAACTCCACGGTCAAAAACATCCTGTTTTAAAAATGAATAAAGTATTGATGGCAGATGTAATTGACGTGTGTTACGCCGCAAAATGTAATAATCGCCGCAAAATGTAATAAGAATCGCCGCAAAATGTAATACTAACGCAAAATGTAATAACATTGACGCAAAATGTAATAAAATGTTCAACGCAAAATGTAATAATATTTCAACGCAAATTGCAATAACTTTTCTAACGCATAATGTAATAACGCAAAATGTAATAATTTCCGAATAACGACGTGCTTGCTATTTCAAAATCGGTATTGTGGCTCAGTCATCTGTAGCGAATCCAGATCTTCATTTGAGTTATTATTATTATCATTATCAATATTAATATTATTAATAATAATATTTATCTTCATCTTCTTGATTTGACTTTGCAAAGCTTGGAAACTTCAACATAAAAGAACCTTCGACCTAAAAAACAGCATTAATTAATTAAAAACAATTCAGCCTCTATTAAGTGAGAAACTTGGAAAAGTAAGCCATAGCCAAAGTTGTCTGGTTCTCATGAAAAAACGTGTGATATCTTAATTGCATTTGAATAATGCTTTGAAAATTGATTCTATTACTTGTTTTTGACAACAGCTATTTTATTCGGCCGAATTAAATTCAACATCTGAAATTAAACCAAGTCTCTTAGTTGCTACAGTTGTGGTACAGTACAGCAAGCTCTTGCAGCCATTTTTGTCTCTTCACACAACGATCCTCCTCCTTTGTTGGGGAAGAGTGTTACATCACGAGACAAAACACAGCACGGAAGTAACACGTTTCAACCGTTATTTCATTAATAATAATAATAATAAGAAGAAGAAGATTGAAGAAGAAGGAGAAGGAGAAAAAGAAGATGAAAATAAATATTATTATTAATAATAATATCAATATTGATAATGATAATAATAATAATCCAAATGAAGATCTGGATTCGTTACCGATGACTGAGCAACAATACCGATTTTGAAATAGCAAGGGCGTCGTTATTCGGAAATTATTACATTTTGCGTTATTACATTATGCGTTAGAAAAGTTATTACAATTTGCGTTGAAATATTATTACATTTTGTGTTGAACATTTTATTACATTTTGCGTCAATGTTATTACATTTTGCGTTAGTATTACATTTTGCAGCGATTCTTATTACATTTTGCGTTAATATTACATTTTGCGGCGATTATTACATTTTGCGGCGTAACAGACGTGGATTTGTTTGTTATATAATTTTACAGTTGTATTGTTACAAAAGCTACGTCTAGGGTGACACTTTGTGTAAGAGTACTTCGGGTGTCCTGCTGGCGAAATAGCACGTGTTTTGAGGCTCGCAATAAAAGTTAGTCTTTCATGAACACAGGACTCGAGTATACTTCAGTAATAACTTTGGGACGAGCGTCATTCAATTTGTTTTGGGGTGTCTTTAAGCCCAGCTTTGACTCGAATGTATAGAAATGTACACGAATCACATAAACGTGAATACATAAATTTGGATCAGCTTCTAACAATATAATCACAACTATAGGCCGTCATGAATGAACGAGGCGCTGCGATTTGCATACTGAGTGATCAGAGTCGATAAAAAGAAATAATAACAACTTTGATTGATATTTAAGTTTCTCCACATTTTTGGTTTGCCTTCAAAAAACAACTGAAAGTCAGATATGTAAATAAACAGGCTGCTTCGACCTAAATCAAATGGCAAATACGGTCACTAGTCCTAATTTACCCTTAAGACTCTGGAAGATGGAATTATTTCCAGTTGACATTATTTGTATTCTGCCGTGGTCACAGGAGACCCAGGCTCACAGCAACCTCCTCAGTGAAGCCGAATAGAGTGTTTTCACTCACGTGGCCAGCATCTATGCAAATTTATTAGAACAAAAGAAATCATTTGCATAAGAAAAGAGTACAACTCCCAGAGGATTGGTTTGGGACACCAACATGGCCGCCGTTTCATTGTTTTGGGACACCAATATGGCCGCCGTGACGTCATGTGAAAACACTCTATTATAAGGATTTGTATGGGAATTTATCGTATGATCGACCAAACAGTTAAAATGCACATAAACAGTCATTAATTTGACATACCTCATACAGAGATGTCGCTAAAAGAACATCAAAACTTGCTATAACTGAATGACGTGCCTTGACCAAAAAAGGTGGAAATTGAAACTACCACCTCATAGAACGCCAGGGCTCAATTATTCAAAAGGTGGATAGCGCAATTGGTTTCCCAAATACGTATCCGTTGGATAGTGATTTATCCGGTGGATAGCGCTTTCCAACTTTGCTAAAGTCAGTTCACAAGGCAAATTATTGCAACGAATTTTAATGGCCAAGTTATTTGAGACTAAGGCAGTTTAAGGGCAATAATGGAACTGTTAGATCAAGTGCGACAGCTATGAAAGTTGAAACTTCCCTGGTTTAGTTCATATACCTTCCAAGACCAGGCAGCTAAGAATTTTTAATAGAAATACTTTGCCAGAACATGTAAGGAAGCCTTAATGACTTTAAGTATCGTTTAAAGCTCACTTTTAACTTTTTTTTCCTTTTTGCGTTGTAAATAGGTTATAGGATATATACTATTCTTCCTTTGCATTGTGAAATAGGTATTATATATATATATATATCTAGCCGTTTTTTTGAAAATCCGATCCTGACGAAATTTGCAGTCATTTGAGTGAAAAGTCGTCAAAAGGGAGGCTTTTGGGGCCCGATAAGCTCCTGGACCTACCCTGGTAGCAGAGGATTTTCCCTTGTGTTTCTCAGCGTTGTACTGCCATTCTCTTCGCGGTTTTGGCTGCTCGCGTTTTGTTTTGGTTGTTTTTGTGTCGAGGAAAAACCTCTGCAGACAACCGCTTGGCATTCCTGTTGAGCATGCGCGAGATGAAAATGCGGTTACCATGGAATTTCTGGGTCACGTGTCGGTAATACGATGCCGCCGCCGGAGTTTGCCCGTCAGTTTCGGGGTAGCGCGAATAAAGTTTTTTCTCTCTTGTTTACTTATGTATTGGCGAATGTTGCTCATGTATTCATGAGTCAATTTTCCCACGGGAAAGACTCGCACTCGCCATGTTGATATAGCGGGCTCACTTTTGCACAGCAAACTAGTACAAAAAAGATGTGCGAGTCGATAAAACCGGTTCCACAACCGGTTTAGTCATGTCATTACCTCCTAGATCTTGGAGGTATCTAATGCGCATGCTCAACAGGAATCCCAAACGGCTGTCTGCAGAGGTTTTTCCTCGGCACAGAAACAATCAAAACAAAACGCGAGCAGCCAAACCGCGAAGAGAATGGCAGTACAACGCTGAGAAACACAAGGGAAAAGCCTCTGCTAGCAGGGTACCTGGACCAAAATCACACTAACGAAGGAAAAGGAAAGGAGAAAAAGAAAGAGCAAGGAGAAAAAAAGGAGGAGAAGAGAAAAAAAGCGATGGTTGCACACTTACTTTTTATATTAATAGTTTTGGGCGAAAAAAAACTGTTGGACGGAAAAGGTCCATTTGGCGATAACGTTTTCAAAAATCCGGCTAAATATACATTGTTAATAGGCCCTTTACAGCTAGCCATTCACGTAGTACAAAACCGCCATGCTGGAGAGCAAAATTCGCACTGGAACAAGACAAACAAAAGACATACATAATTTTAAACTGTAATTTGCTTTGTTTGTCTTGTCCCAGTGCGACTTTTGCTCTCCAGCACGGCGGTTTTGTACCACGTGATTGGCTAGCTGTAAAGGGCCTATTATCTTAGTTGAGCAGATGAAGAGCCATTCAGTAGAGTATGCTGAAATAAAGCCATCAATATTGTTATTGTTATTATTTTTATTATTATTAATAGGAACGAATTAGGAAATCCGACAGTAAAATCTGGAATTCAGCTCAAGGAATCCGTAATTCCGCTGACGATTGGAATCCGGAAGTTTCGCTGACAAGGGATTCGGAACCAGTATAAACTGGAATCCGGAATCCACAGCTGGGACTCCAGAATCCAACACTGTCTTGCGAGATCCTGAAAGGGGTGCCTTTGGATTTAACCAAAATTGATCTCATGGAATATCTATTTTTTTAAACACTTTTGCAGTTTGTTCATGGCTAAAACTGACTTAGCATTTACTGGTGGTGGGATATGGTCAGCGGCCTTCTGTTCCGGTGTCTTACGAAGATTGCTGCAGAAGAATGTGAAGATTGACTACCTCAGTTGTGTGTCAGGGGGCGGTTACACAGGCACTGCCTATCTGGACTGGAAATACAGGAATGGCAAGAAAGACGACAACGAATGGCATGAGGAATTCTTTAACCACATGAGACAAAGTGCCGGGTTCATATGCCACTGTAATAAACCACTGTTCCAGGCAATTCTAGATTTTTGAACAATAACCTTGGTTATACTATTTGTCTGTATCCTTGTACCGGCCTTTACGTGCTTGGCATTTTCATATCTGCTGGCCTTTGTTGTAGATTGGCTATTTGGAGACATCCTTAGAAATGAAACTCCTTACTGTGACGAAGAAGTTCGAAAAAATCCAAACCTAACCTTACAACAGTGCAAAGAAGAACGCGAGTCATTTGGGACAGATTACGAGCTGCTTGCTTTGTTTCTGACGCCCTTGGGTATTGCATTAGCATCTTTTATTCTCAGGGGAATTTTCTCAAAATGGAAACATCTTTTTAGTCTCCGTTTTCATTTTTCTGCCGGGGTTTTTGCGTTGGTGTTTTTCCCGTGGTTCATAAAGAATTTTTTTCATCGAGCTCCGACGTGGATAAAGTTTCTTGTATTCATCCCTTTATTTTTTCTTTGGATTTCATTTCCTCCCATCCGTTCAACAACTACCATTATGAGCTTCTTATATCTGACCTCGTTTGTAATTTACTGGAGAGTTTATAACGAGAGTGTCTTTGGTTTTGAGTACAAAGTCGTGTCACTTTCGATATTCTCCTGGGTGTAGCAGCTATAGTGCATTGGATCTCTCCTTGGATTTTCACCATTCAGCAACACCTTGTTCACAACGATTGTATCTAAGTTCAGAAAAACAAAAAAGAAATCACTGTCTTATGTTCACTTTCTCCATAAAACGTGAAATTGAGACGTTTCACATATTGTACTTCGTGTAACGACGGCAAAGCAATGCACCGAAAAGCGTGACGAAAGTGCAAAGTTTTTGTTTTGCTAATAAATCAAATTGCTTTTGCAGTTGTCGTTGTCGTTGTCGTTGCCGTTGCTTAACCTCTCTCGCGTGTGTTATATTTATACGGCAGCTAGTAATTTATTCTCTGGGATACTCAATACCCGGGACTTAATTCCGGGATTAAAGTCATGACAACATTTCAAAGCTCGAAAAAGTGTTCTCCGTGACGACGACAAGGGAGTGTTGGGGGGGAGGGGGGGGGGGGGTGTTGATGGAACCCCCTCTTGAGTTTTTGATATGTTGTAGTATTTCGAAACGATTTTGCTTTCAGTGGAGCCTAAAGGCAAACAAACATGGCCGCCACCCTGGATTTTTTCAAGAATTAGAAATCAGATAAAAACAATGAGAATTAGCATTTTTTGCGCTTAACATGTAAAATAACACATAAATAATTGCTTTGTATCATTTTATCCACAGGCTTTACTTTTATTCCTGACAGAAATTGAAAAATGGCTTGACCACCTGCTACTTATGACGTAATATCCCGTAACCATAGGAACTGACTATCCCTAAACATGTCTCAAAATACGTGCGAGGGATAAACGAGCAGCTACAAAAAAACGGCTTCAGGTGCTGATGCTTTATCGCCTAGGAAAATAATCAGAAAATCCTTAGGGTGGTGGCAACCACCCCCTCTCCCATTGTACGTCTGAGGGTTAACTTATAGGGCATTTTTCAAATAACTCCCTGAGACCTTGTATCCAATTAGTGAGGGTTTGTATACGAGACATTTTTCAGAAATTTAAAGAGAGAGATTCATATGTAAATGATGCAATTGCGATTTCCTTTAATACGACCATATGTAAGGAAGGAGTTCAATTTGTCTTGTTTGATCAACTTCGTTAGTCTAGTTAGCGGGCTCATACCTTATTTTCTTTCAATACAGGTGGACACTCTAGAGACGATTTTTCTATCCAAAGACAGTTGCTGCTTGCGGATGCGCTGGAATCAGCTGGCGAAGTTTTTTTCTTTATTGTCCGACCGAAACGAATCAGTGTTGACCTTGGATGACCTCGAAGAGATGACACCTGTGTACATAGGTTGCGTTACAAGCAACCAGTGGCGACGTACCACCTCCCCCAGGGAACAAGATTCTGATATCCTTACTATCAGTCCGCATGATATCGAGCGTGTTGACCGTCCAAAGAGGGAGGAAGAACTGCATGGAAAATGGACTCCAATGGATATCTACTTATCTGATGCCACGGCTACTTCTGCGGCCGACGGACTTCGGGCTCGACAGGAAGCAAGTCAAGGATAGAGTTTATGACCTAAAAAATTAATGAAAAATGAATTCTTTTAGGTAAATAATCTTTTTTTTTCCTTTTAGTTTGGTATTGGTGCAGGTTATTGGCGGGGAGGAAAAATTTTATAAGCCCACTGCTTCGAGTGATAACAACTAGATGGTGAATTACACACATTTAATTGACATGTTACATGTACCTTGCGATAGTCTTTTTTCTTTCTTCCAGACATCAAGACAAAGACGAGTGGTACTTGCTTTGCGTGATCATCTGTTCGCATGAGGGCGTTGATCGTGAAAAGTTGCTGAAACGGACGCTTCACTAACTTGAACGTGCCGTCTATATACCAACACTTTGCTTTGCTCAGGTGGGCTAGTTGCTGGTCTGTGGCGAAGATAAGGTGGCGTTTAAAATGTTTCTGGATTCCGCTTTCAAGAAACCGTCTGGTACATAATCATGGTTGAGGTCGAACTCCAGATCTAACGGATCTCTCGGTCGCGTAGATTGTCTCAATCTGTTGGCGGCTCTAGCTAGGTGGTCTGGTTTGGCAAGTGCGGGACATGGCTCATCGCCAAGTTCATTTAGAAGGACCTAATAAAAAAAGATAAAATAAAAAGACAAATTAACCCTTAATTAAGCCCCAGTAGTCATGAGAATGTGAGGGGAATGAATAGGCGTCGAAACACGATTACTTTACCTAATTGACGATTGCTGACGCTGGTTTAAATTGGTCGCCAACTGCTTTTTCCTTGACAGAGGCCAAGACTCTAGCTGCTGTCACGGTGCCGACTACTGGTGGATGATTATGTTCTTGTTTCCCCTGCTGGAACATATCCCCACGCTGTATTACAATAGCTTTACACCGGTTTCTTTGGGGCCGTACGGTGCACTGCCAGTAAGTACAAGTGTTCCTTCGAAGTTGAACGTTGTAAGAATACCCGTCGCTGTCCGCCAACTTTATTTTGGACCGTTTAGTACCGCCTTCTATTAGGTGGAAAGTTAAGGATCCGGGGCCGTCTTGGGTTTCGCTTTGGATTTGCGGGTCGGTATCGATTCTTCAATCTCATCACCATTCCAGTCCTTAAACGAAAAAGAAGTATAATTAAAACTAAGAAAATGACAAAAGATCGGCAAACTTCACGAAAAATTGCAGAAGATAAATCTTACCAGTGTTACAGGTTCTGTGGTTCCATTTCATACAACCATCGCATTGGATGGCTTGTTGCCTTGTAGAGACGATTTTGTTACATGCGATACACTTGTCCGCCATTCGTGAACAGTTCGTGAATATAGAGCAATATGTTTCTCGTGTGATCAATGATCGGGTGGCGTGCTTTATGAATGTTCAAGCTTTTATACTCGAGGACACTGATTTGATTAATTCAAGAGGATCACATTAATTCATCTTAACCGTGATTTGTTGATTTCCTTTATTCATTCAATTGGTTTAACTGATGCTAATTATTTGCCTTTTAGAAACGCATTACAATAGCACGAGCGCGCATTTCCTGAGAGGGAAACCTTCCTTTGTCTATTAAACACTTTCAACCCCCGCTCACGTCAGAACATTGGCGATGAGAACATAGTCTCCCCACAGGAAAATAAAGTGGATTGATAGCCAGCGAAAAATAAACGATGGGGTAGCAATGGCGTTTATCCCTAATCCGTACTGAATGAATGTTAAATCCTAAGCAGCGCGATTTTTCGGCCCCTTCACATCGAACCGCGCGTGGACTAGAACAAGGATCCATCGCAAAGGACTGGGATCCAGTGAATTCCGACTTGATGTAGTCTCAGTGTGAAACATGCGGCTCAGGGCGGCTAAAATCACATTTGCTAATTTAAAATGTAGAACCTTCCAGAGCATAATCTATCCAGCAGAGAAAAAAGACTTTATTGGAATGAGCAGCATTTTGGCATGAGGTAAGAGTAGTGTAGGCCTACCACCCCTTTTATTGCTTATTGCTATTCACATTGTCCGCCATATTGACCAGAGCGTTCGAGTGAAGGGAAATCTTTTGGCGCCAAAATGCAGCGAAACTCTTGTCATTTCCGGTTCCTGTGTATTTTTACTTCCGCTTCCTTTCGAATTGAAATTTTGGTTTTTCGAATTCGAATATGTAAATTGACTTCAAGTTCAAATTAAAGGTTTCAATTGGAATTTTGTGGAAGATTATGGTTGCATTGTTGACGATTAAGTGGCTTATTAGAGTGGAGAAGGTGAATTGAAGTTCAAATCATGTAATTTGCATTTTAGTTGGAATGTTGATTTGAACTTGGACATCCGCGATGTCGAGTTTTCCCTTTATAGTTTCAACTTGTTCAAAGTAACTTCAAGTTCGAATGATGCTATTTCGACTGTGTTCATTGCGATTTCAAATTCATATGACGAGATTTCGACATGGATAGTCTAATTTTTGAACTTCAAAGTGTATTTTATTTTCAATTATTTTTGTCCGCAAATGTACGCCATAATGACATGACACTGGTACGGTTATTACGTTTAAGCTTTACTGCTATTTATACACTGTTATATTATATGTAATCCTTCATACGACACTGAAAAACTTGAAACTTCATTGTAGGCGAAACGACTTGATCTTGTAGGCGAATCGACCTGGGTGTAGGCGAAACGACCGGTTTTCGTTCGCATGGCTAGTCCCTCGCGTCAACGATTTCGTATTAAAACGCTAAAAGCCATGCAAGAGAGAAGGTAAGCCGAGGATCTGATCAAGTACCCTGTGAACAGAGTCTCGTGCGATCTTCCTAGCAGGGTACTGACCAATCGAAATGTGGTCAACCGGAAAGTGATCAGTGTTTTCAAACGTCCATCCGAACTGATCTCAGTGCTATTCTGAAAGAAGTGATTAATCCAGGTTTTAAATAAAACTTTCAAAAAGCAAACCTGTACATGCATGTACCATAACTCCCGGTAAACAAGGACAGACAGAGCTTCTTGAAAGCCAATGCAAATGATGTCAAAGAGTTCGGTCTATGGTCTGCGTGTCATTGGGAATAAGGCCTGGCTGCACAGGAACGTTGGAGAGGTGTTGGTGCTGAGGAAGAAAGGAGGCTAAAAATAACGCAATGACGAAGAGCTACATACAATAGGCTGTCCTGCTCTCTTCGAGATTATTAGTAATCGAGATTATTTCTACTCACTAAGGCCCTGTTTACAAGGAGGGAGGGTAACCCTAGTGCTAGGGTTACCGTACCAAGAGGGTTACCCTAGCACTCGCATATTTCTTCTTTTTTCACACGACATGTTTACAAGGCAGGTAGGGTTACCCTAGCGCTAGGGTAACCCTACCTGATCATGAGTCACGTTAGGGTTACCCTAGCAAGAAGGTTACCCTACCTGCCAACACAAAATTGTGAAGTACGTGCAAAGTTGTTGTTTTGCTGATGCAGTTCTTGCAAAACAAAAGAAAGTGATGTCACGTGGACGCGCATGCCCGATGGAAAAGCAAACGGTTTCTCGTTAAGGTTTCTCGCAGTGGTCATGATCACTCTCTCCCTTCATAGCGTAGCGTCCGGCCTCGAGGGACCACTGCTGGCAGGGTAAGGCTGTCCCGATTGCAGGCTCGTAAAATGCTGAAAAAAAAACTTGCTCACTGGATATTAAAAATTCTAAAAATTGCCAAATATCCAAAAAGTTGCTTTCTAAATTTGAAAAAGTCGCAACCTAAATTGTGAAAAGATTGATATTTGTAAGTAATTTTCTGACATAATTTTTTCTCAATTACAGTATTTCTTTTGCGACAATTGCGAAAAACATTTGCTAGCAAATTTTTGCTAACAAGATCGATCCTGGACATATCTGGATAAAAATGTCATTATAGTGCCTCGTGCGCTGTTGCTTGAGAGAGAGTTCATGCGAAAAAGTTATCTGCGAAGTTAACTGCGTTTATTGCGACTTCTATTCAGGCGTACAGAGAGGACAATCGATAAGCTTATTTTCTCTCCCCTTAATGTTTTCATTTCATTATTTGATCGATTATTGTTAAGTTTCGTGCGCTCGTCTCTTCTTGTATTGTTATGTAATAATTATTGTTTTTAGCTTAGCTCCGTTTTAGTGTCGCTTAGGATTAGGTTTTCTTGTTTGTATTTCAGTTTGAACTGTTTGACATCAGATCATTACTCCGCAATAAATTGTATTGGAATCACAGTTACGTGTCTGGTGTTGAAATTTCAGTGCATCGATGTCCTCGTGAGAAATTTAAGTTGCGACTTTCCGACGTGTTTAAACGCCTGCATTTACACAGTTCAAAAGGCCAACAACATTTATAAATTCGCATGAATCAAAGTTTCTAATGAAACTTTTTCAAGGTTTTCTAAACCTATATTTTGCTCAAAAATTGCTCTGAACTGTAAAATTAAATTTGCTCAAGGGTGCTAAAATCGCAAAAAGTAGGTCCAAACGCCAGAGTTGCACAAAAGTTGCCGAGCACAAAACCAAAGCTGTCCGTTCGCACCACAGGCACCCAATGTAAAATAACTCAATCAACAGGTATGGCAACGCAAATGCAACTCGAGGTATTTTTTGGCGGGAAATCGCATGGCCACCCGAATCTTGTGAAGCAGAGACACAAGAAAAACGTTTAAAAAACAACAATGACCGAGACCAGGTTTTATGAGCCCGCGAGACTGAGCACTCCACCCAAACCCTTGTTTTCGCTAAAACCGCTGAACGCCAACCTGGTTGAAGTCATTGTTATCTAAGGTCTCCCTTAAATAGCATCCCAACCGGAATTTCCGGAATTTCTTGGTAGGGAATACCGCATTGGTCATCAACTTGTTAGTGCAAGGCAAAGAAACAAAGACACGCGCGGTCACAATTTGTGCTTTTAAATGCAGACGACTCAGGCTCGCAAGGTTATAACATCCGCACCCAACAAATGTTGCGACTAAGTATTTGACTAAAATTTAAGCTTTCATCCAGTGCTGTATTGTACTCTTTGTTTAAGCGGTTTAAAAGTGAAGAACGTTTGCCTTAATCCAGTATTAGCTAGAATGAGCCGACTAAGTTCAGAAATCAGATTCTAGGTTAGAGTGGGATGAGAAAGTGCTTGGTGCATGGGACGGGATAAGACAACTTTGACTACCAAGCAGTTTAATTTTAAATACTCCAGAGGATGGGGTATATATAGTGGAGGAACTTTACATTACAGACCAGGCCAATCAGGATGAGAAAATTTGCCTTTTTTCAATGAGTAAAAGATACGCATATGACAAAAATATTAACTTGGAAACTAGCCGGATTGCTGTGCTACAACTAATTATCGCTACATTTATAATGTTAAAAGGAGAATCAGATTTATTACGCAAACTTACAAATGATAAATTAATTAATCAGTTTCCTTCAACCAATAGAATGAGAAAATTTGATCTTTTTTTACTGTGAGTAACAGTTGCGCGTGAATGGACAAAACGATTTCGTAATGCCAGTTTGGACGAAAATTTTTTGATAAAGGAAAGTACAGTGAAAGCTCTCTTAAGTGGACACCCCTCCTCGGGATGCAAAAAAGGGATCCGTTACTGGAGATGAGCTGGCCTCTTACGAGAATGGTTCTCTTAATTAAGTGGTCACTTGAGATGTAAGCGTTAAATGGCCGCTTACTGGAGCTTCTCTGACTACCAACGAACATTGGAAATGCAAAAACAGTGTTTGTTACTGTTTGGCCACGGTTCTGACAATGCTGTAATTCAGTCACATGCATAAAATTCAAGTGGTGTTTTAAAGTGTAACCTGATGTGTTGTGAAAAAGAAACAAACACTGAAACTGATATAAATAATCTCTGCGAACACGGAAGTTGATATATTAAAATGCAACAGATGATGCAAGATTCAGATCTAGAGGCGAATGTGATTTCATTTTAGATGGCCACTTACGGGAGCTTAAAAACATAGCTAAACTCTGACTCCTAAACCTTTAAAGTCTCCTCGTCCGCCTATATACTGGAATCGTCCGCATACGGAAATTGAAAATGCAGCGTTTGTATGAGAATTGAAACGAGATTTTGTGAAGGCGCCGTAAGTAGAGTTGTCCGCTTACGAGAGTGTCCTGCCAGAGAGCTTCCACTGTATATATTCTTTTCCAAAAAAGTAGGGTACTTGTGATTAGTTGGAGACTTACCGTATTTAGTCGAATAGACGCCGCCCTCAAATAGACGCCGCACTTAAGGCTCAAAATATTAATAGACGCCTCCCCCTAATAGACGCCGCATCTGGGTGCGGCGTCTATTTGAGGAGGAAGACAGTGATGTTGAAATAGAAGTTTAACGCTGGTTAAAATCATAATTGAATAGACAAAACGAACACGGCATTTATATATTGAGACTCGTTACTGTTAGCTAGTAAATAGATACAATATAAAGTACGGTATTTAGTACTGAATAAAGTGGTTTTTGAATAAACGCCGCCCCCGAATAGACGCCGCCCTCGAATAAACGCCGCAGCTGGATCGCGAAAAATGAAATTAACGCCGCGGCGTCTATTCGAGTAAATACGGTAACAGCCAGGTTGTTTTAGTGCTGATTTGCGTGGTTATTGTTTGTTGAAACAAAAGAAAGGCACTGTAATTTGTGGGAATTGAGTTTGTAATTGTTTTTAAGAATTTTTGAAACAATATCAACAAAGCCCCATGAGCCGAGGCAATGAATAATTAATGGCTGTCGATTACAGCACCTAAACCGGTAGATTTAAAACTTTTGAAATCTTTCTCTCACCGATTTGCTGTGCATGTGCAGCCTACGATCAGAGGGACTAAAATCTACTTGTTGGACGTGTTAACGCAACGAAAACAAAAATAGTCAAATACAGTATAGTTTTTTCATTTCCAGCCAGTATAAAATGCTAAACTTGATTGTTGTCGTCCAGATTAGATACGAGCAATGCGCGCTATATATGGTTTTATTCTGATGGCGCTGATTGCTGAATAAAGTAACAATCTGAACTATGGTCGGCGACCGTAGGTTTTCAGACTTCGGTTAAAACTTGCGGTCTACCTTAGTGACCGCTACGATTCGTTGAAGTGTTGTCTTGCAGTTAATTGTTGCTTTCTGTGAACTTTTTTATCATCGACCATAGCGATCCTATATCAAGAAAAAGGCTTTATCAGAATCAAGACTGAATCTTTTCAAGACGAGAACATCTTAAATTGTTTTAATTTAGCGGCCGACCAGCAAGAAACTTAATCTGTATTCCTTAAAATATATTTCATTGTCCCCCATTTCATCTAATTCAGTTGCAAATAACTGAAAAAAACTGAGAATTACAGAAACAAAAGGACTAACCAATCAGTTTGATCAGATTTGATGACGTCAATCCCTCCTCATTGGGTGAGACCTGCTCTATTGTTCTTTCTCTATATATTTGCGATACCACCCGGATGGTTTGGGCGGATTCGTAAATCACTGCACAGTAAACCTCACAATACTTCATCCATATTCAATCAACCCTTCTATTACAAATCCCAATATTGAACCCTTAAATTCCAGTGAAGCCTTCTCCCAGCCTCGCGCATCATGCAATCAATTACCCTCATTAACTCAGGGCTGCTGAATGTAATTATAAACAAGTAAAGCTATTCATCATCTGTTCTATTATACTGTCAGCTAGTGTAAATACCAGGTGTCTGTGAGAAGTTAAGGGACAGCAAAGCAAGTGAACGAAAAGAAGATAAAGCACTTCTATTTTCAAAGGTAACCATACTGCTTGCATCTCAAATACAGAAACTGAAAGTTCAACCGAACAAAATAAACCTGCAAATCCGTAAACAAATGGGGTCGGAGAATACATCAACCATGCTTTAAAACAAGTAGCTACATGTCATTCTTCAGTCGTCCAAGCAGAGTTTTCGAGTCGTCTTCGAATCGAAGGGCCATATTAAATTTAAATTGGTCTAGAATCATTCTTATATTTTTCTTCTCCTCCTGAAATAACTGAAAATAACCGCAAGGTGGACATCAATCAGTCGGTATTAGTTGATCCCAACGTACAAGCTCTTTTTCCCCTTAGTCACATCCAGGACTTGACTTCTGAAGTCAGTCATCAGTTCATCAAAATCTTGGCTTCAGAAATGTTGGTTAGCAAAGAAAACGTTTTTTTTTCCGATCGCAAGGCTCTCTTCCTTTAATTTAGCCAAGTCAGTGTTTTAACGCTAGTCAAATTAGTCCAACAACTTTGAGACCGTTCACTGGGTCATTCTACTTGTAGAAGCACAGATTCCTACCTAGCCTGAAATTCATCCGATTGCTTCGAGTCGTTTTCTCCTCTCTTACTGAGGGAGAAATAACGACTCGAAGTAATTGGATGAAATTCAGCCTAATTCCTACCTTGTTTATAAAGAGACTTAAAAAGGCTCATTCTCAACGACGATGAAGAAGAGATAATCATTTCGGTGCGATTGCCTGTTTCGTATGAAAAGTTACGTGCGAGCGTGTGATTCATACAGGCACGTTTCTTGTGAGAGATTCCGAGTTCGATTCCCAGACGGAAGTTGAATCCTTCTTTCGACTTGTCTCCTTTCAGACGTGTAGCTTTAAGTAGCTTTAAACACCGGTAAAAGAAGCACTGATGGAGAGAGATGGGGGGGGGGGGGGGGGTAAAATGAACGCAGGTTGGGCTCAGGTTTGTTCAAGGGTCATTTTAGCCTACTTCGAGACACTGACGTAAAATCATCATCTTCGTCTCATAATATCACATGAAGCTTTTGCAAGGTGTGGCAGGCTCAGATAAGACTGGGAAGAGATTGCTAAAGCAATTAATGAAACAAGTGGATGCACTCAAAGTGGTACTGTCTAAATCAGAAAATGAAGACTTTCGAGTGCATAAAGGGCCGGATTATTTTCCGAGGAGGACTGTTCAATAATCTCTACGCCTTGGTTGTAATTCAAATATTTGCTCGGTACATATGGTATATATACCAACAATATAAACACACTTAACACAGTGTTTATGACAATTAATCGAACCATTTTCTCTTGAGTTTTCCAAATATTTCCAAAACATGCAGCAGCACGAGCAGCAGTTAAGTGATCTCTGTCAGATTCCAGATTGAGCTGAACTCGCGTGTCCGATGTGATAAGTCAATTTATGAAAACTGGATTCTGAAAGGAATCCATTTTGCCCGCAGCTGGCAAAATAGCCTTTCAATTATCAAAATGATTCTCGGGGTTGAATCAACAACAGATATGTCGAGAAATGACCTTTCAGCATTCTCTGCCAGTGTGGTGCTTTTAGTCAAGATCTTTCCACGGCGGATTTGTCTGGCCCGCTTGCTTAAATCAAATGATGATAAGAAGCCAAGTGAAGAGCATTTAAGTAAAACACCAGCATAATTCAATTTCCGTTACCGTAAGGACCAGCTATTTTCACAACGTGACCGTTCACAAGAATCTGCCTACTTTTATTGCGTTCAACTCTCATTTCCAGTCTCTTTGCATTAATTATCCTTTCATCTCTCTTTTATTAAGCTCCGTTTGTATAATTGTTTTCTTATGGCGCAACTTTGCACGCCGCATAGCTTCAATGCATCACGATTAATTAATGCTTTTTCTTTGTCGCCGAGGTAATCTGACCTTGTGCGCAAGCCCAATCATCCACTCATCTAAGTTGGCACAAAGAATGATATCTACTCAGCTTGGAGGGTGGTCACTGACCTATCATCCTGAAACTTCGTGGCATAATAGCTTAGGGCCTCAAGGAGCTTTCACACCTCTGTCGACAGCTACTGCGTGCGCCTTTTCACAAAAGCCCCAGCCCGCTTCTCCGGCCGCTTCTCCCCTTTCTGCTTCCACTCTCACTTCCTTAAAGTAATAGTCTCTCGATGTATTTGCTGCAGGCTCTCAGTATGTGCAAGCTTGCCTCGTAGCAGGCGTATGAAAGATTTAGGGCGCAAATAAGAACGGGCGTGAGGTAGTAGGACCCGCCCGCGAGCATCGTTTATCTCGCGCCCCATATTTCTAGTGCGGCTGCCACGGCATGTTAACTGACCAGTTTATTTTTAGACGCATTTTAGGACTCTTTTTCCCGCGAAAAAAAAAGTTCCACCATGTGTATGAGCGTATTCGAAGTATAAGATATCAAAGAATAAAACCAAACGTTATTAAAATGCAGAAATATCATTTTTAGGTCTGTAGGTTTTGCTGACTGGTTAGGGGATTTTAAAAGATATTCAAAATTCGCACCAAAACCGTTCTAAAAATAAACTGGTCCGTGAAAACACCGTGACACGAACGCATGGAAGTTGCTCGCTCCGGCTGGGTTATGGGCTCCTGAAAATAACTAAGGTAAAAGTTAAGTTCAGCAGTTGAATGTGACATGACGTTTACTTGTTGGTTACTTACTCAGTATTTGCGTGCATTTCGTTTCAAAGGTGGCTGACTGTCAAAGTTTATTACGTCAACTTTATCCGCAATGCAAAGAAAATTGTCAACCAAGGTCCCAGTCCCCCAGTGGTTCTGTCTCTTAGTGACGGAGGCCACATTGAAAACTTGGGTATTCTTCCATTGTTGAAATTTAGACTGAAGAAAATTGTGTCGGTGGGTGGAAGTCGCACCATTTTAGACGAAGACTATGGAAGTTCACTTATGAAAGCCTTAGATTTGGCCAGAAAAAAGCTGGGCTGCTCATTTTCAGGGATGGATGGACGGGATATTGCAGAGGATATACGGGATAACTTTGTGGAAAGAAGTGCGGGATCACAGCCAAGAAGCTACAGGTTGGATATTTAGTTTATAAGCTATTACCCTTTCAGGCAAGAAAAATTTTGTATTTTACTCAATTTAGTGAGCGCCGCGGCCCTTACCTTTCAAAAAATATCCCTTCGCGGTTGCCAAACTCAACTCTTTAAGACTGCTATAGTTTTCACTGGCAGAAACGGCTGCGACTCCTTCAACCTAGTTTTCATTACTGAGACTTAAGCAACGGGGTCGTCACTTACGATCATGACATAATGCTCTACTCTTCAGTTGACGACTCCTTCGCTAGCTCGTGAAGACCAGCCACTTAGATAATTCTGCTTTATATTTGTAACACACATGTACGTTTAAAGTCCACTATTATGACAAAAATGCCAATGGAGATGGAAAGACTAAAGTTGGTGAAGGTGAAATTGTGTACATCAAGCCAAGGCATCCTGACAAAGGTATAACGACCGAACGATGGAAGGGCGGGAAGGAAGTCCTTGACAAGGATCTTGAGAGGACTATCTGGGGGCCTGGGGCCTGTTACTCGAAAGTCCCGATAATTAACGGGCCCGGTAAGCTGTGTCCATTTTCATTAGAGATTGAGGTTTCAATAGTTTTGCATGTAACATGATAAAACTATCAGTTAATGAAACAAAATAGAGTAGTTTGCTAGCCAGGAACCGCGTTCTTATTCTTTATATTTCGATTTGAATTTTTGATTTCGGGCTCGAAAAGTTACCGGGACTTTCGAGAAACGGGCCCCTGGACCAAAGTTATCCGCGGCGGAAACTGATCGACTGACGTTCTGTTGGAGCGAATGTTGCCATGGGGACGCATGTCGTGGTTTGTCTGAGGCCATCTGCGGCGCTTTTCCACAGCATTCAACAATAAATCTATGTTTTACTCCAACACAGTTCTCAGTCTACCACAGAGAAGGATACAGAGCCAGTATGGAGGCTCAAATAGAAGAGTTTATCACCGATGAAAGGGATAATGCCATATCAAAGCCATTCGTGGCCTAAAGATGATAGAAACATATGTAGTCGACCCCTTTTAAGATTATAAACATTAATATTATTAATAGTAAAGACCGAATGGCATGTTTTTTTGTTTTTACTTATTTTAGTGCCTGACTTGGTATACTGTAGTTACTGTAAATTTATACTCTATAGTACCTACATACAACAGTAGAACTGAGTAATAGGCACGAAAGGTGTTAGACTAAGTCCATGCGTTTTGAGCAGAACCCCAACAGCAGTCAGTGGCTTTGAGTCTCAGTTTCTCACTAGAAGGTGTATACAGTGCGCAAATCCAATTGCTTCTATAAAGTGGACCAATTTTGCATGATCCTAGGCAAATTCAAGTGGTGTCTGTATTTAATATAAGGGGAAATGTTTGAGCGTTTTTGGGGCCAAAAAATTTAAAACGTCATGAGTGGGTGTCCACAAAGTGGGGTTTCCCTTAGCCTGGTCCAGGCTCCAAGGTAATAATGTGCAGAGATCGTGAAAACTGGTACAAAAAACGCGCGGGCGCTGGGAGGAAAGAGGGCTTTTCCAGATCGCGCCCGTCTTCCTTACCTATTTTCAGGTGATCAAAGGTAAACACGAGGCGGGCGTGGAGCACGAGACAAGTGACGGGGAAGGCGCCATCCTCCGTCGCGCGTGTCTGGCACTCCTCGCTCGCTTCGCGTTTGCATTCGCTAGCTTCATAACGCGAAACAATAAGGCCTGTTATGTAGGCTATCGCGACGCCTCTGCTATTTCAGAACCTTGCTCAGGCTAGGTTCCCCTGTACTCTCAAATTTTAATATTCTTTATGACCACCAATATCATTATTATGGACACTTTCCTACCACGAAAACTTTCTTTGGTTCTGAAAGAATTAAAAACTAACGTCCTTAACGGTCCTCACCATAACCTTGTAATTCCACAATCCCCCCTCGAAACACTTGAGTTTTGAACATTTGAACCTCTCAGTGAGGTCGCTTGGGTATTGACATTATGTGGGCAGGTCACAGGGGGGGAGGAGGCTACGAAATTTCGCTAGGTCGTGCCCCCCCCGGCAGGTCACTGCCAGGGAACTGGCAGAGAAAAGTTCATCGACTATCAACTTCTTGGTCACCATGGTCAAGTGTCCATGTTAAAAGGAGGGTGATTGACTGTATATTTAAGACTGTCTTGTTATATTTAAATTATCATTTCCCTGATTTCCTGAGAATAAATATTGAGGCTCTTGATTTTAAGAACAAACTGTATTGTGACAGGAAAATTAGACTTGTGACTAAAACAAAGCCGGCCTGGCCAAATACTCTGAAGAAACTGCTTGGTTGAGCTCAGAGTACTTTAGGGTTGTTCTTTAAATAGGTTTTGCAGTTGCTTATTTCTGATAAAGATTTCTAATGATCAAGGGAATTTAATCTGTTTTTCATCTTTTTTTCGTCATGTTTTCATGTTCCCCTTGTTACTAATTATTCAGGAACAGATTTGATGAATGTGGTTATTTATTATATATTCCCAATATAAATTTAGCGCCACTAGAAAACAAGCAAACTGAAATAGTCATTAAATTTAAACTTCATTGCATTTATTCGAGCTCAAATGCATGCAAATTCAAGGTCGTTTCTTAACTGATCCATATCGAAATTATAACTCAAAAATTCCGCAACGGCGACCATCGACTACACATGACTACAGCTAGCCCATGCCATCACAAAATTTCCACACAATGCCTTAAAAAGCAACTGGTTAATTAATTGGGGTATCATACATGCAAAGGCTTCTCTTTTTCAAAGTCAACAGTGATCAATCGAAAATGTTTCACCTCTTAGTTTCTGGAATTTCAATATGTGTGCTGTGCCTGTGAGTCTCTGATGCGGGGGATCGACCAAACAATACCATTGGGGAAGAAAAGGCCTCTTCAGCAGAAATTCTTGCATGAAATCTTGTGGTCACTGGCAGTCCGTACTCAGTTGAAGATTCGATGAAAATTAGAACGTCGCTCGATTCCAGCGAAAAAAAATTATAAAACTGTGAAAGGTTTGAACCTAGGAGTCATTTCATAAGCAGATGTCAAGTCTTCGACTCTGAAATTGACTACCGCACAGGTTGTCAACAAAAATTAACTGCATTAAAAAATTAACTGCAACATATACGTCACTGTCTTGTGCTCAGGAACCTTTTGCACTATAAGTTATTCTCTTTTTCTACTGGCCAAAAGACCCAGGAAGGTTGGTAACGTATTTAACATATATTTCCACCTATATGAATAACCAGAATTTTGCGGTTTATAAAAGTGCCCTTTGCGTGTCGAGTATTAATACGGCTAAAAGTACGCTATAGCTAAACTACAAATAAGAAACGTATCAACAATATATAACGTATTCCAAAACGGTGAAGTCATTTCGGCAAAGATTCGAGTCTGAGTGTAAACGCCTTATTTCAACCCGTGTACTGCGGGGTTTTAATTTCTTGCGTAATAGCGAGCTTAAGCGAAGACTTTTTGAGCCGGCAACGCACGTTAACCGGAAGTATTGCTAGGAAGCGGTTTTGCCCAATTTTTAGGGGCAAATCGTCTACATAAGAATAAAGACAGTTAGCAAAAGAATTTTGGTAGCGTGAAGGGAAAACTTATCACTTCCGATTCTTGACCTGTTTCGCTCAAAAACGTCTTTGGCTAACTTCCCTTATTTATCAACCATTCGGTGTCTCGCGCTCGGGTCCGGCATAGTCCCTGCAGACGTCTTTAAGGTCTTCCTTGGTCTTAGATCACGTGATGCAAAAATCATAGGCCGCGAGGAATTTTATGAGGTCTCGTAAGCCCGCCGAAATTAGAAGCATCACCGCCGATCGAGTGACTATGAATGGACTAATTAATTAAAACCAAAACACGCCCAATGTAATATCCTTGATGTCGAATTGTGTTTTGACTCTTTATTGGTATCAAATAACTAAAATGTTGCTCATGAAATCACTAAAAGCCTTCTCGTCTTCATTTATTGACTGTTAGGACACGCGGCGATGTGATTAATAACTGATGAACTGTAATTTCTGTTAATGGAAATAAGGTCTTAAGATATCGCCCCAGGCCTCAGTCAGATATTAAACTAAATTCAAGGAGAGAAGAAGGGAATATTTATTAGGTAGGGTGAAAATAAACCCAGCACGGAAAATCCGTGAGGTATTGAAATTTATACAAGATCGGATGACACTCATGCGTGGAGCTGATAGTCCATCAAGAAAGTACATCAAGGCTGAAAGAAGTGTTTTTAAATGAAAATACCATGGGCAAAAAGCTATTTTAATGAACATAGACCTTCCATTATTGTAATGATTCTGTCTGCGATTCGAAATCCGATTTTGAGGCCTTGTATTGTCGGAAGAAACAAGTAGCAGCAAGTAATACATGGTTAAATTGAGTTTACAAATCGGTGGAAATGGTGGGTACCCTGTTGCATTCTGGTGTTGAAATCTTTTGTTCAAAGAGGGAACGTCGAGTCCTGAAGGAACATCAGTGGCGGTCTTTTATATTTGACGCTTTCAATGAATAAAGCTTCATCCCAGAAAAACTTTAATTACAGTGAGAGCGAATTTTTGTTGTTGTTCTTATAAAATAGTTACATTTAATTTTAACTAATATTTAACTAACTACAGCAAACATCCGATGGAACATCAGAGGAGAAACTTCTCTCCTATAATTGCATCGTTACTGTTAACGTCATGTTTCATCCCTGAGTAAAAAACTAATAAATTATCATTTTCGGTAAGGGTATGGAACACCGGATTCTGCAGCTGTTTTAGTTTAAAACAGTATAAAACAAGCGTTATTATATCGATGTTACGGAAGGTACTTTTAGCATCAAAAATACGAGAACATTAACGCAAGGGAAAAAGGAAACAAATAGTTATGTTCTAAAAATAACAAATATACCTTTTGTGGCAAATTGATTAGTTGGCGAAATTTTTCAATAAAATTCTGATTGGAACTTCAAGAAAATCATCTTGATTAGTGTTACACCGTATTGTTTCTGTCTAAAAGAAATTTTCATAAAAGGACAATAGTTTTCGGCCACCTGTGTTTATTTTTCGTATCTTCAGCTAGCCACCCAATTGATTTTAGCATGCCTGTACGAAAAACTGTCCATAAAAATATGAAATATTGTGAATTGGATTATCTTCAACGTTGGGTAATTTTCATATTTTACCGGTCAGCTCATTGGCTGAAAGCGATTAGGTCTACTAATAAAGGAAGTTTCAGTCATAAGTATCACCCGGTTCAATTTACAGTTCGGCAGGAGTAACTATGGCGCTTGGTCAAAACACTGGGAGGCAGACAATCGCAACTTTTTTGCTCCTGGCAAACGGTCAGTATTCTGCTGTGTTATATTACATACAATTTAACACTATCTACTAAATGTTTTAAAACAAATTTAGTGAGCTGTTTCGAACGTCAATGTCCTAGATTGAAACAATCGCGTTTGGTCATTTCTTCAGGAGGGAAGACATATAACTGATCTTTACAAGCAGCACTTTCGTTTACTAAAAAATTGAAACTTGCTTCTTTTTTTTTTTTTCACACTGAAGAATGACATTCTAGATCAAGTTCACTTTCGGGCTTGAATAGCTACTAACCTTACTAAATTGATCACCTTTACTACTCTTAATTTTAAGTGTTGGATTTTTGGACCGACTCTATTATTACCATTTTTTAAGTTGTTTTTTTTTTTTTTCAGTTTTTAATGGTTGTTATATCACTAGACATCCATCAAATTAGAGCAGCTTGTAAAGTGACAGCGCTTTTGACGAATTAATCAGCCCTGTCCGTGACAATGTTAGGTCTTTGGTTATTGGTTCGGTAGAACATGAAATACGGTATGACATTTTCATCTCTCCGGATGATGTTGTGTTGTGTCGTTATGAAACTGCGAAGGGTTCGTGATTGCATGATCGGACCCATATGAAGTTTAAAATCGATCCTTGGCGAAAAAGGAAATTAAAGCAAATATCGTGGTATTGCAAAAGTACGTGGGAATAATTTTACTAAAAACTGTGCAACAGTTACTGTGAACATGGTGGAAGAGAATTGAACTTATCATTCTAAAGTGACTGCGGATTATTGCACCTGCCCGCCGATCGCGACGCGTATATTCTGTGTGAATTTACTAGTTGGTAACTGAATCGAACTTATTAACCCAATATAACACCTTCGCCCAGGCTCTCTGAAAATACATCAATAAATCCGCTCAAATTTCACCGCAGCTGAGTGAAAGAAATATGGACTGAAAATTAAAGCTTAGTCAAGGAAGAAGTGAAATGTATAGAGGCGAAAGGAAACTTACTCTGAACAGTTAACAGTGCTAAGACGACTCAGGCCATAATCCATATGCTTTGCTTCACCTGTTAAGAAGAAAAGCACATTTTATTCAGAAACAAAATGACCTAAAATGTTGAGTTGAATTTAGAAAATTTCCTTTTTTAAGAAATTATTCCGGAATGGTTTATATGTTTGGTGTCCGACAAAATTGTTCCCCCGTTGCCCTGACAGAGGAAACCACCATCTTATATAAAATACAGTCGTAACATTTACCCCAACAATTATTTGACATTTCTGCAACTGACGTTTTGAAGGCGGAGAAAAACGGGCGAGCCCTGAGAAAAACCTTGCATCTCGGCCAAAAGGATGAGAAATAGCTAGAACACACTCATACTTGCTTGACGCGAGACTTGAACACTGACTGGCAACAATGAATGATGGCGGCTGTATCACTCGCTTGCTCACCAAGTTATAAATCTAAAGTCCTTCTGTTTTTTATCCACTTCTGAGACAAGTCGTTTTAACTGACCTTTGTCAGATGGACACCACCGTGTCGGGGAGTTGGGCTCGGCCTTCAGCATCTGTTGATAACATTCTCCTCGACGCGACATGCAATAAATTCTTCACATCATTATCAGCCTCATTCAATAATTGCTTAGAATTTTACTGTACATAACGTCTAGATTACGTCTTTAAAGTTGCTTGTGTCAGGAGACACTTGGTACCAATCGCAAAAGTGTTCGACTCAGTTCAGATGCCGAACTTTTCTCGAAGCTAATGCATAAATATTATAAAGTATTTGGTAAGCAGTTTGACCAAAATGAGCTCATAATTTTTCGCCTTTTGAACTTGTTCAGCTTAATGCGAATTAGGTTCGGCTCATGAAAAGTTCGATGTCTGAACCGGGCCTAATTAAGAGAGAGTTGCCTGACTGGATTTTTTATTATTTCAGTGGCGTTATTAGGAGCTCAACGCTCTCTCACCGGAACAACCAACTTTCGCGTACGGCGCGGCGAAGAGTTTACAGTCACCGGTCAGTATTATCGTATCAGGCAACATTTAAAGGTGCTGTGTCACGAAATGTATGACCATTTTAACAGTAGGAACTGCTAGAATATATAAGAAGGTATAAATAGAGCAATTTTCGTATGACCTTGAAATGAAAACGCGCCGAACAAAAAAGAAACAACAAACAAACGGAGATAGATCGATTTCATTGGTTTATGGAATGGTTCAAACGCGCGTGGCTTTGGTTGGTTAAGCGAACGCTCGGGTGAAAAAACTTAATACCTAAGAACTTAATTCTAGAATTCAATCGATACTTCGCTTTGTCATCATACTGCAACACGCTGCAACACCAATGGCCAATCGGACAATGCCTTCTTTTTTTTAATAATTTATCAATTTTTATTTGAAGTTTTCATTTTACAGAGGGAAAAAACAAACAAACAAACAAACAAAAACAAATTATCACAGAAAGTACACTCAAAGAAATTCTTCATGGGCATGCTGCGTAAAGTGAAGTTGTTTGAGATTGCATATATGCGTACGACAGCAAAAGCCCAGTTGAGCTTTAGAGACAGTGATTCGAAAATAATGTTTTAAAGTGAATATAGTTAAGGCCTGCAACAGATTGCGTGAGAATTATATGCAAATACATGACTATTTGAGAGCAGAGTGAAAGAAAAGCTCCGATGAGAGTATTATATTTATATGTACCTATAAACAAAATCTGTCAATGGAGCATTTTCAGGAATTAATTTACCATTAACAAATAACTTATCTGGTTGCGCTTTGCTGAAATATACTGTACAGCCTTTGCCTCCGGCTTCCTTGAACTTTTTCATCTGACTTTTCCTTATTTCATAAAGTTCTTTCGGTATATCGTCAAACACCGAAAATTGTTTGTCCTCTTGCCTCTTTAACTCCTTGCGGGCTTGATCCATCACCATTTCCTTGTCCGAATATCGTAAGAAACGTGAGATAATTGTGGGAGGTTTGTCACAGCTGTTGTTCGATTCTACCACGAGGGTTTTCAATATGAAGCTTGTTTTCCAGGAATTTGAGCAATAAATCTCTTCTCTTGATCTCTTGTATCCTCGAGTGGGGAGTCAACTTCAGAAGCCGGCGCTACTTCGTCAATTCCAAAGAATTTAATATTTTCTCTTCTTGAATAGGTTTCTAAATACAATAACTGCTTGCGAAGATCATTTATTTCAAACTTTGACTCCTTTGACTCTTTCTTTAGGTCTGAAATGCCGTCTTCGTTGGACTGGACTCTTTCTTCCAATTCGAACGTTTTCTTTTCCACTCTGTTTGTTTTTTGCTTCAGGTCTTGTACATCTTCATCTAAACGAGATACGTTCTCCTCAATACTAGCAAGACTGGCAGAGACCTCGCTAAGATTCGCTTCTATCGTATCTTATCGAGTTTTTCTAATTTATCCAGCACACGCTGTTTCACTATTTTTGCTTCTTTTCTCTTCAGGTGACTGATTAGAAGATTGCATTGAGATGATGCACTAGATCTGCCTTTCCTTTTAGAAGACATTAGAGGCGTATAAAGATGAAAAATTGCAATCACTGCCTCCTACTTAACATTACGCGACCTATTCGTTCGCCATGCTAGCCCCAGTCCTCCTTATTAGGGTTTTTCTTTGGCGGGAAAACGCAGTGGCCATGTTTTGATCTTCCATCCACTGGCTAATAAAACAAATAACGAACACTTACCGAAACCATTTTTCAAGGTCATACGAAAATTGCTCTAATACTTAACAGAAAATACAACAGATGGCAGAGATGGACAAACTTGAAGAAATTTAAAGGGATTGCAATAGTGGGTTTTTGCAAACTTGTCAACGTAGCAGTTAGACGCCGACCGTTTACACCGATGCGGACAAATTTCTGAACGGACAAAAACTTGCACGGATCGCGCATGCGACTTATATGTGCACCTCAGTCGCCAATGCCATACGCAACATTACTAGTCTCTTAGGCCGGCGGTTCAGACGTCGAACTTTTCCTAATACATTGAATTACATGAAAGTTCGGCGTCTGAATCTAGAAGGAACGCCTGTTTCAATTTGGAACAGCTCAGCCTTTCTTCCCACCTAGCCCGGCCGGGAATTTCGACTTTGGATCGACTCTGGGACGGCTATATTTCAGACGCCGACCTTTTCATGTACCGAACCAAATGCTGAAGTTATTATTATAACGTATTCTGTAAGCAGTTTGACCGAAATGAAAAAATGAAAAAATAGTTCTTGTTCGGCTTATTAAAAGTTCGGCTTCGGTACGTGAACCAAGCCTTCTTACGTAAGACTTGTCTTATTTTGTCCAGTATTTATTTGTTCAGTTGTGCTTTTATCAACAGCTTGTCATATTATTGCACATGCTATAAACTAAAGGATATATATATTTTTATCTTTTACTAGGATTTTACAAGCACTGTGCTAATTCCATTTATTGCCCAAGTTGTATACGGCAGGTGTACTTGAACTTGTTCGGGAGAAGCTTGTGTTTGGCAAGTGTATCACCAGCGCATTTTGACTGTACACCGCATCACTTTAGCAGTATATTGCTTGCTCCTGATACAGTAGGCACCTATGTCATCACGGTAATCAGTCAACAGAAAAATAAGGGGTCAGCCAGTAGTATTCATCATCACGTAGTACTAATACACTCACATCAAACTGATTCAAAAATTAATCGAGCCGCATTTTTAAAAACGTACCGCCAAATAGACCTAATCTGTCAAGCAGCTTTTTGGGCCAAAACATAGGCAGTAAAAAGGCTAAGGGCGCTTTCCATTTGTCAGAACTGACCGGCCAGAGGATTCCCGTGGCAATGATAATTTCCCTTTTAATCAAAACTCTCAAGTCAGATCAGTCAGATCTTAAATAGTATGCACGAAGTATAACGTTTTTCAGCAAAAACACTTTGAAAAAACGTATTTCATTTACAAACTGACTGGTCGGGCAATGGTCCGGCCGGCCAGTTCTGACAAATGGAAAGCGCCCTAAGAGTGAAACCATTGCAGCTCTTTCTGTTCTTCTCCTTTTTTCCTCCTCGTTCTTTCTTTTTCTCCTTTCCTTTTCCTTGCTAGTGTGATTTTCGAGCTTATCGAACGCAAAAAGCTACCTTTTGGTCTCTTTTAATTTTTAACGATCACTTATACATATGCATCAGTATCATAATAATAATCATTAGTAAAATCCAGCTAGTGGTCTATCATCAATGCTGCGTTCTGATTGGTTGAGCTACTGCTACGCTATATGTTATAGCCCACCAGTAGCGCGCGCGCTTTTTGGCGGCAAAAAAGGATTAAAGTCTAGCTTTAACTAGTTTTAACTAGTTTTTTTATTCTCGATATTTTTGACCAACTAGTTGGTTGGATTTTACTAAAACATTATTATTCCTCTCGCCCTCATGGCCTCTGAGTCAATAGCCCATTCGGCCTTCGTCCTCATGGGCCCATTCGGGCTCGAGGAATAATTGTTAATTATATTCAGCAGCATTTGCATCACCATATTATCACAATTTCGTCGTTATTCTTTCATCATTATCAAGCTATACCATTCTCTTCTTCCCTTTTTATCTTTCTTTTTTCTCTTTTCTACTGCCCGTCTGCAACAAATAATTATTATTACGTGATAAGGATTTCAAAGACCCCATCATATTTTACTCGAAAAGTTCAGGAACAAACATCCTCATCTTTTCACCCAAGGTAACGTTAGTGGCCAGAGTTAAGAAAAACATTTCCTAGAATAATCGCCCATCCTTTAGTCTGCAGCTACACAGCCGTTTTTAGTGTCGTCACATAACGCTCCTCCCTCTGTGTGACGACACAAAAAACTACCCATCCCTACCCCTCTCGCCATCTTCTCCTTTTATCAATTCCCCGTCACGTGACGGGGAGACTGATCCTGAAAATTTGATCATTGACGATTCAAGTTGTGACGCCTAGGACACTAACACTAAATATTAATCAAAGGACCAAATTTGGAAGCCCATGTTCAGTTGGGCACGACTTCCAGTGAGCAGAGTTTACAATAATCGTCTCCCTCAAATGATCGCCCCCTTGTTGTGCGAAAAAAAAAAAACAATCGCCTCCGGCCAATATTATTTGAGGAAATACGGTAACATAAGCCGGTTTTAGTCAAATTCGGATTAACGAAGAGCGGTCGGACTCCAGTGGTAACACTTAAGTTACCTCGACCTCGATTATTCCAGCTGTGTACCCCCACCTGGGAAACACATATCCCTAGTGTTATGTGTTCCCCCACCTTGGAAACACATATCCCTAGTGTTACGTGTTTCCCCCCCTGGGAAACAGATATCCCTAGTGTTATGTGCTCCCCCACCTGGCAAACACGTATCCCTACCTTGGATCCCACCGAATTCAAAATATTTTTACAATCAAACGGTCAGTCAGCGATATCCTACCAATATTACAAGCTTTTTATTGCTCTCCATCCCATAACAATCAAGTGATTTGTGTGTGTGTGTGTGTGTGTGTGTGTGTGTGTGTGTGTGTGTGTGTGTATTTACTCTTTCTGATTAGATGGAGGAGACACTGGCTTATAAATGTGCAACAAATCGCACTTCAAGCAAGGGATCAGTTGTTGGGACAGTGTTTGTCGTAGGTTAGATCCAAACGCTTTTAAAAATATTATATGATCTTTCTGTTCATGTCATCTTTACATTTTTGCTGTTACTTGTTGTACTTTATCTCAGAGCCTCCTTCTATAGTGAACAAGACCGACTCTCCAACTGTTTTCATTGGAGATTCTTTCATTCTTAATTGCTCGGTAAACGGCTATCCTACACCTGTAGTCCGATGGTTTAAAGACGGAAGTTTGATTTACCAAAGTGCCAGTTTAGAGTTCCCATCTCTTAAAGCAGTCAGACACAGGCCTTTACATGTGTAACGCGTCTAATATTGCCGGAAGCAACACGTTTGAGGTGCAACTCCTCCAATAGGAAATAGTCACCACCAGGAAATAGTCACCGAAGTCAAGTACGATCATGCCTCAAAGTTTATTATTCAGGTTTTCTTAAGATCTTGACTCATTCCTCCAATAAAACCGCCCAACCGTAACTGTAGAACTTACACTATCACGAACACTAACACCCCACTAAGAAACACTAACGGAGTGGCTAAACTATTACTATGACACTAACCATAACAATACAGTGACAATCAGTCATTAACACTTATATTAACACCTCCCCTAACACTGACTGACAATAACACTAACAACCTGAAATTAACAACGCTAACAAACAGTACCACTAACACTGCTCTACCACTAACTCTATTAATACAATATCTCCAGCAAGGACATAAACATAGCCTATAGCACTAACACTGACATTATGACTGACACTAACAATACCGCTGCTTTATTACTTTCGTCACCACCACTACTCTACCGCTGACACTAACACTAACAACGGTAGCATGGAGTAGTAGGCACGAAAATTCCTACAGTAGCATTAATATGAGGGGGCCTCAAAGGAAGGTTTATCATAAGAACTAATTCAAATGTAAAACAGACTGGTTGATACATCCCTTTAAAAAATCTGCAAACTCAATGCTTATTGAAAAGAAGTCTCTATAGTAGCGAGAGCGGGTATAAACAAAGAGGCACTCAGACTACAAATAAACTATAAGACCAGATGTAAGACAACACGTTTATTAGCCTGCGCGCAGACGAAATTTAACTCTGGTTAACTCCGTCTGCGTTGCAGCGCCGAAATCCTTGTTCTGGACTTCCAGCTGTGTACCCAGATTTGAGTACGCGCCACGATTGGCCAGTTAAAAAAGGCCTTTGTTTTGTTTGTCGTGATCGCCAATCAGGTTGAAGGGAAATTCGAAACGCACTTCCGGTAATTCGTTGAGTCCGTTGATGGTCCAGAACAAGGATCTCTGCGCTGCTTCGCAGACGGTACTAATCAGAGTTTAGTTATCGTCTGCACGCAGGCTACACGTTTATCTGTGCAGACAATAATTAAGTCAGGTCCATGTCATTTCTCCCTGCTATGCGGCCCACTCCTCTAAATAAAGGATGTCACCATTTCTGAAAGATGGATATCATATAACCGATATTATTAACAGTCGTATTCTTTTTCTTTTTCATTCAGAGCGGAGACCTATCCTACAACAAGGAGTCTTAATCCTAAATGCTTCTGTCAATTTGCTTGCAAAGTAAGTGATACAAATGACCGTCAGAACCACTTAATATCCCTTCCCCAGTCGAGAGTAGTTTTAAGTCGCAAAGGGAAATTTGCTATAGTTCTGGCCCCAGTTGTTCGAAAGGTGGATAGCGCTATCCATTGGATAAATTTCTATCCACTGGATAGCGCAATTGGATGTCGTAATACTTATCCTCTGGATAGCGATTTATCCGGTGGATAGCGCTATCCAGCTTTCGAACAACCGGGGCCTGATCATTCATCAAAAACGTAGGCAATTGGAAAGTTACCCCATCTGTGTTTCTTTATTTTGCCGCTACTTTAAGCCTTAAATGTATTTATAAAACAGAAGTACTACAGGGGCGTAGCCAGGATTTTTCAAAGGGGGTGTCACAGAGGCTACTCACCAGATCGCCATCCGGGGATCGCGACTAGACTATATATGGTTTATACCGCTGCTTTCCCTCGTGTATCAGCGGGCTCAGTCGTATTATTGCGGCATGAAGGCCCACTACAGACAAGAGCCGTTGTAGGTTGTTTGCTCAAAAGAAGGCCTACCAAGGGGGGGGGGGGGGTCACGGGCACCCCAGGACCCCCCTAGCTACGCCCCTGGTACTAGTACTAGAAATAGAAATCGTAATACTCCCATTCACAGGAGTTGAAGATTCCCCTTTTATTTGAAACCTCTAATCAGAAAAATACAATACTTCAGCGACAACCAGTAAGGAACGACCTACATCTACTAAGCTACTATCAAGTGTACACAAAAGTAACAAAATAAAATCAATTCCTGCGACACGGAGAAAACGCCCATAGAGGGAGAGACTTTTGGCATTGGCTGCACTGGAATATATGATTATAATTTTACTTGGGTTATTTAATATGGAAAACTCATGTTATTTAACAGAGAAGTCGGCAACCTTAATTGTTACGTTATTTTTATTCGTGCAGATTGATACATACCTAGTGTAGCAAATACGAGCCATTAATGTCACGAATTTTGTTTTCTCAGTTTTTAATTCTTATTAAAATATGTGTAACTGTATCCGAAAAATAAACTCTTTAAAAAACTTGCAGAACTTTTTTTTTCTGTCTCTTTTAAAACACGCAAATTTCCCTGAAGCTCCAAAAAAGTGCGACCCAGTCGCGCGGCGAAATTAACAAGTATGACTAGAATGAGTGGAAGCATGTAGAATGGTTAAATACGAAGAATTTTCGATGTCGAAACATCCAAGGCGCAGTGAGGCTCAAAATTAACGCTGTAGAAAGTGAAAACTTCCTATGTTGCAGTCTATTTTCTAGTGTGTTTGCGTTATATTTATTTTGCTTTTCTTTGCTTTTTTTTTTTTACAATCGACACTTTTTTTCTTTTCAGTGATTCTGTGACATTTACAATCTTTCTCACCCATGACGGATTATCAGGTGACCATGCGTGGAATGTAGTATTAGTTTGGATCTTACCTCATTACGCGCGCTTCGTCAGTCACGTGCCCAAGACAAACATCACCAATCCCTACCCTGGAGAGTATCAAATTAAGGTAGGATATATAATGACCAACCGTCTTGTTTTTTATACGGAGTCTAAAAACTTTGCTATCATAAAATTCACTGAAATGATCTACAATTGATACACATTACTACTATTATTATTATTGTTATTTTTTTTTTGATAAAGATATTTATTCGAATTAAAAACATTCCATTTCAATAAAAAAAAACTGTCAGCCTCTAAAATTCAAAGTAATAATAATCATTATTATTACCATTACTATTATTACTCGAATTAAAAACATTTCATCTCAATAAAAAAAAACGTACTGTCTACCTCTAAAAATTCAAAAATTTTCCTTCAACTGTGAAAGAAAATAAAATAAAATAAAAAAGACAATTAATAAAACATTACTGTTTTATTGATATTATTATTGTTATTATTATTGTTAATACATATCAAGCTTAATCTGAGACTAAGTGGACAAAGAAATTGTTTGGCTTAGAATAGAACAGCAAAATATTGCCGTTTCCTTCCTTCCTTTCCCCGACTGATTTTTTTTTTTTCCACGAAAAGAAAGTTTATGCCTTCATTTCTTCTCTCGCAGTCAATTTATTTATAATTTTCCACCAAACTAAAATTTCTACAACCTACATTTAGATATCATTTTATTTCTCGTTTTTGAAAATAAATGAAAACTAATATTAATAAATCTTTACAAATAAAGCTTCTTTTCGATATGGAACTCAACCTGTTGTAAAAAAGAAAGAAAGAGAAAGAAAACCTTGGCCCTAGGGGTACACCTTTTACGACAACTACAGTAACAATAACTCAATTTACATTTCTCTTAAGGACCGGTCACTAAACAAGGTGAAATTTAGCCGATCCCCCCTTTGAATGTTACTTCACCGAAGTGATCCCCCCTAATAACATTTGATGACTTTCGCGATCTCCTCCCATGTCTTCATTTTCCAAGCAAATTTGAGTGGTCCCCCTCTGAATCCTTCCAAAGTTTTCAGTGATCCCACATTTTGGGTTCAAGGTTACGACTGATCCCCCCTTTTGTTCTCCTAAAACTCAAGTTATCCCCCCAAAATCCTCCGCCCCCCCCCCTCCCCCCAGGCGATAAATAATAACCGGTCTCTTATATTTCTTTTTTTTTTTTCGCTTTTTTCTTTTGGAAAACAGATTTTAAGGTAACAAAAAATGTAAGTATAAAAGAAGGAAATGCCAAGAGCCTAATTTTTACAGAATTCAAAGGTTTTTGGGTTAGTCTGTACTGTTTTATGTAGCTGTGACTCAAAAACAAAAACATGCATGCCAGTAGCAGAAGCATATGCCAAGGCAAAGCAAAAGAGGAAAAAGAAAAAGAAAGAAATGCAAGTGCGCAGCACAGCTAAAGCAGCAGCTTACTTTTTTTCCAGATTGGTAAGATTGAGCTGACATTTTCAATGAAGATCAACATTACGGTTCAAATTGACCCGGAAAGTAGGTTATCAACAGGAGGTCACTTTCTTTCCATACCGACCTACATCATGTACGAAAAGCGCATGTCTGGGGATGCAAATGAAATGTTTGTAGGCTCAATTGAGGCTGTGACAGTTAATTTCACAGTAAAGGAAGGTAAGTATATCTACCACTGAAGTTGGCATTATTTAAGTTTTATTTTCACCTCATTTGCGTGCTTTTGTAAACAAAAGCGGGAGTGCGCTTTTGTAAGCAAAAGAGTGCCAATTCACAGGCGCTAGGCTTAAAGGTGTTAAATGTTTTCACTCAAGTGGCCAGCAGATACACAAATTTATCATGGAACAGAAAAGTACATTTAAGGTTTAAGTCTCACAGGACTGGTTTGGGACAACAACATGGCTGCCGTTTCATTGCTTACGACACCAATTATTAGTGAGCTTTAGCAAAGGCGTTTTTGAGTGTCAACCGCAACTTTAAAGCATCTCGGCACTACCAAATTTGTATATCTAAATGTCTTTATTGTTATAGAGACGATTTTTTCAAAACTTTCGGCAAAACCATGTTCTCCTTCGCAGCCGTTATTAGGCTCGTCACGCAACGGGAGGAGCGTTGCGTGACGAGCCTAAAAACGGCTGCGAAGGAGACTAGCAAAACCACTGTGCAAAAATGAAAAAAGTCCACTTCTGGTTAGCGTGCGAATATGGCGGACGTGACGTCATGTGATAACGCTCCATAATTGGCAATAAGGAGCATTAACACTCGGGTTAATTTTCCTCGTTCGTCAGGTAACCCCAGAGGATTCTTGATGCACCCACTATCCAATGAAGTGTACCTTTGTAAAGAGAAAAAGAGGTAAAGTACTCGCTAGGTATTGTTAAGTGGTTTGATCAAACCAGTCAGTTTTCATATCTTTGTGTATTGAATATAACCAGCGTTTTCCTTAAGATCAGAAAAACAAATGACAAAAATTGTCATTTGCTTAAAATTACCGGTGTTTGTGGGAAGGCTTTTCGTAGACTCGGCGAAGTAGAGCACAAGATCTAATGACAGACCGTTTAGAACAAAAAAGCGAGGTCTACAAGATGAAACAATAAGTTTTAGTATGATAACTTTAATTTCCTGTTCTCTTTCTTCGACAAGGATTTTTGAAGTAGGATAACAAGAATATTAAGTATATCTCTAACAAGAATATATTAAGTGGTTCTTCTCATCCACGTTGAATTAGCTTCATTATTTTTTGTTTATCTATTAATCAATTCGTGACGTTTTCTTTTTACTACCAATTTGTAGTGATTTAGAACCCTCATGCTATGTTTCGACAGATGGTGTTAAGTGGACCGGTAAGTGCTTTAAAACCATTACTCAATCTTTCACTGCGCTTGTTTAACCCCGGACGGGATAAAAATAAATACAATTATGTCGTTTCTGCGACGGCTACATATATCACCTGTCCTTAAATTTAATATGGAAACAATTTGCGAATTTGAATTCATTTTCACAGAAGTTTAATTATCATGTAAGCGTTTTGCCCCGCGCAGAGAATAATACTATGATGACCACGATTGAAATGACGCACTGATCTCTCCTTGAAGTTTTACTACTAATTTCGTTTTTATCTTTAGGAATTGATCGGCGAGTTAAGATTATCCTTGGGATGATTGTGCGTGGTTTAGAGAAAATGATTTTCGCCAAAACGTCCGATAACCAATGTCACATGTTCAGTGTGAATGGCCATATTTGGAGTTTTATTGATTCCGAAGAATGGGAAAAAGAATCATCTTCAGAGGATTTTGCGCATGTTGTCTATGTTCCCCCACATCTGAAATCCGAGACACCACAGGATGGCTTCATTTTCACTAAAAAAGATGGAACAGTTTCTTATGGGGGTATTAAATACTTGCGTAATTTGAACTGCGCATAAGCAGTGAACGAGGCCATTAGATGCTTCATGTATGATCACTGAATATCAAATGTTCATCGATTGTTATGACAAGAGTTTCATATGCAGCAAAATAGTCTGAAATAGATGCGAATTTAAACTGTTGAAAGTATGAAAATCTCTTCCATTCTTATGCTTTTTCATTCCGCTCTTAGTTGAGGTGAGTTCGCCCAACATAAACATGGATAGCTTTTTCCAAAACTATTTCTCACTGTTTTACAAATATTAAGGGCATTGTACCAATCTGTCTCACATTATGACGTAAATTGGCCACGGGGGAAGCCCCTGATGACTGAAGGAAGACAAACCAGAGCCCCATAAATTGGATGAATTTTACCCGGCGGAACGTTTCACTTTTTTAAAACTTGCAATCAACAATAAAAATAATTAACAGGCAAATGAGAAGGCCATGTGCGTATGCTGCAAATAATCTCCCTCAGAAAGTTTTTTTTGCGACCGCCTTGAACCTGCTTTTCTGTTTTAATTTGTATAAATATTTAGGCCTTTCTTCATAAACTGTGATTCCAGCTTGCTGCCTTTGCACTTGCCTAAAATTTACAATATTGTGGTTTCAGGATCAGCGAAGGGGTTACACAGAAAAGAAAACAACGGGCACTGGCGTCTTGTGGCGTTATGGGATTGTCCATAAGTAAACTCTGCGGGCGCGCTAAACGGGTGGATCATGCCCAGTTAGTGGAACATGTAAGCACCTGCGTGCCAAGTCAGGGAGGGATATCTCTTTCAAAGTATTATTTCACCTAGCAGCGGTCTGCAGAGCTCTCTATCCGAAGCACCAACTAGCAGTAGGGACTGGGATCGAAAGTGCTGCCTTTGCTGTGATATCTACTAAAGATTAAAGGGCCTGTGATGCACGAGGATACTAGCTGCTGCTGAAAGTGAATTTTGTGCTAAAGTCATTTAACTTAATGCCTTTTCCTATACATTGAAGAAATGTTCCTGTAGAGCACTAACCATAATTTGCTGGCATAGCTGATTATCATTTGAAAAAAGTTCATTCCATGCCCATCATTACATATTCTCAGCAAGAGCAAGAGAGACTCTCTTGGCAGAGAAAAAACAAGAAACAGTTTCAATACCACGTTTTTGCTTTATGAAAGGATAGCGTATAGCGTAACATAGCCCCTCTATAATTATTATAATTTATTCTTCACGTGACTCGGTTGATCACGTAGAAATGAGGACACAATAGATGCTCTAAGGAACTATCCACCCTAATGCGTTTTCAAAAGTATGCGTTCTCGTCGTCATCGAACTCGCGCATCGATCAATTCGCGTCCACACTACTGTTTTGATGTGTTTTCGACTAAGCGTCAAAAATAAAACGTCAGAAAACGATAGAATGGCACATTGTGACGTAAGTTGAACTCGCTGATGCGCATGCTACAAGCACACACGCCTGCGATATTTTCGGTCATCGCTTTCACTTTGATTCGTTTTTGTCCCTCCACACTTATACGATGAGTATGTGATCCACTTTCAAGAGCGTTTTCAAATCGATGCGTTTTCTATGAAAACGCTCAGCGTGTTAATTAGTGTAGACGGAACCTAATTAATTATGAGGGGTCTCTAAATGTTGAACAGACATACAGCTGTTTCGAGAAAGGTTGTCGGACAAAATGTGTACGCGACAATCCCGAAAGGTAATATGGGATATGATCGATACTCTGTTCCTGATGACTGTAGCTGTCGAATCTACTTTTGATGCTTTCCTTTAGCACTCGCAAACACATTTTCATGGCCTTTCGTACCAATTCTTTCAAATTTCTTTAGAGACCAGTGAACTCAAAACCACCCACAATGCCTTTGAGGATTGTCGCGTGCACTTTTTCCGACAACCTTTCTCGAAATAGCTGTATACGAGGTAGCGTCCGGGAGATGATAACTGGATCTTAGTTGTCTGCCAGAGAGATCGTATTTCTAGCTTCGAATAATAGCCGTCCCTTAATTAATCGCCTCCCTAGAACAATCGCCGCTTCTCACCCCTTTCGTAATCATATCTTTCTTTTATCCCCTCCCTGACAAGTTGAAGTGGAGTCGCATCCAGCAAAACTGATCAATAACGATTCAAGCTCTGATGCCGATCACTTTAAAAAGCCCACGTTCAGTTTATTTGATGTGATTATTATTTTATTTAGGGAACGACTTCCAGTAAGCAATATTTGAATAAATCGCCTCCCTCGAACATAAATCGCCTGTTTCTTTGCGAAAAAAAATTGTAATAATGTACGGCCATGGGCACGAAAATGGCAGTCGCCTTTTCTAACATATTCATGAACAAGGTAGAGAAGGAAATCCTTAGCCAAAGCCTTTTTAAACCGCTCGTTTGGAAATGTTACATAGACGACATCTTCTCGCTCTGGACTACAAACAGAGACAGAATAGAACATTTCATTGAACAAGCAAACAATCATCACCCTACGATCAAATTTACGGCTGAAATTTCCGATAAGGAAACAACATTCCTGGACACCTACATCTACAAAGGGGAAAGATTCGAAAGAGATGCAATCCTTGATCTGCGTACTCATTTCAAACCAACTGAGACATTTCAGTATACCCATTTTACTTCCTGTCACCCGCAAGGAGTTAAAAAAGGCTTCATTAAAGGGGAAGCCCTCTGACTCCTCAGAACAAACTCTTCCAAAATAATATTCGAAGAGAAAATTACAAATTTCAAAGCGCATCTGCTACAGAGGGGTTCGGGCCCAGAGGATCTAGCCCTTCAACAGAAACCAAAGACAAACCAACGAATCTTGCCTTTTGTCACACAGTACCAACCATCAGTGCCAAACCTAAAACAAATTCTCATGAAAAACTGGTATTTAATAGAACAACAACCATTACTGAGCGGAATCTACAAAAAACTGCCCCTCGTATCTTATAAAAGAGGGCGGTCGCTCAAAGACATACTTGTGAGACCCAAACTATAAAAAGGCTATTTTGAACACGCGCTGGGGAGTCGTGTAGGCTTGTCAACCCCATTTCACCCTTTCAATTTAAACAGTTTAAAAAGAGACATTTTTCAGTAACTTTAAAATGGGAATTCCAAAGTTTAAATTTAAATGAATAGAATGAATTAAATGAAAATGTCAAAGTTTAAACCATAATTTAATCGAACATTAAATGGATTTCCGTGAGAGGTTTAAATGAAATTTCCAAAGGATTAAATGAGACTCTTTTAAATTTAAATAAATTTTAGATGCGAGGTTTAAATTTAAAAGAAATCATGTCCAAATCAAATATGAATCAACAGGGATTAAATATTGCTACATATGGGCAGGCATACTATGCAAGAGACTGTTGTGATATATTTACTACATAAATTCTTAATAAAGGATTTAAAAATTTCATAAATCTATATGTCGTCATTTAATATGGGGTACGCCTTCTGGCACCGCAGACCTGTAGCATGGGTCCAAACAATGAACTTGTCTTCGTTCTAGCGTCACTTGATAGATAGGATATGTGCCGTTCCCAGTGCAACAATGTTGTCATTTGAATTTCCTGGAGGGTGTTGTTTCCTGAGTTGCAGTGATGAACTTCTATAAACTCTTCTTAATCACTCCCAATGGAATAATTTCTGTCATTTGAAAGATAAAAAAAGTCAAAGTTTCGTCAAATAATTAAACTATTATTCATGCCAAATCTAAGCAGAAACAATTGCTTCCTTCATAAACAGTTCTAACTTTAAAGAAATCTGTAGACGAAATACGTTAGGTGAAAAAATTAGCACAGTACTATTTGTTTTAGACTTTTCATAGCCCACTATTTTTTCGCAAGACCGTCGATATCGAGCATCCTAGGAGCACGCAATATGAACACAAGCAAGATAAATTGCGGTCCGCATGGCATCTTCTTGCGTTGCCTGCTGCATCTTACACATCATAAGCATCCCGCAGTGATACAGCTTTAAGAGTTGCCGAAGCTATGATAGGCGCGAAAGTAAAATTTTTTGTGTTTCGCCATGCATGTTTGCTTTGTTTCTCGAATTTGGCCCCAGAACTCGTCCCCAGGATCTTTCAATTAGCCTTAATTTTCTCATCTCGGAGGCCAGACTCATGTGAAGAGGATCTTGAGCCCGACAGAGGCCATGAGGGCGAGAGGAATAATTATTTCAGTAAAATCCAACTAGTTGGCCAAAAATATCGAGAATAAAAACATTTTAGCTGCTAGACTTTAATCCTTTTTTTGCCGCCAAAAAGCCGGCGCTACTAGTGGGCTATAACATATAGCCTAGTAGTAGCTCAACCAATCAGAACGCAGCCTTGATAATAGACCACTAGTTGGATTTTACTAATACTTCATAGCTGCTCAGTTTGCAACTTTAACCGGGAGGTGATAGGATTAAATCGCGTTGAAAACCTGAGGGTTTGTTTTTCTCAAATCTCAAGGGCGCAATATTTGACTGATTGGCAATATCTCCCTTTAGTCTAGGATGCATAGAACAAAACTGGATTTTCGCCAAAAGTAAAACTTGACGTCTTCTTGTCGTGCCTTAACGTTTAATTATTCAAAAAGGAAGGATATTTGTGATTGATGGCGAATGTACTTTGTTTTGATAAATAGATTGGTGTTCTGACAGAGGGTAGACAAACCTTCATTTCTACGTTTGGAATGAATGTATACGAAGTTTACAATAAAAGTTGAAACATGTTATTGCTTGATTTATTTTTTTAAACATGCCACAAATTTGTCAATATTATTGAAGATTCTAAGAAAAATAAAGAGACGAGACAGATCACGCGACTTCTTGACACAATAGTGTTAAGTACGATGATTTCTTTATGTATGCTCCATAATCTACTGTGCTGATGTTTTAGCGAATAAATCATTTTCCACCGTTAAACCTATTGATCCAGGCCTTAATAAACGCGATGATTATGACTTCGTAATTCAATTTCATTTTAGCTGTCGTCACGCATACAAAATTAATTGCATGTACATGGCTTGAATAATCAAATACACCCCTTTTGTCATTTAATGGCAAAAATCAAATGCTAGATCAATTTTTAATAATGTAAGTGCCTTTTTGCGAGTACAAATAAAACTATGGAGCGAAACATTTCCCTTCACCTTAACCTCAATGAACCCTTTAAGTAAAACACTGATTTCAATTCATACTTTTTATTTTGAAGTGATAGACATTGCTTTTCTTGATCAATAAAACTTGTAGACCGGTCATTATTTATGAAAAGCGGGGAGGGACAATGCATTGCAAGTTCTGAATGGACCCCTCCCAGGCCGGGCAAGGAAATTTGCTTGCAGGCTAGAAAAACGCAACTGACCCCCTCTTTTAAGCGACAATTTAATTCTGACACCTCCCTCCATAATTTTGAGGTGTCTATAATGTTTTTTTTTTTTTTTCAACAAGTTTGCGTTAAGTCGACTAGCCAATACACTGCTAGATACACGGGACGATAGTTACTGTATAGGCCATTTCCGAGTTCCAAAGAATCTCACTTTCAAAACGAGGCTAAGTGCGAAACCTTTGTTGTGAAAATGAGAAATATTTGCATAATAATTGAAAATCATTTTCATATCAATGGCTTCGCACTTAGCCTCGCTTTGAAAGTGAGATTTCTTGGAACTCGGAAATGGCCTAATAAGCGATGTTCTCGCTCCTATGGTTTTACTATTGATGTAAAACTGATTCTGAAGCTTTATTTCGTGAGTATTTTAGTCCGTTTTGATAGAACATAACTAAAAAGTATATGATTCAAATTTTCGTGATATTTAGAGAAATTCCTCAGGCTATCAAACTGACAAAGACATTTGGGGTGACTTTTGTTTCAGCTGGCTGGGTTAGTATAACTCTTACCTATTTGGATCCTTTACAGGATTCCACTTTTTGAGACGTTTTTTTTTTTAAATTTCCCTAGGCCGTACAAACACAAATAATTTATTAGATGTAGCATAACCTGAAAAAAACTGACCCCGCCCCCCCCCCCCCCCCCCCCTTTTCATTAATCACAACAACAGAAATAGTCCCACCCGGCTAATCACTCTAACGCTACCCTCACCCCTCCCTCCCACCTTCCATCGTTTTTTCGTCCCCTCTCTATAAATAAAGACCGGTCCCTCACAACTTGCAATTACCATTTACTGTAGCTCAAATTATGGACAGCATTTTGAACAAGTCGAATAAGTTTTAGCGGTCGGATGTATCATGACGTTTATTTATTTACTTATCGAGACGAAAACTAACAGCTGTTAACAGAAAAGCTTCCATCGGACGTTGATTACAATGCAAAATGTGGTATTATAACTAACAAACAGCAGGTGTTGTTTGCCTTTTAAAATCGAACCAAACAAAGTGTGGTTCTCATTTCAAATGATAACTGGCAACATCCTGCATAGGCCACATAAAACATTTCGAGAGATGGCAAATACCACCAATTTCTCCAGCAGTGGTACTGATACACAAAACACCGGGGTAATCATCACAAAAACCGCAATTTGCATGTTTCTCCTTGCTGTATCCTTGGTGGAAAACAGTCTTGTCCTTTTAATTTTTAAACAGAACTTTCGAAATCGTTTGAGGAGCACCAACTGCTATTTTATCGCCAATATGTCTCTAGCCGATCTCCTGTTTGCTGTACAGAACTTGCCGCACGCATACAACGACTTTATCTTGAATGGTCACTGGTTCCTTCGAGGAAGTGTTGGGTTGGCCTTGTGCAAGGTGGATGTTTTCTTCTCGTTGATTTCTATGGTCACCACTAATCTTACAATTCTGGCAATCTCCGTCGATAGATATTTCGCCGTGTTCATGCCGTACAAGAAGCTCATTACTCACCGAATTTGCTTTCTCATTATTTTTCTGACCTGGTTTATCTCGACAACTTACGCCTCGCCTCTGCTTTATTACTCAACTTTTGTCGAACGAGGATCTTACATCACATGCACACTTTCAGATAGACACGTTTTGAAATTGTGGTACACCATTTTGGCAGGAATTCTCGCTACAACTCTTGTCATTATGCTAGTGCTCTACATCGCAATTGGACTCAAGATATGTCAGTACAGAACGATTCCTGGCAATCCAACCCAAGCAACGCTTGCAAGAAGAGAAAAACAAAATCGCGAAATTTTCAAAATGTTGATCACCCTTATAGTTGTGTTCTATGTTTGCTTCCTACCTTTTGTAATGCTGAGTCTTTCTCATCTTTTTGGCTTCTACTACGCTTTAAAGAGAAATTATGGCCGCTTTGCTGTACTTATGCTGTATTTTATGAATGCTGTTATAAACCCTATGATTTATTGCATATTTAACGAAAGCTTTCGTGAGGGTTTCAGGTCAGTCTTGGCTAAGACCATCTGCTGTAACAGGGGAACTGTGCACTCTGTACAAAGACCATTGACGCCGGCTGTGATCGAAGAGAATGGCCAAACACCTATAGAAAACTCGCACCGACTGTGAATGGATGATGAGTAAACAGTGTATGAATGAATTAAGACTCCCTTCACTCGTATCCGGCTATTTTTTAATCCGCAAATTTTTCTTTGCTGATTCAAAAATTTCCATGTCCACCCGAATCCGTATTCAACTCGAATTTGCTCGTCCACACATATCCGGATTCACTCTTAGTTGGTCAGCTAGCTAATTTGGCAAGCGTTCTTCGGCTCATGCGAACATTTTATCGCCAATCAAGTTCTTCAATAACAAAATTGCCCCACCAAGCACTATTTCGCTCGTTTAACTTGTTTACGGCGTCCAATTCGTTCGTCCTACATGGAAAGAAGCTTCAAACTGTCGAACCGCCGTTTGACATAATTGAAGTGTAAAGTAATCAAAGCTAGGTTTAACTGCGCACACGATATAAGACCTGGAACTGAAGTCCAACAAGTAAAGAAGAAGTGATGGCAACGTTAACGTCTCGAATATTCATCGTAAAGAACTGGGCTCATCCATCTTGTGACGCCACTGGATAAAAAATATCCTGATTTAGCGTCCACATGATTCCAGATTCATAGCGTATTCGGATTCGTCTACCGGATTCAGTGGATACGTGTGGACGGAAGCCGAATCTGCAAAGAAAAAGTTGAGGCTTCAAAATAGTGAAATTCTGAATGAACCAAATAATGTTTCCCAACAAACCCTAAAGGCTCGTTTTTCGTACTTCTTGCGGTTTCACCACTGCAAATTAAAGTTACTCTTTTTAATCAAAGAGTGAGGTAAAAAGGTGAAACTGGGTCAATTTTAGCCATTTTGAACACTGAACTTTACCAGCCGGTGACCCTGCGTATGTTCGGTGACTGCACGTGACATAATAGACGTCCGTGCCGTCAAAATGACAGTCACGGAATCAGGATAGTAACGCAACGCAATTCACGGAAGGGTAACATTTCGATGCCGCCGACGGTGTTTTGAACGAGAAAAAACCAAATGCGCTAACGGTTCTGGTACTCTCGTTTTATCGAAAAATAAGGACTTTGACAATGGTAATTCGCTAAGGATGACGGAACAGGAAGATATTTCGCCTTGTGACATTACGAAACGAGGAAACTTGAGCCGTCAAATAAGTTATTTTGGTCACGCTTCACTATATTTACCGGACTTCGATGCTTTCTTTTTTGAGGCTGCCTAAGGGAACCCAAGCCAATTCTCAGGTATGTTTTAGATGAATGTCTAAATGTGTGATTAAATGAGGACTGAGAATATTTGAAGCTATACCACATGAAGAATAATGCCGCAGAAAACAACTTCTAAATTAAAGTTAAATTAGACAAGTTTTTGTCACCGTAAAAACCTGTCCTTCGTTTTTGAATTACCGGTATGTCAGTTCAACGAGTCGCGACATTGCTTTGACAGTATCTTCTACTGAAAGAAGAAGACGTCGCGGAGTTTAGTGCTTTCCCTGCCCATTAATATATGAAATATAAAGTTGCAAATGTGAAGGGAGGAGGGAGGCACGTACATAGCTTGCGTAGCAGTCACTCCCGCTACTTTTTATTTTCTTCTTTATCCCATACCCTCTTGCGCGCTCTCGTGTGCTCCAGTCTGCTGAATTTCTTCAGTGCCTTGGATAACTGGGCGATAGTAATTACCATGTGATTTTACTATTTCGTGAGTGTTTAAGTTTGCAGTTTTGGGATATTTCATGATATTAATTTAGTGGAATTCCATAGGCTAACAAATGTTTGGGTCCATTTAAAAACTGAGCCAAGCATTTGTAAGTGATATTTTTTTTTTCAGCTGAGTGAATACGACTCTCTGACTGACCTGTTTGGATCCTTGACATGATTATATTCTATTTTTTTGAAATGCTTTTTGCTAGTTTCCCTTCTGATACAAACACAAACAATTGCAATTTATCAGATATCTAGCATAACATGAAAAAGCTCGCCCCCGACCGACAAAAAGTTTCCGATTCGTCTACCGGATTCACCGGATACGTGTGGACGGAAACCGAAGTTTTGGATTAAAAAATATCCGGGTTTGTGTGGACGGGGGCCGAAGGAGATTCTGACTATTCCAGGAGCCATACCCCGACTATAACTCCTAACTATACGCTACTATATGTAGTAACGGTTTTTCATCAGCCGCTGAAAAACTGGCCATTGTCGACAGGTTGGCAGTTGGGGAAGCACTTTAAAGGTCGTTGCCGTTTTAGAGAGGTTTAAATAAGAGTCAATGTATGGACTGTCCTCTGGGATAACATAAAGTGGCCGTTGTGGAGAGATGGATATTAGAGGAGGATCGACTGTAACCTTAAGTAAGCTTGAATAGAAAGCAAAGTAGCTCCGATGAAAAGCACAGCTTAAGCTTACGTCTCGTTCTGTTTTTTTCCCTTCCGCTGTTGTTTAGCCGGCTCTCTACAATTCTCTTCATCGACAGAGAATACACGAAACTATTCCACTCCAATTTCCGAAATGTTTTTCACTTTTTTACGAGTCAGAAAACCTCTTGAGAAAAACTTTTCTCGTTAAATGTCTGCGAAGCACTCGCAAAGCGAAGGCCCTGCAAGCTGCAAATGTCTATAAAAGGCGGGAAAATTGGCGCGAAACTCACTCCACAGTCTGTGACTTCTGATTGGACGTATCCGTTTACTCACACGTGAAAAAACTTGTTTGCAACTTGCTTGTTAAGGTGGCTCCCTAGAGTAAATTGGCCGTGCGCAGCCTGAGCACTAGTATGGCGCGCGCTTTAAAATCCGCGCGACGTCCACGCAAAAATTAAAACAAACATGGCCTCGCAGTTTCGAAATATTCCACCCAAAAAACTTTATTAACGTTCTGTTGAAGCTCATTGTGCAAAAAGTTTGATTAGTGTAGGTCAAACATTTATGAGGGGAGACAATGTTACACCGGTTACAAGTCACTATCGATCTCCATAAGAGTAAATTGTATGCAAAAACAAAGCAGAAATTTTCCAAAGACATCAATTCTTTCGCTTCAAAAGTAGACAAACTTTAAATAGTCGAAGTAAATGTTGGGTGTAATTTTTACTTAGAAAACAAAGAAGTGCACTAAATCAGAAGGAAGCAATGTTGCTGTTTCTGGCCTTTGGTTCACGGTCAGTGGAAAGATCTGAAAGATCGAGCCAATTCCCGAACAAACACTGAAGATTGTCTTCACTGGCGGAGCTCCTCGGGTCACTTTATTTCTCTTAAATTTGATTTGATTTAATTATTCTAGAAGTGGTTTTAAGACAAGATAACGGGGGGTGTAAATTTTTGTTTTGTTTTGCCGACTCTATTACATTGTTTTTAAAACTTATCAGAAAAAAGGTTCCCACGTAATTTGCATCCTAATCGAAGGAACCTTTCCATCGACGAACCAACATCCTTGTATTTTTTCTTGTTTCAAACGTCCTTCAACGTACATGCAAGATGCACTAGAAAATGTTTTTGCACAACGAGAAATAATTTTTACTCACAGATTGACCCTTGAAGAAAGCAATAGTTGTCCGTCGAGACCTACGGTCTTGTACGTGTAGCTGAGGACAATGGACATGATGTACGATTTATAGATCGGCGCCATCTTCTACAGCAGACTTTTAAAGAAAAACTTCGCCGTCGAAATTATCCCTAAAGAAGAACAAGGTTGAAAAAGTATCCGGAAGTGGGCTGACATTTGAAGATCTGCAAACAGTGTACAGCAGATTAGGAAATGAAGGGCTTATTGCGATCCTTGCACAACCACCGTCTTCATCTCCGACGATCGCCATCCTCACGAGTGACCACCACGGTTCGAATTTTAACTACAATAGTCAAGTACTTCGAAGAAAACATCCCATGTTAGGTATAAAATTGAATCCGCTAACTCTCCTTTTTCAACTGGCGAGATATCAACGTAATAATACTAATAAACGGCTTCAAAACAATGGCTTTCGTACTCTTCAAAGAAACCACATGTTTTCAGTAGCTTTGTGCATTATGCGCATGCGGGCGTGATGGCTCGCGCGCGTATTTTGCTCACACGACCCCGAATCACGCGTGTTTTTCGTATTTTTGTGACGTCAGCGCAGTTAATTAACCGTGAATTTCTCGCGTTTCCTTCGGTAAATTTTTTTAAAAATCGCCTCATTTCTTAACAGTCGCAGTACCTTTGTACTGTCATTTTTTTGTCAAAATCTGTAAGAGCTAAACTCCTCTATTAAGAAAAATTACAAATTTCAAAATATTGGCAAAACCGTCTTAACGACCCCAAGTTTTTTCCACTTTAAAATGTTAAGCAATATCATTAATATAAAGAGGCAAAGTTTAAAGACATTTCACGGCGGGAAATTAGAAATATTAAGGAAAAATGGGCAAAAATGACAAAATTACTGCCTGTTTAAGGATGCGATGTTTCCATGGCAACGGTCTTAATCCAGAAAATGAAACTTGAAAAAGGAGCCTTCTTATATGGGTAACCTTAGCGGTGAATCTCGTGAACAATATCGCAAAGACAAAGTAACTAGATTTCCTTCTGTAACGTATGCTTGATAGCTCGGATTATTAGTAAATACTCTAGGGAGCCACCTTAAGGAGATGACTACGCCCACAAAAATGCAATTTCTATGGCTTTATTCTGCATTTTTAACGACGATCCTCATCCTTCCAAAGATTATTAATTAATTTAGTGAACCCATTTCCAGGGCTGTACTTTCTTATGACAAATGGCAGAGACATTAATTAAGGCAGAAAACGTACCCACTGATCGTGCACACTAAATTTTGGCACGCGCTTCGTATAGTAATTAAATGCTTGAATTTTCGCTAGTTGCGTTTAATAAATATTTTGAACCCGAGAAGGGGGAGGGAGCTTATTTTCCGTCTTCAGAATTTCAGCCTCAAGATTGCTCTTTCTTGATCTAGTATACAGTAACTTTATGTTGAAAAAAGCCACCCCGAGCTAGTCCCTTCAGCATTCAGGCTTTACTACAAAGGTACGTCCACCAGAAAGTGCGACCCATCTCTACAGTTCACCTGAAACAACTAGGATATCTCGAGAATGTACCAGTATTTTTTTAAGATCTGAAGACGTTTTTCAGAAATTTATCGAAAGAAACCTCTTGCTTTCTTTAACATTTCGAGTCCGATTGTCCGCCGTTTTGTGCACAAGTCATCTACAATGTTTTCTTCATTGTTGTGTATAGGCTCATGATTATAATTTCGGGGAAGCTTTCGGATATATTTCTGGTTACTTCAGAGTGTGTGATGGGAAGATACGCAGCAAAGTGCCCTTTGTAGCAAAAGTTTTAGTAATTCCCTTCACACCTTTTTTTTGTTGTCGCTCTAGCTAACTTGCCAAATTTTGCACTTCGCTGATGAACTTGCAAACACTTTTTTCTTCTCGGTAAACTTCCGGATAGAAACATTATTTGCATCGACAATACAAAGAAAAATAAAATTGAGCTCTCTCAATAGATTAGCAACCGGAAAAAAAGCAAGGCCATAAAAAATAAGTCAGTATATTTTGGTCATCCTATTTACTCTTTATTTTAAGTTAAAGCATTGTACATTTATCGCATGATTCTCAGCACTAATGAAAGCCGTCCAAGATCAACTTGATTGTCATTAGAAGAAAATTTCCGCTTTACGTTTGGCAACTGAACTAGCAATCTTGACCAGCAACATTCATTAAAAAGTGACTAAGTGACCCACAATCAAGATAAATAATTATTCTGCTGCTCAAACAAGCAATCTTCCAACTTAATTCGATTTACCTCACGATCCAATTGATTGCTCGAAGTAAGGGCTTAAAATGGGAATAAATTCTTCAACCAACCATAAATCTATCGTAACAATACACAACTGGGAGGATGGCAGAAATTGAGCGCTGGATCCAACTGCAATTAATGGAGATTTGCTTTCGTAATTTTTTACTATTAACTAAAGCTCATTCTAACATGTTTACAAAACTGTGACATAAGTGCTCGACTGTTATTTAAGGAAACTAAAATAAAAGTGAATAATTACTATTTAAATCTTTATTTCACACTGCTTTAAGGTTCTTTTCTTTTTGCGGTGGAGAAAACAGGGAGCTTTGAAATAGTGCCCGGCGGCAAGGAAACCGCCCATGCGATCACGGCAATTTAGTGTCTCGTACGAAAACTACGGAAATAGATTTCATCCGGATTAATTGAGGTCTAATCGAAAGGAGAGATAAGACATATCATTTAGCGTCTAGATCTTCCACATTGGGTGTCTGTTACTAGAACACCTAACCTTGAACTGGGGAGTTCCCGAGCCAGGCGGACTGCCGGATTGAGTTCGCACTCAGTTCGCTCTCAAACCCGTCACACGTCTAAAGCTGCGAACGTCGAGAACCTTTATATGCATACACGAAAGCAATGGATTTAAAGGCAAACAAGACGAATTTCAGCATCCAAACGTTGGTAAATAACTGTTACACCTCACATTTAAATGACTCAAAGACAGGTTTTGAGGAAGGTCAGCCAACCGCCTTCACAATCGCCCAAGTCATTACCTATTATGTCATGATTCTTCTTTCTTTGATCGGTAACACAGTGGTTATCAAGGCTGTTAGAAGAATTAGAAAGAAAATCACAAGAAAAGTACACTATATTTTTATTGTCAACTTATCTGTGGCAGATCTACTCTTTGCAGTGGAGAATATCCCTTTAACATGTACATATCTATTACTGAATGGAGCATGGAAAATCGAAGGTTTCTTTGGGAACATTTTGTGCCGGCTAGATCTTTTCCTATCCTTGATTCTCATTTTGACCACAAATTTTACCATTCTAGCAATGGCTGTGGAGAAATTTTGTGGTATATTTTATCCAATGAGGACATTTATTTCAAGAAAACGGTCTTATGTAATCGTTGTGTCCACCTGGGTTATTGGTGCACTCTATGCGTCTCCTTTGCTCTGGTCAAGCTTTGCCAATCTCGTTCTCCAACCTGGCGGAAATTTTCAATGTTTTCTTTGCTTCCAGTGCGAAAAGGTTGTACAGTGGTTTATTGTGCAAACAGTACTACTGGCCACTGGGTTCGTAACGACTCTCATTCTGTATTCTGTAATTGGGATTAAAATTTGGCTTGGTAAAACGCCCGGGTTTCGCCTTCACGAAGTAAAACGCAAAGGAAAAGAGAAAAAATACAGAGCAATAAAAATGTTGGCAATGTTGGTGGTCGTATTTTACATTTCCTTCATACCATTTTGGATTTTTCAGATTTCAATATATTTCAGCTTTCAAGAGAGCCTTGGATCAAACTATGGTCACATTTCTGCATTCCTCATGTACTGTAACGGGGCCATAAATCCACTGATTTACAGTGTTTATAACTTGGACATTCGCGGGGAATTTAAAGCCTTGTTTAAGTGTAGGAGACCAATAGAGAGGCCACCAAGCTCCACGACATTTAGGACCAGAAGACAAACGGAAGATGTGGAACTGAGAAACCTCTCTCGTCTGCAGCCAAACTGATGAACAATTGAACTCTGTTTACATTACCCGTCACTTCGAGTGCTGACCAAAGAAATTCAGTTAATTTTCATTCACGAGGACGAGCATCTCTGTTCTAATTATAGCTGGAAAATATTCATTTGGCGGGGCGCTCACGCGATAGTAGCCCGGTCAACTAGGAAAACTGATGAACAAGTTAGCTCTGTTTACACTACGCGTCAGTTCGAGTACTGACCATTAGAAATTCAGTTCATTTTCCTTTACGAGGTCAAGTGTTCTAATCATAGTTCGAAAATATCGGTGGCGGTGACGTGATAGCCATTCTTCACTCTAAAGGACTATGGGCTGACACACGAAACCTCAGTGGCCAAAAACTCGAAACATTGTTTGAAGCAGAAAAACTAAAAGCTTGCAAACCTAGCAAGTCCATGCTAAAAAGATGCTCGGTAATGGGCTTCTAGATCTGTCATGAGGCCTTTTCAAATGGCAGCATGGTAAAGTAAAATGCAAAGGCGCACACTGCACACTCCAGCTAAAGCCAAAACGGCCGGAGTGTATCCCGGTTTCGTTAGCTTGAGGCATGCCTAGGAGTATTGCTACTCTCCCCCTGGACGGGACGCTAGTTCATCGCAGGGTTACCCCCCCCCCGAGCAGTATGTCGCTGATACCCATTTATACACCAGGGTCCAGTTGTTCGAACGCTGGTTAGCGCTAACCCGGGGTTAAATTTTAACCCGGGTTTCTTTTTCTTTTTATCAAAGGCACTCTATCGAATAATTTTCTCTATTCTTTTTAGAGTATCCAATCGTCAAATTGTAGGCAAAGAGAATTAAACTGAATTTGCCTTTTAAGCTCTTATATCTGAGTTCAAATTTCGTACTAACCCCGGGTTATCTTAACCCAGCTTCGAACAACCCGGCCCAGGGTAAAGAGAGAGACAAAGTGGAGCAAAGCTCCAGCAGTGTCTAAGGTGAACGCGACGGGGGAGGCTTGAAACCCGGATCTCCGGATCCGGAGTTCAAGGTGTTAAGCGGTCGGTCACGCACGCCTCCACACACAAATCAACATGGGGACTTAAATATTTCAGTAGCAACTTTATGGCAGAATCTGAGCATCTTCTTTGGGAAAGAGTAACTTTGAGCAGCTTGTCTGAAGATGATTTTATTTGTTTCGGCATTTTGAGATATATTAAAACAAAATGTTGCACTTGTTTTAAATTTTTAATATTTCCTGTGGACGATGGTACAACTAAACTATGACTTAGGAAACATCTTGTTGTAGGTCTAAAAGCGCTTTTTGGCCTGAGAGTTTGGGTATCCTGTGGTGATTAATTCCAAATATGGATGTGCTGCGTCAGATTTAAATGGGGCACAATACGTTGTCTTTTTCTAGCGACGACGAAAGAGTAATCACTGTGATGGAGGACCCTAGTGAGGTTGCAAATTGATCACCTCCACTGGATTGCGAGCCTGAGCAAACGTCAGTTCGAATCAATATCGGTTATAGTCATCAATTTTGGGGGAAAATAATTCATTCATCGTTTGGCATATTTAATTTTGGAGACACTTTTCAGCAATTTTCGTGGGACAATCGGTATAGGCCTATTTTTGGCAATTAAATATCACCTGAAGAGTCTTAGTTGCGCCCTTTATTTCAGACATAAGTGACCTGCATGATTGCAACTTGGACAGTGTTGGATTACTCGAAATAATCCTCCATTCGAATCAGCCGGTTAAGAAATAGTTTCAATCAGCAAGAACATTTTAACCCATCATATAATATCATCTGACTGTAACAGCTTTGTAGAGGTAAATCAAAGCACGACCTTGCATTGTCATTAATGTAATGTGATGAATTAACTTCTACGTATTGCATCCTTATCTCGACACCTTTAGCCGTAATATACAACTATGTAGAGGGTCGTCAATAGGTTTTTCGAGATCCGAGATTTTCCTTTATTTTGGGCTCGGGATTCGGCATTCTAAAGCAAAATCGGGGCGAGATTCGGGATTGAAAGTATGCTCGGAAGGTGGGATGCTAACAATAACCCTCGGGATTACGGGATTCCTTGAAATTTTTGGTCGGGATTACTGGATTGAAGACGCCTATTGGGGACTCTCTATGTACACAAGTACGGGAGATTTTACAACAAGCTCAATGGAGCTTGCTTAAAATCCTCCGGCCTTACTTTTCTTGATTTTATTATCTTATGTGAAGCCTAAGAAATTTGATGTAAAGGATGTAAGGCAAATAAAGAAATCTTATCTTATCTGTGATCCCGTTCGTAGTAGAACGGGTCGAGGAACCAAGGCAACGGTATTATTTATAAGCTCACATGGAGACAATCTACGACGTGACATGCTCAGTTGAAAAGGCACACAAAAATTTCCCTTGTCTGTAAATTTAGAGAACAAATAAGTGAGAAAAAACTAACCGGTTGTTTTACTTGTTATGCCCAATTCTTCCCCACCCCCCCCCCCCCTCCCACTTCCCCCCTCCTGTATAATATCAAGTTCTAAACAGGCCGCGCGCGAGATCAATTTAAAGCTGTCGATCTTTCAGGCTAAATTTTATCATATAAATTTGTTTTGGTGAAAAATAGAAGGCAGGCACTGTACATACTGTAGAGTATATGGGGCAAAAGCCGCTGAGGAAAATAGTCGATCCATGGTCTCCTAGCCTGCGTTGCAAACGGCCCGCGCACTCGTCAAAACCATTTGGATAGTCTCTATACAGAAGGTTTAACGCAAGCAATGGTCTCCGTGAGTCCATGTAAAAGGATCGATCACACGATTATTAAACCATGTTACTCCACCATAGTTAGTAAAGGGGAATATGAGCCCACGAACTGTTTTAGGATTCCCTTTTTTTCAGATCAAAGGCATTACTCTGTGTGTTTAATGACCTTTTACCGGCAAATATGGAGTGTTTGTCACCTTACGAACGGAGTTGTAAACCGGCATTGTCGGGGAACACTGAAAATAAAGTCAGAAACACTCGTCTACTCCTGATCATCTGGATGATAAATTAAAATTGTCTAGAGCAAAATTACTTGATTTTCATACCCTGTCCCATCCTATGCTTGAAAAGTGCACAGTCTAGTCGGCACACACCCTCGTAGTCTTCGTAGCAAGCGTTCCCGTTTAGTTTCGGAGCAAAGAAAGACTGATCTTCGTTCTTTGCTCCGAAACCGCACGGAAACGCAGGCTAGTCCCCACGAGTAGAGGATATTACCCCCAGTGCACCCGGGGAGGGTAATTCAACAGCATTGTCGTAAACAGGAACATACTTCTATAGGGGGATAAAAGCCACTACTACTTTAAGCGCTTCTCGCAATACTAACCTCTTAGCACGCTGGTACCCACAAGAATAATCGAAAGACATAACAGTGTTCCGCGGTGAATTTACATGCATACTTAAAGGCAACGAAGTTCTGCTTCCAGATGTCGGCAAATTTAAGTTCGCATTTAGATGGATCAGAGACACATCTTGAAGGAGGTCAACCCACCACGGCATGGAACGTGACACAAGCCTTTGCTTACTACATAATGATTCTTCTCTCCTTGATCGGTAACACAGTGGTTATCAAAGCCATTAAAAGGAATGGAATAACTCTCAGAAGGCAAGTACACTATATATTCATCGTCAACTTGTCTGTGGCAGATCTTCTCTTCGCCGTAGAGAACATTCCCATGGTATGCACTCATCTGCTACTCAATGGAGCATGGAAAATTGAAGGCAACGTGGGCACCTTTTTGTGTCGGTTTGATCTTTTCTTATCCATTATTCTTATTTTGGTCTCAAATTTGACCATTCTGGAAATCGCTTTCGAGAAATTTTGTGGTATATTTTTCCCAATGAAGACGTTTGTCTCAAGAAAACGGTCTTATGTAATTGTTGGGTCCACGTGGCTCATCGGCGCACTCTACGCCTCTCCGTTGTTTTCATCTGGTTTTGCCAAACTTAAAAACTATCCCGACGGAAATTATCGATGTGATCTTTGCATCTCATGCGAAAAAGTTGTCAATTGGTTTATTTTACAAACAGCAGTCCTGGCGACTGGATTCGTAATAACTCTGATTCTTTATTCAGCAATTGGTATGAAAATATGGCTTCGAAAAACCCCTGGATTTCAATTCCGCGAATTCCAACGCAGAGCTGAAGTTAAGAAACACAGAGCAATAAAAATGCTGGCAATGTTGGTGTTCGTATTTTACATTTCCCTCATACCATTTTGGATTTACCAGCTTTCAATATATCTCAGCTTCCACAAAATCCTTGGACCAAAGTACGGTCAAATTTCTGCATTCCTCATGTACTGTAACGGAGCCATCAATCCTCTCATTTACAGTGTTTATAACTTGGACATTCGTGGTGAGTTTAAGGCTTTGCTTACGTGTGAAAAACCGATAGAGAGGCCAAGAAGCTTTATGACAGTACAAACAAGAAGACAAACTGAAACGACTGCAGAACTAACTGTGAAGAACAAAGTTTGTCCATGTTACAAGACGCATCAAGAAGTCACCGGCATGAAAAACGAAGGATTTATTTACGAGGACACACGTTTGTGATCTATGTAATCAAGACCATAGTGCTCATAAGACAGCGTAAACATTACCTGTAGTTTTAGTAAAACGATACTGAATGACTGAAACTCTCGCGCCATATCATGGAGGATATAATGAGTCAAGCGAGCAAAAAGGAAGTCACGCTATTTGAATGAATTCATGCTATTTTATGTCGCGTGAGCTTTATTCCGTTTCTTATATCACATTATGCCTATTAAGGCCTCTGACGAACCGTTTTGTCTCAACAGCACATGCACACTTAGGAGTACTGTGTAATTCTTGAAAGTGTTGCTTTCCAGACACCGAAAAACATTATGCAAATGACTAGTTTTAGCATTATCAGTGCTTTGTAGTCTGATCGAAATAAAAGCATATAAAATGTCCAAAATGTTCCTGGCACCGCTTTGTGGTAACGACTGGGGCTGTTTCATTCAGCACCTTTCAGCCGAGTTTACAGTTTACTTGTAACAAAGTGTTAGTGACCCTAAAGGCGATGCTAGGCAAGAAAAAGTTCAAGCGCTTTTTAATTTTTGCTTCATGGGACAGCTTATTAGCATTTCTTACGTACGGCTTAGGGGAAACAGCTCGCCATTGGTTGTGACTCTTGAGACAAGAGTGACGTCACTTGAACTTTGGATGTAAGGCCTTTTAATTTTTTTAAACCAATTGTTGCTCAATTGAAGTGAAAATGTAGGGTTAAATGTTGCCCTTTGTACCTTAATTCAGTAATTTAAAGAGAAATTTGAAACGAAAAATGGTGTCAGAGACTAATTCTGTGCTTCCAGTACCTAATTATTCACTGAGAAGCTAGTAATTAAAATGCAAAGAGTCCTATTCTCTCAACAATAGCTTTCATCAAAGGTAAACTAGGCCTCGAAATGCTGTTTCAGTTTAGTTGTGAAGAGACCGTCTCAGAGTCAGTATGAAAAATAGCAAATTCGCATCTGAGGTTAGTCTGCCAGTAAGCTCTCTTGAATCGGTGGGTAAAGAGATTGTTTGCAGGCAAGCGAAGTTATGGAATCGTGTCTCCCAGGGCTATTTGCGCATCTCCGTTTCCCGGAGGTCAGGAGCCCAAAAGCCGGAGCCGAGCAAATTTCATGCGCTCGTGTCAAGGCGTTTTCACGGACCAGTTTATTTTTAGAACAGTTTTGGCGCGAATTTTGAATGTCTTTACCACCCCACAAACCAGTCAGCAAAACCTACGACCTAAAAATGCTATTTTTGCCTAACGTTTAGTTTTCCTTTTTGGTATTTTATACTTCGAATTCGCCAAACTCGGGCTTATAGACATAGTGGAGATTCTGTTTTCGCTGGAAAAAGTGCCCTAAAATGTGTTTAAAAATAAACTGGTTCGTAAAAACGCCGTGATATGGGCGACGGTACAGGAGTTGTATCGCTCCGAGTTATGGGCTCCTGCAGGGGTTCAAGTCTTGAAGACAAGCTTGCATGTAGTATGTGATCATAGAGAGCAAACTTACAATGACGGCAACGGCTACGAAAACTTTACTTAAAAAATGAATTCGCGCTGCTTCAAACTTTAATCGCGCTTATTCAATTTTCTTCAATTCGTCAAATGCTGGTAACTTTTTCTGGAGTTGAATTCTAAAAGACTGTATCTAAGTTCAGGAAGCAGAGGAAAATAAATTCGTTGTCTTGTGTTCACGTCCGGCTCTACAAAACGTGAAATTAGGCACTTTCAAGTCGTACTTGTGCAGTGTCGCAAAGAAATGTACAAAAAGCGTGCAACTAAAACAAATTTTAATGATCCTTTCTTCGTTGCCATTAGACGCAATTCACCGTTTTAGGAAACTGAGAATTTTTTTTACTCCTCTCTACATCGCATTTTTGAGTCCGGAAAATTTTAAGTTTCCTTTTTACTCCGAAAAATAGCCTAAGCTGGGGAGTAAAATGTGAAAAATTAGACTTCAGAAAATCGTAGCGGATTTATTGGAAAAGCTTCCAAAATTAAAGATCATCTAGAAATTTTTAGCCGTCCTCAAGTAATTGAAAATTCTAGGCTTCTCCGAACAGGTATTTTACAGAAAATAGTCGTTGGGTGCCCCTTGTTAGAAATTATTACGTCATTGTGGCGGGAATTCGTCACGTGAGTAGAGAACTGAACCTTTTGTACGGAATTCTCGGAACTGTGTAGCTGTTTCGGAGTCTCATCGAGTGTATTGTGAGTATAGATCATCGAGAGTTACATGAATTGATATCGATGAAACATTTGAGTATAGAACAGAGTGTAGAATTATAAAATCAGAACATGTGGAGAATTACGCTTTCGAAAGAGTGAAGAATTAAAGTTACAGAAAAATAATTGCATCATACATGATTGATGACACCCCTCATTGACTGTGCCTTTCTATTCTTCAAAGCTGTATACCCTAAAATTCCGAAAATAAGCCCCGGGGCTTATATTTCTCAAAGGCCCTTTTTGAGGGGCTTATTTTTGGAGGGGCTTATCTACGGAGGGAAATTTGCGTTTCAAAATCGATTGGGCTAGCCTTACAGTTGGAAGTAAATTTACCGTTTTTGCTTTGGACTACTTTGTCTTTGAGGGCAATTTTCCAAGTACAAGCCCCCGGGGAGTTTATATTTGGAGGGGCGATTTAACGGAGGGTTTTTTTGCGTTACCGGTTTGGGGGGCTTATATTTGGAGGGGCTTATTTTCGGAACTTTACGGTATATAAATTCCGTACGTCATCAAGTGGAAAGTTTGGAACAAAAACCCAAACACTCTTTATCTCAAAAGTATAATGATCGTGATAATAATCTATGAATAGAGACAGGAAATTTTCGTTTCCGACAGCCTTTATTTGAATTTCGTCATTTTTAAACGCGAGTATTTAACATCCAATTTTCATGATGTTTAAGAGTTTTAACTTAATAGTAAATAAAGGACCGATGTTATATCTAAGTTTTCAAATCATGTTTCAATGAAAGGCAACATCAGAAACCATATAGTTTACGTTGTCCGTCCCACAAGGACCTCGATAGCAATAGAGTTTTCTGTTGAGATGGCTTTTTTCTCCACGAAGTTGTTACTTTTTTAGCTGCTTTTCAGTAAAAAAAAAAACTATCGACGGATTCAATGAATTAACTTCTTACAATTTTGCCCTGTAATATGCAGATGGAGAGGTAATCATTAACACAATTGTACAGTAACTTAAGTTAGTTCAAATATAGGCTTTGAAGTTGGCTATGGAATAATTTACTGATAGCCCCCGCAGTATTAAAATTATTAACTGGCGTGAAGAAATTTTTAAGGCCAAAATACGCCTCGAGTCCCTTTTTTCTCTACGCCAAAGATTGACACAATACTGACAAAAAATTGGAAATGGCAAGAGAGAGAAACGCAGCGACTTAAAGCCTGAGACTAAACTGACGTGTAGATGATAAAGTTGAGCCGTTTGCGCCATTGCTGGTGACAAAGAAAATCCGTAACTACAACTTACAGCAATTTTACGGAAACCGTACTGCGCAGATTTTCTCATTGAATGTACAATTATAGGAACAAGTCCAAAAAAGATTTTAATCTTAACTGTAGATGAATGAAATATATAACGCCATAATTACACACTCTCTTTAACAACATTCATGATTCAATACATTTTTGGATTGTTCGCCAACTTTACACTTCATAAGAGCTTTTGGAGTAAATTACAAAAATAATGGACGAAACTGTCTATTTATAGCACCAATTTTTCTCGTATGTTTGCGAGATTAGAGACTTACGTGATCAAAGAAGCTCAAAGAGAGGGAGGCTTCACAATATTCTCTTGAAAACGAAATATAATTATTTCTCCTAAAACACCCTGTCTCAGTGAATAGCCTCCACAATTTAATGCACATTTAAACCTTGACTATTTGTGTTTTTACGAAAAGATTTATTGTTCTAACCACGGTCGCTCTAAGTACTCTAATACAATTGTATTCCAAATAGCAATCTGAATATTAATTAAGCACTACTTTGCATTTATTTCATAAAGTTAACTGAGGAAATGAGGATTATAAAAGCTGACTTTCACCTGCTGCTATTGTTCAAATAGAAATAAAACCCGTATTTTGGAATCCCACTTTATTTTTCATTTTACCCTGACTTACAGAGAGTTTGAATATTTATGACTTCTTACGGACCTGTTTGTCAACTTCGTGATGCGTGTTTTCTCGAGAAGGAAAGAGCGTTTTTGTCACGGCTGTGAAGGACAAAAGATTTGCACAGCTACAGGCTTTTGTGTAATATCACAAGATTTTAATTGGAAAGTCAAAAATCATAATGATAATGACTTTCGAAAGAATTAATCAGTACTTCTGATGAACAACGATATATGATCGGGCGACATGAACTTCACGGAGAAAGCCGTGGCCAAATCAGCAAGCACTTTTCAGAAACTGGAAAACAGATCTTTACTACAGGTTACTCTTGAAGTAGGATTTGCGTTTGTTATCCTCGTGTTGGCGACACTGGGAAACTTTTTAATGATGGCAGTCATGTATAAGAAAACACAACTGCGGACTATACCCAATTTGTTTGTCGTCAACTTTTCCGTGGGAAATTTTCTCCTCGCTGTTGCAGCTCTACCCGTGTTTATCTGGACGCTGATAAAAGGAAAATGGACTTTTAGCGCGACGTTTTGTGAAATTCACGGGTACCTGAACTATCTATTATTTGCTGTTACTCTTTTCACTCTAACAGCAATCAGTTTAAATCGCTATATATTAATTTGCTATCCTGGCAGATACCAAGGGATTTTTAACAAGAAGCTTGTGGTGAAAATAATCGCTGGTATATGGATTTTATGTGTAATCTGCTGTACCCCACCACTTTTCGGTTGGGGTCGTTTCAGCTTCAATCCTCGCACAGCTCTATGCCACAGTGACAATACCAGTAGCTCTTTTAAGTACGCGGCCAATACATTCATGCTGCTAGACATAATCATTGTGGTATTTTGTAACATCAAAATTGCTCACGCAGTGAAAGCTCACCGTAGAAGAATTGCTGTCAAGAGCACAAAATTAAAGAATGAAACCCGAGGAAATGACAAGGTTATTAGCTCAAATGAATATCGAACAGAGGCTATGAATGTTCTAGCTTTTCCAAAACAACAAGACTGGCAGTCATGTTTGAGTGGAAATCCGACTGGGTTTATCTCCGCGAGATTTATCTACGTTTCGAAAAAGCCGGAAGAGTCTAGTATTTTTGTAGCGAAAAACGAGCCAGGTACTACCAAAAAAGAAATAAAGAGAAATAAAGAGACTCATTTTGCGACCGTGTGCTTTAGAAAAAACATTACAAAAGAGGTACAAAAAAAGCAGCAACAGACACGAGAGCTACGCGGAGATGAGATTCACATAACCAGGACCATATCTCTGATTGTCCTAGTTTTTTGTTGCTGTTGGCTTCCGTGTTTTATCATGGACAGTATGGATGCATCTGGCTTTTACCCGGCAAGAAATCTTCGAATGGCAGGAATTTACTTAATCTTTCTGGACGGGGTTGTGGGGCCATTCGTGTACGGTATACGAAATAGAAAATTGCGAAAAGCTTTCGTAGACATTTTAAAATGCGGTAACTAACCAACCAGACATCTCTGGATAAAATCCTTAGAATTTATTTTCAACATTTAAAACGGATTTTCTGGAGTATCAATTTTTTTTCTCCCAACTAAGGAAGGATAAATTGAAGCAAAAGTAATGACATGGTCTTAAGCTATAGTTGCTGTACAAAAAGAACAAGTGAATACCCGGCTGAGGATATAATTTCAAGCCTGGCTTGTTTGTATTCCTAGAGGTCGTCACAAGCGCTTAATTCATAGCAATTATCATCAACCAATCTGACTGAGTTAGCCCATCTGTGACTGACAACAACTATTAACTATGACAATGTGATTGGTTCAACCCTTCAAGCGACCACAAATCACAGAACTCCAAGGTAAATAAAAGAGCTATGAGAATTTTGGGGGAATGATTAGACTGTAGCTACAATAAACCTACGGGCGAAGTTTTAGCCGAAGTTTAGTGGCTTTTACCCCTTGGAATTAAAAGGTATGGAGAAGATGCCAGTTATAATGGACAAAACGCACGTCCGAGCAAAAGGACATATCGTCCCAAGTCTACTTTGTTCAGAAACCCGGTTCATTACGCCCGCTTCCCCAACCAAGGGCGATACTATAATTAAAATTTCCACCGCTTGCAAAACTATAACCTGTTAAGTTGGCAAGACAGATTGCGATTTCAAGTACTAGCTTTTCAGGAGGACGAAGCACTGAAATAACTTGCACTTTTTTATTCCTACTCTTTCATTATAACATTATCTACGAAGGTGAAATAACAGGGAATTCATTTTTGCTGACTTATCAAAAAGACTCAAAAAACCTATTGAAATGGATATGTAGAATCTGCAAAAACTCAAACTATTCTATTTTTTTCTATTTTTAAAAAGTGAGTTTAATGACCAGAACAACCAAACTGTCATATTTCGTATTTTGAACGTCTTCCGTTGACGTCATTAGAAATAAAAAAAAACTCTTTTTAAGACCAAATAGCAATTAGCAGTATTATTCTTCCAAAATAAACTACACGGCACGCAAACCAATTTTAAGGATCAGAGAGAGGAAGCATTATTAATAACATTTTTAAAATTGTGCGCTTAACTGAATTGTTTAAGTTTGATCCGGATTGAACAATTGAATCTCATTTCTAAACTGAAAACATCATCTCTTTCTGCAACCCCCCATCACTTTAAGAGGTAAAGGTTAGTTTAGTTTAGTTTTATCAGGCTTCAAAGTGCTCTTTGAATAATATGTGGATTATTTGGTTCTGGAAAATCGGATTCCGGGTCTAAAATCTCGGCCGTGTTTTATCAGATTTAAACAGTCACACACTGTTGAAGGGTCCCTTTTGAAGACACTAACTGCTATTTTTTATTTATTTTTTCTTTTTTTGTGTGTGTGAGTTTTTGTATTGTAAACGGGATCAACCCACGCGTAGCTTGATCGGTCCATGGTAGTTTGTTTGCACAGTTGGTGCCAGTCAAAGGTCTTTTTTAAATATATTATTTTCGACTTTTTGGCAGTCAGCTTTGATGAAAACAATAAAGGCTTTTCATCAAAGAAAATGTTTGTCAAATAAAATCTTTATGAAGTCTATTAAAAGAAAACCAATTTTTGAAAAAGCAAATTCATGCAAAATGATAGGCAAAGTTGGGGTAAGGGGGCTTATCCAAATTTCCAAATTCACTTTTTAACGAGTCTTCTGGATACATGTATCTCATTAATGGTAGGGCGATTTTCGTATGACCCTTGGAATGAAAACCCGCGAACAAAACAGAAACAACAAACGAACGGAATCGAAAAAGAGCGATTTGATTGGTTTATCGAACGAATACAAACGCGCGAAGCTTTTGGTTGGTTAAACGAACGCTCGACTGAAAAAAACTTCATGCCCGAGAACTTTCTAGAAATCAATCGATGCTTCGCTTGGACGTCATACTGCAACGCGATTGGCCAATCAAACAATGCCTTCTCCATATTAGTGTTTTCTTTGGCGGGAAAACGAAGAGGCCATGTTTTGATCTTTTTATCCATTGGCTGATAAAACAAATAACGAGCACTTACCGAAACCACTTTTCAAGGTCATACTAAAGTCGCTCTAAAGTGCACTTAAAATCAGCAAGATTGGGCGCGTAAAGCAGATCACAGTCCCCAAAGTTCTAGCGCATACGCCAGCTCTCGATTTTGTAAGCCCGTCGTGTGCAGAGCGAGATCTTGGAACAACTGGGATTCGTCCTGTTAAAAAGGACAGTTTACGTAATTCGGAGAATTCTTGTAATATCGCTTCATTTTTAAAGTCGATTTGATGTAAGGTTTCAGGCACGGATCGAGGGGATGTGAAATGGGTGAATTTTCACCCCCCTTTTTCTGAGCCCCTCTTCAATCATGCTGATGCACAGACCTCAAACACCTCAACCAGGTCAATTTTTTAAGCAAGGACCAGCTTACAAAAAAGAAGGACCGGATCCTAATAAAGGATCTAATCAGCAATGAGTGAAAATATAAGACAAAAAAGCAAGGCTGATTTGACAGTGGGGAATATATTTGACCAATATTTCGGAAGGCACGGCCTCCCTTCTTCAAGGTCTTACAAAAAAAAAAAAAAAAAAAAAAAAAAAAACCCCACCCCTTGGTTCTATTACATTATTACAAAAATTCACCCCCCATTTCAAAATCCTGGATCCGCTCCTGGGTTTAGTACCAACTTATACACTTTTTGGATCAGGTTACTCATACCCTGTGTACCAGGGGTTTTGTTTCTCGGGAGTGGCGATTCTGGCCGAAGCAATGACCGGCGATGACCAAAACCAGACTGACAGTGCATGAAAAGTCTCTGCATGGCACCCAGGGTAGTTAAGTCGGCTTGCACACTTGGCTGAGATACCTTGATCGACCTGCCAACTTTGTTAGAACGTTTTTCTATTGACTTATCGAAGGCCTTTAACTCAGTTTCCCAAAAGTAAATGCACTGATTAACTTGAGAAAGTGCCTATAATAATTAATTGGGTTTTCGACGAGTGGGAATGTCATAGTTTTATTCCTACCTATCAATCAAACGTAGGAACTGTTCTGGGACCTGTTCTTAAAGATATGAGCCCCACCTTCCAGAGTACCCTGATGACTAGATACTGACGCAGATGACATTTCAGTATTATACCCGTTTCGCCTAGTGTTTCAGACAATGTCTCTGAGGACGTAGAAAATATTTAAAGGCCCATGTTCACCCAAACGGCTTTGCGCGCTTGTGTTTTTGTTTTGAAACGATTCTTTTGTCAAATGCAGTGTTTTGATTGGCTTCCACTTTTGAGGAGCGTTGCCTGATCATACTAAAAACGACTGCGAGGGAGATTCGCTTTTTTGAAGCTTGACCGAAGCTTAACAGAGACAGTATCAAAGAGGCCCGTAAGACTTTAATTCTTTTCCAAATGGAGGAAGATATATCGCCGACTTCGGTAAATGTCACCGGAGAAAGCAGTTCAAAATTTAAACTTGTAGAGAATGCGTATGCATGCTTTGTCGAGTCCGATGAATACAATGAAGGTCATAAAATTACGAAATGTTTAAGCACCAGGTGAGATTTTCCTGAAGTCCGTTTCGACTGTGAAATGTTTTGATTCCTCAATCTATTATTGTGTGTTAATTCTTAGGAGGCTTCGGTATGTGTTCTCGAAAGGATAAGCGAGAAGTTGTGTTTGCAAAGCGTCGAATCAGCACTGCTTAGCAGTCTTGTCGCTGTGTTACAGTTTCTTTAGGTTTGGCTAAGGACTGGTTTGCTAATAATAGTTCTCGCTACTTTAGAGCGATACGCCAGAAGATCAGTTTACATTGAGGATATCACTCGCTTCATAGATTAAGTTAAATAAAGCATTGCTCATGTTAGATTGACTCGCTCGTATTTGCTTTCAACTGATTTCAACGGGACCTTTGTTTACAATTGAACATCAACATTTGATGTAGAAGGAACTCGGCAAACACGCTTTCTGTAGTATTTGCAGCCAAGAGCTTCTTTCCCATCTCTCCAGAGATTAAAAAAAGGGGCGAATGTACTTCGGCGACCCCGGTTGGTGCGGTCTTCCAACCGTACGTTTCGATGGCGCCGCCATCGAAAGTACTGCAGTGAAACAAACATTCACAGAAACAAAAAGGCTCGATACCAGACCAAAATATCCAGAAAGATGTAAAGAAAAATACCAAAAGCACCTGTTTAGACTTTCTTTTAAACCAAATTTTGCGAACTGTGGAAGATTAACAAGAATTGACTCTACACACTGAAGGCAGCGATTTTCAACTACGCGAAATGTTTTCTTCTTGAGTACAGGGCGCGCAATGCATCTAGGGTGAACATGGGCCTTTAAAGCTACACGTCTGAAAGGAGACAAGTCGAAAGAAGGATTCAAGTTCCGTCTGGGAATCGAACTCGGAATCTCTCGCACAAGAAACGAGCCTGTATAAATCACACGCTCGCACGTAACTTTTCATACGAAACAGGCAATCGCACCGAAATGATTATCTCTTCTTCATCGTCGTTGAGAATGAGCCTTTTTAAGTCTCTTTATCAACAAGGTAGGAATTAGGCTGAATTTCATCCAATTACTTCGAGTCGTTATTTCTCCCTCAGTAAGAGAGGAGAAAACGACTCGAAGCAATCGGATGAATTTCAGGCTAGGTAGGAATCTGTGCTTCTAAAAGTAGAATGACCCAGTGAACGGTCTCAAAGTTGTTGGACTAATTTGACTAGCGTTAAAACACTGACTTGGCTAAATTAAAGGAAGAGAGCCTTGCGATAGGAAAAAAAGGTTTTCTTTGCATGCTAACCAACATTTCTGAAGCCAAGATTATGATGAACTGACTGACTTCAGAAGTCAAGTCCTGGATGTGACTAAGGGGAAAAAGAGCTTGTACGTTGGGATCAACTAATACCGACTGATTGATGTCCACCTTGCGGTTATTTTCAGTTATTTCAGGAGGAGAAGAAAAATATAAGAATGATTCTAGACCAATTTAAATTTAATACGGCCATTCGATTCGAAAACGACTCGAAAACTCTTCTTGGACGACTGAAGAATGACATGTAGCTACTTGTTTTAAAGCATGGTTGATGTATTCTCCGATTCTCCGACCCCATTTGTTTACGGATTTGCAGGTTTATTTTGTTCGGTTGAACTTTCAGTTTCTGTATTTGAGATGCAAGCAGTATGGCTACCTTTGAAAATAGAAGTGCTTTATCTTTTTTTCGCTCACTTGCTTTGCTGTCCCTCAACTTCTCACAGACACCTGGTATTTACACTGACAGTATAATAGAACAGATGATGAATAGCTTTACTTGTTTATAATTACATTCAGCAGCCCTCAGTTAATGAGGGTAATTGATTGCACGATGCGCTAGGCTGGGAGAAGGCTTCACTGGAATTCAAGGGTTCACTATTGGGATTTGTAATAGAAGGGTTGATTGAATATGGATGAAGTATTATAAGGTTTACTGTGCAGTGGTTTACGGATCCGCCCAAACCATCCGGGTGGTATCGCAAATATATAGAGAAAGAACAATAGAGCAGGTCTCAGCCAATGAGGAGGGACTGACGTCATCAAATCTGATCAAACTGATTGGTTAGTCCTTTTGTTTCTGTAATTCTAAGTTTTTTCAGTAATTTGCAACTGAATTAGATGAAATGGGGGACAATGAAATATATTTTAAGGAATACAGATTAAGTTTCTTGCTGGTCGGCCGCTAAATTAAAACAATTTAAGATGTTCTCGCACTTGAAAAGATACAGTCTTGATTCTGATAAAGCCTTTTTCTTGATATAGGATCGCTATGGTCGATGATAAAAAAGTTCAAAGAAAGCAACGATTAACTGCAAGACAACACTTCAACGAATCGTAGCGGTCGCTAAGGTAGACCGCAAGTTTTAACCGAAGTCTGAAAACCTACGGTCGCCGACCATAGTTCAGATTGTTACTTTATTCAGCGATCAGCGCCATCAGAATGAAACCATATATAGCGCGCATTGCTCGTATCCAATCCGGACGACAACAATCAATCCAGTAAGCGGCATTGCTCGTATCCAATCCGGACGATAACAATCAAGTTAGCATTTTATACTGGCTGGAAATGAAAAAAACTATACTGTGTTTGACTATTTTTGTTTTCGGGGCGTTAACACGTCCAACAAGTAGATTTTAGTCCCTCTGATCGTAAACTGCACATACACAGCAACTCGGTGAGAGAAAGATTTCAAAAGTTTTAAATCTACCGGTTCAGGTGCTGTAATCGACAAACCATTAATTATTCATTGCCTTGGCTTATCATGGGGCTTTGTTGATATTGTTTCAAAAATTCTTAAAAACAATTACAAAATCAATTCCCACAAATTACAGTGCCTTTCTTTTGTTTCAACAAACAATAACCATGCAAATCAGCACTAAAACAACCTGGCTGTTAAGTCTCCAACTGATCACACGTACCCTGCTTTTTTTGGAAAAGAATATATACAGTGGAAGCTCTCTGGAAGGATACTCTCGTAAGCGGACAACTCTACTTAAGGCGCCTTCACAAAATCTCGTTTCAATTCCCATACAAACGCTGTATTTTCACATTTCCTTAAGCGGACGATTCCCGTATATAGGCGGCAGAGGACACTTTAATTAAAGGTTTAGCAGTCAGAGTTTAGCTATGTTTTTAAGCTCCAGTAAGTGGCCATCATCTGTTGCATTTTAATATATCAACATCAGGTTACACTTCAAAACAGCACTTGAATTTTAGGCATGTGACTGAATTACAGCATCGTTAGAACCGTAGCCAAACAGTAACAAACACTGGTTTTGCATTTCCAATGTTCATTGGTAGCTGGGGAATCGAAGCTCCAGTACGCGGCCATTTAACCCTTACATCTCAAGTGACCACTTAAGAGAACCATTCTCGTAAGAGGCCAGCTCAGCTCCAGTAACGGATCCCTTTTTTGAATCCCGAGGAGGGTGTCCGCTTAATTAAGGGAGCTTCCACTGTACTGTACTCTCCTTTATAAAAAAAATCTTGTCCAAACTGGCATTACGAAATCGTTTTGTCCATGCGCGCGCAGCTGTTACTCACAGTAAAAAAAAGGCCAAATTTTCTCATTCTATATATTGGTTGAAGGAAACATTAATTTATTATTTGTAAGTTTGCGTAATAAATCTGATTCTCCTTTTAAAATTATAAATGTAGCGATAATTAGTTATAGCACAGCAATCCGGCGAGTTTGCAAGTTAATATTTTTGTCATATGCGTATCTTTTACTCATTGAAAAAAGGCAAATTTTCTCATCGATCCCGATTGGCCTGGTCTGTATTGCAAAGTTCCTCCACTATATATACCCCATCCTCTAGATTATTTAAAATTAAACTGCTTGGTAGTCAAAGTTGTCTCTTCCCGTCCCACCAAGCACTTTCTCATCCCACTCTAACCTAGAATCTGATTTCTGAACTTAGTCGGCTCATTCTAATACTGGATTAAGGCAAACGTTCTTCACTTTTAAACCGCTTAAACAAAAAGTGCAATACAGCACTGGGTGAAAGCTTAAAGTTTGGTCAAATGTTTAGTCGCAACATTTGTTGGGAGCCGATGTTATAACCTCTCGAGCCTGAGTCGTCTGCATTTAAAAGCACAAATTGGGACCCTGTCTTTGTTTTTTTGCCTTGTACTAACAAGTTGATGACCAATGCGGTATTCCCTACCAAGAAATTCCGGAAATTCCGGTTGGGACGCTATTTAAGGAAGACCTTAGATAACAATGACCTCAACCAGGTTGGCGTCCAGTGGTTTTAGTGAAAACAACGGTTTGGGTGGAGTGCTCAGTCTCGCGGGCTCATAAAACCTGGTCTCGGTCATTGTTGTTTTTTAAACGTTTTTCTTGTGTCTCTGCTTCACAAGACCCGGGTGGCCATGCGATTCCCGCCAAAAATACCTCGAGCTGCATTTGCGTTGCTATACCTGTTGATTGAGTTATTTTACATTGGATGCCTGTGCTGCGGACGGACGGGCGGTGGGCGGAAGGACAGCTTTGTTTTTGTGCTCGGCAACTTTTGTGCAACTCTGGCGTTTGGACCTACTTTTTGCGATTTTAGCACCCTTGAGCAACTTTTACCTTTCTGAGCAATTTTTGAGCAAAATATAGGTTTAGAGAACCACGAAAAAGTTTAATTAGAAACTGCAATTCATGCGAATTTATAAATGTTGTTAGCCTTTTGAACGGCATTGCCTTTAACTTGACAGAACGTTTCACTGGCCTAAAAGGGGCATTTAAACGTACTAAGAGGCTTGAAACGCAGTCAGAAAATTAATAAATTCAAGAAAACGCTAAATGTAAGTTAAAAAGGAAATTCAGTGCACGTTTCGTTTTCAGTCACATCTCACTGAGTAAAGATTATTTTGTTCAGGGCTCTCATTGATCGATGTTAGCAGTTATTGTAAAGAACGAAAATAAAGCTTTTAAAATTAACTTTTATATCAAAATATCAAAAAATTTAGGTGGCAACTTTTTGGATATTTGGCAATTTTTTGAAACTTTTTGGCATTCCAGTGAGCAAGTTTTCAGCATTTTACGAGCCTGCAATCGGGACAGCCTTATCCTGCGATACAAAGGGAGAGAAGTGATCATGACCACTGCTAGCAACCGTTTGCTTTTCCATCGGGCATGCGCGTCCACGTGACAGCACTTTCTCTTGTTTTGCAAGAAACATCAGCAAAACAACAACTTTGCACGTACTTCACAATTTTGTGTAGGCAGGTAGGGTAACCCTAGTACTCATGATCAGGTAGGGCCCTAGCGCTAGGGTAACCCTACCTGCCTTGTATAACACGTCGTGTGAATAATCGCCCCATGTAAGGGAATCCAGGACATTCTTGGATTCTGGATTCCACGCTGTGGATTCCGGATTCCGGGTACTGGATTCCGGATTCCAGCACAGTGGATTCCGGATTCCAAAAAGCGCTGGATTCCAATTTTTTTACTGTTTTAATGCTTTTCTTTGCATTTCGTTTTCGTGTTCGAATCTTGCTATATTGAAAGACGTTGTTACAATGCATAACAAGTTTGTTTTCTTTTTCGATTTATAAATTACGGGTTGAATTCAGTGCCGTAAGGGTTTATGGTATAATAAGGAGGGGGACATTGGGGGACTGTCCACACCGCAACATCGCGAAAACTGAAAATAACAAACACCGCATCACCGCAAAAAAATGTGGCGAAACACCGATATCGCAATTTTAAATTTTGTCCTTCACTTAATCTAATCCAAATCTCCATATAATTAAGGATTGAGGATCTCGGCGCTGGTTAGCGCTTAGTAGAGAGTGAGACTGACCTCAAGAGTTTATTTTTTAGTTACTCTATTTTTGCGAACTCTATTTTCAGTCATGCATATAGAAAAATGCTTAATTAACAGAAACAAAAGAACTCTTGCAAATCATTTCTAAATATATTCACGTTTATTCATTTGATTGCTGCATAATAAAGTATAAATGGGAAAAGGTACAGTCATTGCCAGGGAAAATTGAGCTGCAATTTGCAAGAAAACGCGATAACAAAGTTCGTGTGTAACTCCAAATCAATTTTTCCCATCTATGCCATATCATAAACCACCGTGATACAAAGTCGGAAATCACAGCTGGGGATTAACCCAAAAACCCCCCAACACACGGCTTAACCTCAGGGAAGGGGTCTCAAAAAAAATCTCAGGGAATTACTTTAAAAGCCTACAATGTACTCTTCTCTGACTTCTAGCCTTTCTTCAGCTCTCTTCTTTGACTCTCTTTTATCAGACACTTTATCAGACACTTAATGACATTTTGACAGTACCTGGAGCCCAAAAGTCGTTCGTCAGTCGTATAGAAATTTCACGTAGGAACGGTAAATCGCAACAATATCAGTACAATAGCCTGCGTAGCAAGCGTTTCTGTGCGGTTTAGGAGCAAAGAACGAGGAACGGGAGTCAAAGACCGCTCGACAAATGGCGCAAGTGGCTTACGTTTTATTTCTCGCGCGGTCAAAACCGAAAATCCCGTTCCTAGGTGTTTCTTTGCTCCGAAACCTAACGGAAACGCCTGCTACGCAGGCTATCAGTACACGTACTAAATCATGATAATATGCCAAGAAAAAGGAATAATAAAATGTCTTAGTTTTATACCACATGAAGGGGACGGACAGGAATGTGGCGGAAAAAGTATTAGTAGCTATCTCAAAGTGTCTTGATTAACACATTTGTTTTCACCTCTTTATTCTGCCAAATTCTACTACCAAGGGGCTGAATAGAGACGACTTAAATAGCCCAAATGTAGACATGTTTGATGTCTGCATCGGATTGACTGACACTCGCTCTCTGTGGGTACCCCAAACAGGAACTTCAACGGGACTTAAAACATAAGTCAGGTTTTATGTCTCAAACACGACCAGCCAAAGTATGTAAATCTCACTTCAGGCAAGGCCAAGGCAAAAATATTCCAAAAATGGAAAATAAATTCACGAGCTAAGCATAAGCACATCGAGTAAAATCTAGACTATCCTTGACCCACGCAGCGAATCGAAAGCGTAACTTTAAAGATAAGAAAAATATTCTTCAAAATCACCTGTCACAACACTGTTTGATATTCGCAGAGAAGGCTCCCTAAAACGGACAATTTTTAAAGTTGATCCCAACCGTTTTTCAATTATTTTCTTTGGATTCTCTATTAAGCGGAATGGGAGCCAAAGTGGACATGTACGGCTTCTTTCCAAGGCGAACGGTCACTGAAACCAGGCTCCTCTTGGCTCGATAAGTAGCCGAGGGTTGCGTCAAAAGAGCCAAAAGGAAATCTGGGAGGCCGGCCCCACAATGTTCCTATTAACTGTTAATCCTTTCCATTAACTGATCATGGTATCGATCAAATCCGATTTGCATGCTTGATAATAATCATCAGTGATACATCCTGAATTTGTTACCTGACTGGCTTGAGAAACTATTTTTACGCCCAAACATGCAGCTTATGCCGCAAAAAAGTCACCCGTACGTAAAGTCGGAATTTAAATCATCATGAAGAACAATTATAAATAGCCTATGGAGTAGATTACTTTAATAATATCATAGGTGACGAATTACTCCTTAATTTTGGCGCGAAATTTCAGCGTTAATTGTAATTTCACATGTGAAATTACAAAATTGCCATGGCAACCTGCCGTACGTCTCCATTTCAAGATGGCGACGAAGTTTTAAAATGTCGTGAATGAAGATGTCAGGGCATAAAAAGACGCTAGAAAACCTGAACACACGAAAGAGCACATCAAGAAGGGTTCTTAGAGGTATGTTGTCGAAAAATTCCGAAAACTTAAGCCAAATTTCAGCTCTAAACGTTTGAGAGAGTGGAGTTCACGATCGATCGATACGATTAATGATAAACAAGTCAAAAATCCAAGATTGCTAACGTAATTCGTCACCCATGATATTAATAGGTAATCAAATGGTATACTCGTGAAATTAGGGAATAATTTCACGCGCGTTTTGTCCAAATCCTAATAATTTCCCTCGCCTAAAGGCTCGGGAAATTATTAGGATTTGGACAAAACGCGCGTGAAATTATTCCCTAATTTCACTCGTCACCATTTGATTACACATACAACCTCTCTTTAAACAGATTTTAACAAATTCTAAAGAAAGAAAAATAACGTTGTTCCTTTTTTAGTACAGATTACACGCTCTCGTGAACCTATAGTCGGCCTTAGAAAAGCTTTGGCGGATAAAACTGGAGAGCCTTGGAAGTTGACCACTATATAAGGGATGCTCGTGTGAAATATCAACTAAGGAACCCTTAAAAGGCAACTTTCACAATCCAGCATCACGGTTTTCGGAAAAAATTCCTAGTTTTTTCTGTCAGGAGTCCATAAATGGGAGAGTGCAACTTCTATGTATTCGTTCAGGACGTGACATCTGTTGATTTGCCGTCCTCAGGTGAACGTGAGCATTCAAAGCAATCTTTGACTTTTCTGTGCCCATTTTACCTTGTTTAATACCAATGTTTGAAAAAAGGAAACCTTTTTTGTACTTTTTGCCGAAGGTTGGGCCGTTGGAGGAAAGATTTCGAGAGATTTTCGGTAAACTGTGAGCCGCAGTTTTCAATGGCTTCGGCGGGAAAGAACCTGTGACTAAAAGTAAAATGTTTATGTTCTCCTTAAATGCTTCTGAACTGTAATCCGTTTCTAGAAGCACTATTTAACTCGAAAAGGAAAAGGCGCTGATATTCGGGACCCTTGCATGAAAGAGACCGGTTAAAAATTCCAAGGAAAATCTCTCGAAGCATTTTCATCCACAGTATTTTTTTTTTTTTGTTTATGTGTTTTGAGATGTACATGTCTGCCTCTCGAAAGCAAGATTTTCACTATATTTCGTATATACTGTTTCCGGTAAACTTGATCAACGTGAACAGAGTCGTATATCCGTAGTAGATAAATGAATGGGACTGTACGGAAATCTTGCCTCCGGCAATTAAGTCCCGTAAAATGTATAGGACAGCAAAACCAGTTCTGTACTGTTTGATTCTCGATCGATTCGATTCAAACCTTTTCATTTGATAAACGGTTTACTGATTTAAATCCTTCGGAGAGTAGGAAAAGTTCTTTCTCGTTAATTGTGTTGTTCTCATCGCTAAACTAAAGAAGTAACTCTCCTATTCTTTAAACGAACGAGCCGAGACGGGAGCTTGCTTAAACATTTGTTTTTCAAATGCTGACTGAACGTGCTCACTGGAATACCAAAAAGTCTCTAAAAATTGCCAAATATCCAAAAAGTTGCTATCCAAATTTGAAAAAGTTGCAACCTAAATTTTTTGATATCACGGATATAAAAGTTAATTTTAAAAAGCTTTTTGTTCGTTCTTTACACTGATAACTTGCTAACATCGATCAAGAAAACGAAATGTGCACGGAATTTCCGTTTTTACTTACATTTAGCATTTTCTTGAGTTTATTTATTTTGTGACTGCGTTTCAAGCCTCTTAGCACGTTTAAATGCCCCTTTTAGGCCAGTGAAACGTTCTGTCAAGTTAAAGGTAATGTCGTTCAAAAGGCTAGCAACATTTATAAATTCGCATGAATTGCAGTTTCCAATTAAACTTTTTCGTGGTTCTCTAAACCTATTGCTCAAAAATTTCTCAGAAAGGTAAAAGTTGCTCAAGGGTGCTAGAATCGCAAAAAGTAGGTCCAAACGCCAGAGTTACACAAAAGTTGTCGAGCACAAAAGCAAAGCTGTCCTTCCGCGTCCACCGCCCGTCCGTCCGCACCATAGGCATCCAATGTAAAATAACTCAATCAACAGGTATGGCAACGCAAATGCAACTCGAGGTATTTTTGGTGGGAAATCGCATGGCCATCCGGGTCTTGTGAAGCAGAGACACAAGAAAAACGTTTAAAAAACCGAGACCAGGTTTTATGAGCCCGCGAGACTGAGCACTCCACACAAACCCTTGTTTTCACTAAAACCGCTGGACGCCACAACCTGGTTGAGGTCATTGTTATCTATCCCAACCGGAATTTCCGGAATTTCTTGGTAGGGAATACTGCATTGGTCATCAACTTGTTACGCCAAGGCAAAGAAACAAAGACACGGTCACAATTTGTGCTTTTAAATGTAGACAACTCGGGCTCGCTAAGTTATAACATCGGCTCCCAACAAATGTTGCGACTAAACATTTGACCAAACTTTAAGCTTTCACCCAGTGCTGTATTGTACTCTTTGTTTAAGCGGTTTAAAAGTGAAGAACGTTTGCCTTAATCCAGTATTAGAGGGGAGCCGACTAAGTTCAGAAATCAGATTCTGGGTTAGAGTACGTAGGATAAGAAAGTGCTTGGTGAGACGGGTAAGACAACTTTGACTACCAAGCAGTTTAATTTTAAATACTCTAGAGGATGGGGTATATAGAGAGGAGGAACTTTGCAATACAGACCAGGCCAATCAGGATGAAAAAATTTTGACTTTTTTCAATGAGTAAAAAGATACGCATATATATGATAAAAATAATAACTTGGAAACTCGCCGGATTGCTGTGCTATAACTATTTAACGCCAAATTTATTATGTTAAAAGGAGAATCAGATTTATAACGCAAAATTACAAATAATGAAAGTTTCCTTAAACCAATAAGAATGTCAAAATTTGGCCTTTTTTTACTGGGAGTAACAGTTACACGTGAATGAACAAAACGATTTCGTAATGCCAGTTTGGACGATAATTTTTTGATAAGTAGAGGATCTTACATGGCCGCGAGGAGGTACGAAATTTCTCTTCGAGTGTTGAAAAATATTTCACGAGTGAGCAGTGAGCACAGCGAACGAGTGAAATATTTTTTCAACACGAGAAGAGAAATTTCGTATCTCTAAGATGCCATGTAATGTTCTTTTAATTATTATATAAACACCAATGAAATACCAAACCATTTCACTTTAATAGTTTTTATATAGGTATGAAAGGCGCGATTTATTATGTAGCCATAGCAACGGTGATATTTTCACATGTGAAGATAACATGTTATTTTCACATGTGAAGATATCAAGTTTTCGCGCGAAAGCTCACCTGGTATTTCATTAGTGTTTATATAATAAAGGGAAGTACAGTGGAAGCTCTCTTAAGTTGACACCCTCCTCGGGATTCAAAAAAGGTATCCGTTACTGGAGCTGAGCTGGCCTCTTACGAGAATCGTTCTCTTATTTGGCCACTAGAGATGTAAGCGTTAAATGGTCGCTTACTCGAGCTTCTCCATGAAATAAACATTGGAAATGCAAAAACAATGTTTGTTACTGTTCGGCTACACTGTTGTTCTGACAATGCTGTAATTCAGTCACATGGATAAACGAGGGCCCTGAAGGGGTAAAATGGGACTGGGATTGGCCTAAAATATGGGTGGGAAAATGGGATTTGATCCACTGGGACTGGGATTTTTGTACTGGGAATGGGACTCAAAACATTAAGTTACTATTAAACGTCTCTTCAAAAACCTTATCATCAATAATTCACGAAGATGTTTATCATAATTAGCAATTAACCCTTTAAGTCCCAATAGTGTCCAAGATCAATTTTCTCCTTACAATTATCCATACACTGTAAAGAGATAAGTTATGAGAATCAATAAAATTATCACCCAAGAGAAAATACTTTGATCTTTGAACAATTCTCTCAACTAATTCTTTAAGGAAATGTATGGAGATCAGTTTGGAGAATTTGTATGTGGATACTGGGAGGCTGAAGGTCGAATGCTGAGGTAGATAACACCCTCCGAGATCCGCTTAATTCTTCATATCCTACGAAAGCCGAATTCATTAATTGCTTTATTATTCATTCAAAATAATTCCTAGTTTAAAAACACAGCTAAAACATGCATACCTGCATCGATGTCAAGTTCATCTTCGATAGTGTACGCTTAAGTTCAAGTAGCAGAAGTCGCCCTCCGAGTTGTCTCCTTGCTGTTTTTGCTATGTTTTTAGCTATTATTTCGCCTAGTTCTAGCTGTAGTTCTTACTCTTGAAACGAGTGAAGTGCCCGCCACTTTGTTTTCACAACCAAAACAACTCAACCTCGTTCCCAGGTCTTCTCGGTTAACGGTGCATTAAGGTGTAGCGGGCTGCATTTTTGACGTCATCGTCGCTGTTCTCAATCGTCTGAAGAAAATATTGCCTTTTGAATTAAGGACAGACATATATCGTGCATTCATTGCACCGCATTTTAATTACTGCTCGAGTCGTGGCATCACTGGGGTAAAAGAGGTTCAGGCAAACTTGAATAAATCAATGAACGAGCCCTTCGCTTTGTGCCCTGTGACAAGTCAACCACGTACGAGACGTTGCTTAAACAACTAAACCTGCTGTCCCCACTTAATCTAAGAATTGTTAAAATGACCTTCGGTCGGTTTACAAAGCTATCCATGGGTATAAAGTCCCTAGAGGAATAGGAGACTACTGCATGAACGATCAACTAATTATAATCCAAGTGGAAAACACATCCTGACGGCTACCCAAAGTAAATACAACCACCTATGGACTTAAATCGTGGCCTTATACTGCAGCTAAGATTTGGAACGCTCTTCCGGATCAGTTTCGTGCCGCTAATAAAATCGGAACATTTAAGAACTTGAGGTCTAAGTTGGATTTCTCAAATTTAACATTTTAATCTCGCAAATACATGTAAATTCATTTTGTTTAAATTACCAGTTTAAAACGTGACTGCAAAATTGCAGATAACTGTCATATCACTCTGAATAAGAATTGGAACAAAACCCGACACAGTCTTTTTGTCAGCTTACCTAAAAATAACACGTGTTGCCATTAGAATATCAGAGCCATGTGCAAAACGTCGTGCTACTAAATCGATATATAACCTGGGTCAAATAAACTGATTTGTTTCCACCGTTTCTCTTTGTTCATTAGCGATTTGGCCAGAGGTAATAGTTTGTCAAAACCGCGAAAAAGCTGTCACTATAGTTTGTTGAATTTATGTCCTTTCATTATCCGTTGACTGAAATGTTTACATATTCAGATTCAAATTAAGAATAAAAATTACACAGACGCACCGGCCACCGCTAGAATTATGCATGTTTTATTTTCTTTCTGAAATCAATAGAAAAACATCTTTCAAAGAGCCGGACTCTAGCTTCAACTGTGCGACTTAATAATTAAGCTTAATATACCATTTTAGGTGGTCACAGTATCCGAGTATTAATTTTGTGGATATAACAAGAAGACCGCAATTTAGTGAGAAACTCCATCAATAAAAATATTATTCATAAATATTCTATCCGCCAAACTGCCGGACAAAAACTGTTGTACGTCCAGATATAAAGTTATCGCGTATTTTATCATCGTTTTGGTCACTGAGGAAAGTAAAACAACTCAAAAAACAACAGCTACAATCCCTTTCGAGAATCTTCGTGTGAGTCTATAATAGCGTTAAATTCAAGATGGGGTCGACAGCAAATGAGTCGATTTGCATAAAAGACTATATTTTCGTTTCTTTCATTTTCTCTTCTTGCATAAACAGACGAGATCAGTGTACCTTATAGTCTTCTCATAATGCAATTAATTTCCGTTTTCTTTCGATTTTTAATTTCGCCACCTTAAATGTGCACAGAAAGCCTCGCCACGTACGTTACCTTAGAACATTTAATTCACAAAAAAAATACCTTGTAGACAATCTTTATTCACAGAATGACAGCTGAATTAAGAAGGTGCCACGCCACAATAACATGAATATTTATACATTGAATGAACGTGATTTTCGCCAGGAAACCCGCAACTCAAAAAACGGACTTGGCGTATTGTATGTACACACCCACAGGTTGCAATAACGTGTTTGCCCACAACACCATCTTTTCGCGTGCTTATCAGAAGTGAGATTTGGCAGTAACAAAATATCCGAACAGTTTAATTCTTTCGTCGATCGTCATGGGCGCAAAAACAAACGTAGTGCCTATAAAGTGGAAAATCGCCATTACTGTATTATCGCTACTCTGTTTAGCGTTCTTCATTGCCTTGATTGTGGTAGCTGTAGATTTTGCTCAGTACAAAGATAAATACCCAGGCAAGCAAGAACATCACGACTGCGCAGATGGCCTTCTGGAGGACGGAGAACTTCCGAAGTCGCAAGCCATTTTTAATGACCTTTCGAGACAAGAACTTATCGCCGCAAGGGATTTCTTGCTTCAACAATCTTCGCTCAAGCTGAAGACCATGGACAAAGCTTCGGTGAACGACAACTACATCTATCTAATCCAACTACACCTTCCCGACAAAGATGAAGTTCTTAGATATCTAGATACCGACAGCGAGCGGAAGCCACCAAGAAAAGCGCTTGTTGTTGTTTTTCAAGGTTCCGCAAATCCTCCTAATGTTCAAGAATACATTATCAGCTGGCCAAACAACACTGCGGAAATGGCATACGCGAAACATGGAGACGCACTCGATTTTAATGTAAGACCTTATGATATGGTACAAGAGAAGGCTATTCAGAAAATTGTGTACAATGCAACAGAAAAAGCCTTTAGACTTCTGAATGAGAGCTATGATGGGTATTGCTACCATAATTGCACAAAAACACGTTTGAGGTTTCGACCACAAACTCCATTTGGGAAAACAAGGTACGAACGTACGACTTGGCTCCAGTTTACCCGCGAAGGCTTAGTTGAAGGAACATACCTACATCCAGTCGATTTTCAGCTATACATAGATTTTGCAGGTGCAGACGTCTCCAAATGGAATATCAAAAGAGTTTATTATCACGGTATATCGTTTGACACGGTCGATGCACTTGTATTTCAATACGATAATGACAACATTCAGAAATCGAATATCCCCGCCCGGAAAACAGTTTACCAGGGCGAGCAGCCACTGTTTTCGTCTTTGCAACGCCGTGGAATCCCCCAGCCCCGCAAACCCATGCGCGCTCCACGAATGTTTGAGCCAGATGGAAAGAGATTCAGTGCCAGGGACAGTTACATCAAATACATGGGCTGGAGCTTTTATTTTCGGATCGACTCGGTTTCTGGTCCCCAACTTTTTGATATTCGATTCAGTGACCGAAGAATCATTTATGAACTCAGCTTGCAAGAGGCAATATCGTTTTACTCTGGTTACTCTCCGTACTTCATGGCTGCCAATTTTGTATATGGCGGTTGGACAATGGGAGCGAGGTCTTTTGAGCTGATTGGTGGAATTGACTGCCCCGAAACATCCAAATTCTTCGACGCGATTTATTTTGTCGACACGAACAAACCTAAAGTCGTCAAGAATGCGTTGTGCGTCTTTGAACAGGGCAGCGGCCTTCCGCTAAGGCGTCACTTTGAAAAAGGCGGTACTCAGGGGCAAAAGGGATACAAATTTTACGGAGGCCTGGCTACCAATGTACTCGTGGTTCGCACCATCACTACCATTGAAAATTATAATGGCATCTTTGACTTCTTGTTTTATCAGAATGGTGCTGTAGAAGTGAAGGCAACGCCTACTGGCTATTTGTTAACTGACAACGACAGATCCAACGATGATGACTTGTATGGACAAAACGTTTACAGCAAACTAACTGGAAATCTTCACGATCATATCTTTCATTACAAGGTAGATCTAGACATTTCCTACTCAAGGAATTCTTTCGAAACCATTACGATTGGTACAGAAGACAAACAAAACGCTTGGCTCCCACCTGAAAGAAGAATTTTAAAAGTTTTTCGGAGAGAACAAAAGGGAACTGAGGAGGACGCAAAGTTTACGAAAATCGATTTTGACAAGCCAACCCTTTACAACATTTACAGCAACGATCAAAACAAGTTTGGGTCTAAGAAAGGATATCTAATCCAATCAGAGTCAGCGGTGAAACAGATTTTGCCAGTAAATGATTACATCACACAAATGGCACCATGGTCTAGGTACCCAATCGTTATTACAAGGTACAGGGTAACCGAGCGAAAAAGCAGTTCTCTTTACAATCAGAATAGTCCCACCCAACCAATTGTCAATTTCCCACTTTTTGACACGAACCAAAACGAGCGAATAGTCGAAGAGGATCTCGTCGCTTGGCTCACTATTGGCTCGATTCAAATACCGTCTTCCGAAGATGTTCCGAACACTGCATCGGCTGCAGACACGGCAAGATTTTTCCTACGGCCGTTTAATTATTTCGACGAAGATCCCTCCATAAATTCTACTAATGCAGTCCTTATTAGACCCGCTAATCCTAATAATGTCGTCCTAACATACGGAACCCCGCGTGGAGAAAACGTTTGTGTTCCCAGAAAGTATGACATCAACATAAAGGGAGCATACGGGTAAACACTTGACTGCCCCAATTAAAGGATAAGTTATGTGTGAACACACAGAGAACCCAGAACCCTCCTGTAATGGGCAACTGTCCGCATGAGCTCGTTGAGTACTGAAACCGAATCGGGAGCGACAAGACTGTGCTGTCTGCCTTCCCAACTGACTAAGAACGCAAGTGATCATGCTCTCGTGATATTAATCTTCAAACTTTAGAAAATATCGCTTAATTCATTGAAGTAAAGTTATACCAATAGATTGATTAAATCGCAAGCTCTAGTGGTCCCGTAGTGGGGAGGAGACGATCAAGATTCTAGCATTTTTCTCCACGCGATTTTAGATTCAAATTTTACTTAACAAAAACAAAAGATGCCGTAGGATTGAACTCAAATCTCAATCTCAATCTCAAATCTTTATTTTAACACGGTAAAAATTCATCAGGTTTTTTGTTACATATGAAATATAAACTACATAACAATATTTAATAATAATAATAAATACATATCTAAGCTACTTGAATTTGACGCTGAGTGATCAGGTCTTTCCAACCAAGTTATTGTAACAAGTAACGAGCGTCAGCATCATAGGAGGAGGAAGTCAAAATGCGAGCTGCACGATTCTGCAGTTTTTGTAATCTTTCACTGGAGAGCGTTTTGCCGCAATTACCCCAGACAATACTACAGTAATCGAAATGGGGTTGTACCAAGGCATTGAAGATGTAATGCAGTATTTCTGACGAAACAAAAGGTCTAATTCGCTTTATGGCGCCAATGCCGGAGGCAATCTTTTTGGATAGTTTGTCGATATGACTATGCCATGCCATGTTATTATCAATAAGAATCGCAAATGATTTAGTAGTTGAAACTTGCTTTATAGGGATATTATATATAGAAAGTTCAAGGGATTCAGATAATGCACTCAGTTTTGTCTAGAACCAATTAACATAAACTCGGTTTTAGTTGAATTCAGAGTAAGTTTGTTGCAGAGAAGCCATTTGTGGATGTTACTTAAAGCACGATTCAGACTAGACTGCATTGAGTGTAAGTCTGCGCTAGCATATGTTATGTGGGTGTCAGTCCGTTAGACCTTGAGGAATTCGCCTCAGACCCTTCTGCACCACTTTATGTTCCCTTTAATTCCCAACCCCTCAGGTCGAGAGCTTATATTGGCGGGCTGAAATGTGGCATCATGGCTCCCTTCCATGGACAAGACTTTTTGAAGAAGGTTCCTCTTGTTAAAGGTAAAATAGCTAGAGGATCATGCTAGCAAGAAGCGTTTGGTATCTTACTTGAGAAGGGGCTGAAGATGGAGGCAGGTCTCAAGTTTCAAGTCAAATCTTTCTGAGCGCTAGTGTTTATTACTTACTTACCGTCAATAAAAAATAAGGAAAGTTTCCTTGGCTTTTTGTTTCTCTTTCGCAGGCAGGGGGAGATCTTTATATCTTCGTGCAAGAGAACCAAAGATAATAACTGATCTGTTAGCATTGTAGATCGTATCAGCCCGAGAAAACAGCCGCCGACATTTGGCGACGCTACCACTGGTTAACCCGCCAAATGACGTCTGAGAAACGAGCGCAAAAATTCCATACTGATGAAGCGTCACTTCCCAGATCTGGGTAGTTCTTCTGATTGGTTGAATCAAATTTCCACGCGGCACGACCAATCAGAAGCACTAGCCAGATCTGGGTAGTGCTTCTGATTGGTTGAATCAAATTTCCACGCGGCACGACCAATAAGAAGCACTAGCCAGATCTAGGTAGTGACGCGTCCACAGTATGGGATTTCGGCGCTCGTTTCTCAGACGTCATTTGGCGGGTAAACCAGTGGTTAACGTCGCCAGATGTCGGCTGTTTTCTCAGGCTAAGATCGTATTTATTTATTTTTTTACCCTTCTTATGGTAGTGAATGATCTAGGCTTCGCAAACGTTTCTGTAAACGTTTCTTGAAACTCAAGAGAAGACAGGAAATGAAACAGAGGGAGTGAGATCGACTTTCTGATCAATGGTGCCTGGCAGTTGCTGTTAGACTTTAACGAAAACGTAATACAGGAAATTTAGGGGGAGACTTAGAACGAAAGGAGTTAGCTGCCCTTTGCGGACAACAAATGGTGTTGCCAACAGCAGACTCTTAGTTCGAAAAGTTGCCAATCTTAGTTCGATCGAGAAGAAAAATAAGGTGATATAAAGTGTTTATGAACACGTGATTAATTCCGGTTAAGCCCGGGCTTAATGGCTTATTAAAGGCTGCTATACGCCCCTGCCTGTGAAAAAGAGAACTGACAGAACAACGGAAAAGGAGTAACGGGAAATGGGAAATGAGGAATGGGAAATAAGGAACGGGGAATGGGTAATAGCAGGAGCCCATAATCCGGAGCGTTCAACTGCCATAAATTCGTGCAACGGCGTTTTTACAAGTGAGTTTATTTTTAGATAAGCTTTTCCCGCGGAAAATAACTCTTCCACGAGGTCAATTCCTGCATTTGATCGTCGCTTAGACTGTTAGTAGCTCGCTTGGACCTTTTCACGGTCGGCTATTTCGAAGATGATTTCGATTTAATTCCCTTTGCGTGAATTATGCGTTGTCGTCGACGAAGTAGACGTTGTGGCTAGGTTTTGCAAATCTTCTTCTGAACTGCTAGTTTCCGTGTAAATACTGAAATTGTCGTTTGAAGTACGGTCAGAAGACTCCTCTGAAGATTCCTCACGTGTGTCCGTTTTTTTTTTTCAATGTGAAGGAGTTGTCCTAGTTACGTATTTTAAAGTTTATCATTGATGACGCAATTGCTAGTGATTGGCTTTTTGAAAGCAATTCGCGGGAAAAGCTTATCTAAAAATAAACCTACTTGTGAAAACGCCTTTGCATTGGCGCAGTATGGAAGTTAGACGCTCCTGGTTATGGCCTCCAGGTAATAGTCAATCAGTAACTTATTTACCCATTCTCTGTTTTGTTCCCATCGTTACCGGTTCCCAGTTCCTCAATTCAGCAACGTCCTCCTCACCCTCCCCACCCTGCTTGATGTACTCAGTCTTCAAATGAAACTTTTACAAGTGTAATTTACGAATGTAGCTATTGTTTTCAGACTCTAAAACAACAGCTTCACTTGTAAATTGACCCCATTGTTTAGGGACGGACCATTATTATTGTAACAGGGGGTGGAGTAGGGGAAAATAAAAACACTGTCGTGCACCCACACAGGGGAAAAAAGCTCTTGCGGAATTCATCTCTTTGCCAAACCGAGATTTAATTTCATTACCTTAAAAAGGTGATAATCCAAGTAGCCAAGACCATTGCCTTTTAAAATCAAAAAAGATTCACGACGAATGTGGGTGGGGAGCTTCTTCGTTACCCACATTAGAGCGATTTTCGTATGACCTTGAAAAATGGTTTCCGTAAGTGTTTGTTATTTGTTTTATCAGCCAATGGATGGAAAGAACAAAACATGGACTCTTCGTTTTCCCGCCAAAGAAAACCCTAATATGGAGAAGGCATTGTTCGATTGGCCAATCGTGTTGCAGTATGACGTCAAAGCGAAGGATCCATTGACTTCTAGAAAGTTCTCGGGCATGAAGTTTTTTTACGCGAGCGTTCGCTTAACCAACCAAAAGCCACGCGCGTTTGTATCCGTTCGATAAACCAATCAAATCGCTCTATTTCCATTCGTTTGTTGTTTCTGTTTTGTTCGCGCGTTTTCATTTCAAGGTCATACGAAAATCGCTCTATTGTCTACATGTGATTGTATAAAGGGGGTTCTGTATATTTCAGCCTGCCAGCAAGCTCCCCGGAACGCTCTGGCTCTCCTGTTTGAGAAGAAAACTGAACACAAAAAATTAACTTGCCAATGTTAGAAAAAAAAACCCTTCATCGATCAATAAACTGACACAACAAATCAAGGTCAAATACAACAAGCGTTTATTTGTGACATTTTAAATGCACGTAAGGTTAAAAAAAAGATGACTCGATAATATTACTAATTTTACCATAGCTACTGCACATCACACAAAATTACCTCTAAAATTCACTCCTAATAGCTATACTTCTCGTTTTGTAATGAAATAATTATAAAAATGATTTTAAAAGATAATCTTTTAAAAATTTATTAATCTTTAAGCACATTGTCTTTCTTAGGCAGAGCTCTAACTGGTCAGTTACCTTTCCTTCTGTAAGTGATAACAGTGAATATTTGTTACCTTCAGGATCATAAGCTGACAAACTCTTGAACCACTGGGAGACTGTCTTGTGATTACATCTAATTGGAAATATCCTTACAGTTGAATTATTATTCTCCCTTAAAAATGTTGCAGTGAAGCTGTGATAGGTAAAGGAGAATAATAATTTTACATAACAAAATTAACAATAACAAAAACAAGTACACAAACCAGTATGGCCCTAAAAGTGTTTTCTGACAGCCCTGATCAAGGAAACCGGAAATTTCTGACGACCAGAAGGGCATTTTTCTCTGCTGAATTTCATAGAAAAAGACAGTCCATCATATTCGTTATGTATGTCAAGCATTTGCCATGTTACGATCCTGAATAATTAACAATTATTATCAAAACATTTAACACGGTTCTACGAGTTGCTGTTGTGCTTTAACCCTTTAAGCCCCAGTATCCACATACAAATTCTCCAAACTGATCTCCATACATTTCCTTAAAGAATTAGTTGAGAGAATTTGTTCAAAGATCAAAGTATTTTCTCTTGGGTGATAATTTTATTGATTCTCATAACTTATCTCTTTACAGTGTATGGATAATTGTAAGGAGAAGATTGATCTAGGTCCTATTCCCATCTCCGTTCACACAAATCCCATATCTTGTCAGTTAAGAAGCAGTGTCGATTAAAACTCAACAGGCTTATATTACTTTTGTTATGTTATTTTTGTTTGCATGCTATAAATCCTGGGCCCTACTACAGGTCCTGGCACACAGATTACATAAACAAAGGAACACAAGTCTGCAAAAGACTTTGTTCTTTGGCTCTTCTGTTTCTGTTGTGCCTGTACATGTCGAAGGACCCCAGATCTCCCTCTCTACAAGTATAACAACGTTAGTCTACATGTATGTTTGCTGCTGGCACAATGTCAGACTGAATTTTCTCTTACAGCTTCTGAAACTTGCTGCCACCTCAAAGCACTACGCCCCTGAAGATTCACACTCGCGAGCACTGTCTCTGCTGCTTGAACAATGAAACACCTCCACGTCAAATCTGGACCTTTATGAACCAATCCTATGGGCTCAATCTAACAGGTTACCAAAACCAACTCTAGGGCCCAAACGAAAATTTGTGCCCAAGGAAGGCTTCCATGAGCAACGAAGCATTGATTAAGAAATATCGCTGCAGCTCAATCCGTCATGTCATCATCCATGGTGCTAGAGCTTGGGCTAGGGTTACTTGACGATTGTATTGAATAGTCATCCATCGCTTCTTGGCTCTCTTGGCTACACGATGTTGGTCGACAAACACTGCTTTCTACAGGTTCTTGCTTTATTTTGAGAGCCTCAGCAGTTGGTTTCGCTGTGAGAATTGATGACAATAGTGCCGTTGTCGTGTCTGATGTTAAAGGTGTTGTAGGAATTCCATGAGCACGAGCATGCATCTCAAGTTCCTGGGGAAATAAACAAACAAAACAAAAAAGTTAACCTCGGCTGTTTTTTATCCTTACTCTACATTACTTTAACATGGTGCTATTTAAACATTTTACATTTGTACATACAACTGCTGTAACAAAACAAAACAAAAACTCAATATGGCACTTGTTTTTAAATGCTTTACAAAAAGAAAAAATAATAAACTGTTGTTTGTTTGTTTTGTGCACATACACTGTACATGTAAGACACTTCTAAGCAAAAGGTGACTTTTTTGTGTGCCAATTACACTATCAAAGCATACTATTAGGTCATACTGTACTAAATTAATATTAAGTTTCTGTGTGAATTCAAGAGTCTAAAGCAAGACAAATAAATAACATGATTTCAGATTTTCCATCGCAAAAGAAAAGGAGTTTTAAATGAGGCTGTATCTGATTTGAGAGAAAATACATTAATATCATAAACTTACTTGAACCCGTAGTAAAAGTCTTCTGTTGAGTTCCTCGCTATTTCTTTTTTCCTCTTCCAACTGTCTTATACGATCTTGCTCCTTTTTCAACCGCCTAATGTAATCTACTGATGCCTTTAGAATTGTTCCTTTGTTTTGACGTACATCACTACTAACAACAAAAATTAGGACATCATTAAATTTATAAATTTTGTGCTCAAAAACAGGTCGATTTTGAAAACAAAGGAGGGATGTAAAAACTTCAAAAAAAGGCAACTTTACACTTACGAGTCTTGTCGAGGAAGAAGTGTGCCTAATTCTTTAATTCTGTCATTTATGTTAAATCTTCTTCTTCTTTCAACTATGATGAGGAAAAGATATCAAGCATTATAGTCTAGATAAATAAGAGTGAAGCAAACTAGCAAGGGTTTGTTGTATGTTTGTTTACTTTCTTAGAAGACTTGATTCTTTCTCTCAGAGTGACCAGAAAACTGTGGTCCAGAGAATGGAAGAACCATTAATCCTTACACATTCCTCTAAAAAATGAACCTCCATGATACACTAGGATATCTCAGATCAAAAGGTTCAAATGTATCTTGGTTTGTAAATAAAAACCAGGACATTTGCATGATGACAATATTACTTTGACTACACCTCATGTACCAGAATCATCAGGGCTATTGTTCTATAAATCTTGGTGGGATTGATAAATTTAAATTAGGAAGCAAGTGACAAACTGAATTCTCACTGGTAGTTGTAGTTTACTGATGTCATCATGAAAATGGCCTATTTCCATAGTTAATGGATTAAGAAATGTGAGGTGAACGGTGTGGAAAAGGGTTAGGAGAGTTGAAAGATTAGATAGGACACTTACTCATATTGTGATTATCTTTCTTCTGTCGGTCTTTAACAAACTGATGCTCCAACAAATCTGGAAAATAAACAGAAAAAGACATGTTTTAGATAAACACAATGTCTTATAGACAACAAAATGTACATTAAAAGCAATTTAAAAAGTTTTAAAACAAAAAACACTATATTACTAGAAAAATTTGAGGCAGAGTGGTTGAGCAATCAGGGTGCATGGTGGACTTGCAATCTAAAGGCCCAAAGCTCAAATCTCACCTTCTGACTCAACTCTAGTGAAACTGTCAGCGAAATAGCACCAAAATCTTTGTTCTCAGTGTGTTCATTAGGCACTGGAGATCAGCCTAATTCTCTGTTTACTATGCAGAATTCTCTGGCTAACATTCAATGGCCTGAGGCCATTTTTTCTGACATGGAGCCTCGTTAAAAATATTCTCCTGTAAGGTTGCACCTCTCTCCTGCTACTAGAATTCTTAATGAAAACCTTGTGTTCTGGGCCATGATTTGGGTATGTGCCATGACTGGCCTGTTAAAACAGCGATTGTCAATTTGCCAATCAGGTTGAAATGAAATTCAAAATGCATTTTCAGTAATTCGTTACGTCCTTTTGGGACCCAGAACAAGGACATCAGCACTGCTTTGCAGACGTTACTAACCAGGGTTACATTACATCTGGGATGCAGGCTACCTGAATGCTGGCTGGATTTTTGGGGCGCAGTCATGAGTTTGACTCCTCAGCAATACATTTTACTTTTAAATGGCCAACTGATTCAGCTATGATTGTGCTTCATTTGGGGGTCATCCTCGGTGTAAAAACCTGTAAAGTTTTTCTTTGTTCCGTAGCTATTATTTTCCTTGGCTCTATTGTGTTTACTTCTCAGTGGCTCCTCTGTATTAATTGTTTTACATCACTTGTGAGTTTCGAATTCACAAGTTTTTACACCGACTATAAGCCTCATTATTTTGGTTTAAAGAGGCTGTGTCGTAAATACACGGTTCATACCCTTTTTGGACAAAAAAATTCAAGGACTTTTCAAGGACTTTCAGGGACACATTATGCATTTTTTTCCAAGGACTACATTCAGTGCCAAAAAAGAGCCTTGAGTCTATGTCTTGTTTTAGTTTTTCCACTTACAGCTAACAAGTTTAATTTCATCACCTACCCTGAGGTTCCTGTTTTATGACAGCTGGACAACTGGTTGAAGGTGGTGGAGCTTGAAGCTGTTATTAAAACCAAAAATACTTGTTCACAATGAGAGTCTCCAAGGAGCAGAATCATGACAATTCTTGCTCTTTTCATATACAATGTCATTGCTATTTAAGCTACGAAAAGTACTGTCAACTCAGTGATGGCCATGAAAATTAGTACGATTGTCTTCTCTAAGGAGTAGGCAGCTATAATCAAAGGGCTTTGAGGGACTTTACCCCAAAAAACTATTAAAATGCATGTAACTTGAAAATGCCGGCTAAGTTTTTTTCCGCTCGTCCTTTTCTATAGACACATTTAACAAGTTTCATGTGCTAGCATGGAAAATAAATTTATTTTAACATGATGACATCAAAATTTGTCAATTCTGTTGGACTTTTAAGTACAGTGGTAGTAAGTATTGGTGTCATTAGAGATCTTAAGATTGTCAGACAAGGACCACCACCAGTTCAAAACAGTTCATTTTGTTTAATTTTGCCAATTACTCACCCTAAATCGCTATGGAAATTAAAGTAAGCAAAAAAATTAAAGGTAAATGACAAAATCAGAAATCCGAGACAAACAAATATGTCTCCTAAGCATTTTAGAAGTTGCAAGTAGCAGGGATCAACTTTGAAAAACTATTAGGCTGAACAGTTTTCAAAAACCCTATTTTCAATCCGTTTCAATCTTCTTCAGTTTTGCCCATCCATTGCATCTGTTGTTTCTGTTATGTTATTTTAACCTTCCTTTATAAATAGTTTTAAGCGGTTATTTTTATGTCTCTCTTAATTTAACGGGCATTTTGTAATTTCTTAATTTGGCTGAATTTCGTGACACAGCTCCTTTAAGGAGTGTGCAAGCACGAACCAGTGTCATCGTGGCGGGAAAAAGTGATAGCCTTCACCATTCTACTGAGAGTTTTAGAGGGAATGCCTTAGTAGTGGAAACAAGATATCAAATGTTTTAAACAAGTTTTATCATTTTGGGATCGGGAGATAAATAAAACCAGTGCCAATTTTTCTGGTAAAAAAAAATTAATGAAGCTTTCCCGGATACATGAAAAAAAATTTTAGTCAAATCTCATCCTCATAGTTGTCCTCGTGCTCAAATTTAAAGGTCTCTAATGCTCCAGTAACCAAGTACTATTTAACAATTAGTTGCCGAAGGTGACGTGAATATCGGCGAATAGTCACCGAGACGAAGTCTCGGTGACTATTCGCCGATATTCACGTCGCCTGAGGCGACTAATTGTTTTAGTATAATTACATTGATGATTATTCGAGAAAATAAAATTATTGATCAATTTCCGACCCCGAAACATCAAAAAATCTGGCTGCCATTTTGAAAACTGCTAGCCTTCAATGCTATAATCACCGCGCAGTGATTATAGCGGGATAGTGCGAAGCTCTTAGCCAATCACAGCGCCCTATTTTCGATAGTCATCGATGTAATTATACTAATTTTCATTATTGAACAAAATCAAGGCAACTAAAAAAGAAGGGATTAATGCTGAAAGAAAAGTACATGTAGTACATGCAAGGAACTTGAATGTCAATTATAGGATTATCTGGAACTCAGATTAGTATGTGCAATCAAATGGTGAAAAGTGAAATTAGGGAATAATTTCACATGATTTTGTGATAACTAATGAATTGAAGCAAAACAATTTAACTTACCAAAGGAGCCATCCCAAGACCATTGTACAGATCAAACATATTGTTTGTTGGAACTTGTGGAACCTTGGGAAGCATATGAACTTTGGTCAGACAGACAAAGCAAAAACTCACGAAAAGATATGCCCTTTCACATGTAAAGACCAGTTATGTAACTATGAACAAGTCATAAATAATTGCCTAACAACCTCTCCCTGGAAATATCAGCGGAGGAATAGAGTGTCCCGCCCAACAATTCAACAGGAAACAAGATCAGGTTACAAACCTTGGGTTGAAAGTCTGATGTCCAAACTCATAATTATTTCCCAACAGGGGAAATCCTTAATTTTGGGATTACGAAAATACAGTAAATTTGGCACAATCACATACATTCTTAGAGTAATCATTCCATCTCTGGATCAACAAATGTGAATACAGAGATGGTGATTTTAGTGTTTTTTCTAGTTTGATCACTTCTCTTTCAGTTTCTTGCACTACTTTAATCTAAGTGTATATTTCTCTAGAATATTAGCAGCATCTGATGCAGGTTTCAAACTGTAACTGTCTAGTTTTAGCAGCTACAGTACCTGACAGTCATATCATTTATCATTTTTAGGTGCAAAACTTAGTCAAAGCAATAAATGTTAATTCTAATCCACAAAATGCCAGGTGAAGTTATTATACAATCAAAGTGCTAAGATACTTTACTTTCAGAAATGGATAAAGTGTATGCCCCAAAATGATATTACAGACAAAAAGTTCTAATCATGTTGAGGCACAATTAATTCATTGGTTTAACTTTGAGAAAAACTTCACCTTTGGTTCTATATATGGTAATAATTGTAAAATTTTAGAAAACAAAGACAGACAACTTAAAAATGGGATTAGTTAAAACTAAACTCCAGAAGGTACTGTTAACTTACAGAGCCAAGAGTTAATGCAGTTTCCCAAGGAAGTCCGTCGTCAATAGGATTTGACTCAAGGCTAAGAAGAGAAAGTAAGAACATCAGCTTGAACCTCAGAGATGTGTGATTAAAATGAACTAAGAAATTAAGGGCACAGTTACAAAATCATGTTTACCACTATCATATGACCTTGTCATGACTATAGTGACATCAAGTCACACTGTCATCTGATTCATTAATGACTGGAAATCAAGGTTAGAATTTAATTTCTTAACCTTTTAACCCTTGACAGTGATAAGCATCTAATTTCTCCTTAACATAACACTGTTTAATCAACCAAAAAGATCAAGAGAAAAAACTAAAACAATCTCCAATGTTAAATAAATGTATTGACTGTAAAACAAATTCTCCTCATTGGTACAATATGAAATGCACTGAGAAAGATCTGGCATACACACAGATTCTGGGGTTTAAAGGCTAAATTTATGTAACCTTTTTGCTTTTATAAACATACAGCAAAACAAACAGAACCAAAAGCAGTTTGTACCAATTTACTGATAGCTTTTTGGCCATGTACATTAAAATTTTGATCAAGTCCTCACAGTGCTTGCCAAGGGGAAAGAAATGGGTAAAAGTGCATAAAGAACAACTGATTTGCTTATAAAGTAACATAGACATATAAAATGAAAAGAATCATGTTAACAGATTTTTTCACCTACCTTATAATATCATCCACAATGTTGTCAAACTATAAAATAGAAAAAAAATTGTATATAACAAGCAATACATATTAGAACCTACACACAGGACATCCTAAAAGGTGATTCACTTGTTAAAACACTTGCTAACAGTCAAATTTAATCAACTATTGATGCCCACAGACTACAAAAATTTAATGTAGAAGAATGCATGACACCACAGATGAAGCCAACAAAAACTCCAAGACAAGGCCTTAAAAAACACTGATGAGCTGAATTATTATCAAATCAAATCACCTCTCTAGTGGTTAAGTCCTTTTTCAATGAATTAAAGTTCACTCAAGGTAATTAAAAGTGACCCTATATATCTAAAGTAATAATCGGGTGTGATCAGATACAATAAGAAAGGAAGGAAGACAAAAATGTTATTAATTTACATGACATGTGAAGTCACGAACTCTTTGAATTCCATGGGCAGCAAATTACTGATGGACACATGTGATATGCATGCAGTTCACACTTTTGAAATATGTGTGGGAAAATATTTGGGGGTGATCATTCACATAAAACTTCGGCAAAAAAATCTTCTGTGTTTTACAAATTATCTGTTTTTCACAACTTGCACAATTAAATTAGAGATTTGTCTAGAATTCTGCTCTTGGAAACTCCTGGAAAAGATTATTCAAGTTGAACACTCACATCAGAGGGGGCCTGATTCCCATCAGGACTCATGACAGCCATAGGACTCTCAGGTTGACCCATTAAATGACTTGTTGCTAGAGCTGCCACAGCCTGCTGGTTTATAGCATTCAATGTCGGTTGATTTGCACTGGTCACAGCTACAGCTAAATCTCCAGCCGTTGATGGCGAGCCTTGTGCTTTGAGATATTCTTTGAGTTGCCTTTTCTGCTTTTGTTGGATGAAGTAGCGAGTTGGATTTTCTAGCTGTGTTTTTACCTGAAGTAAAGAAGTTAAAGCTGTAATCTAACAGGAAACCAGAGATACTTTGTGGCCAGTTTGACTAACCTATTTCCTTGTCACATACCATTTTTAATAAATTCTCTTTGTTCTAGAAAAGGTGTAGAAAAAATATATTTTGGCCCAAAAATTGTCTCTGGGAGTAACTGTTCTTGTGGACTCCTAACCTAGCTTTGTAATCAGGCATTGGAAATAAATAGTTTTAATGCACACCTCTTAATAACAACATAGTAGCCACTTTACCAAACATGGAAAAAGATAGTCTATTAGAAGAAGAGGCAATTGGTGAAAAATGATCTATATGAGCAAGAAAGGTCAATTCTATGTTGCTATGTTTGGAAGAAAAGAGATATCATATCTGTTCCCATGGGACTCCAACACAATCATAAAAAATGTGAATGTGAGAACATGACACCATGATCTGTCAACACATCAAACAAAGGATCAAAATATCTCCTCTACAAACTTTGAACATGATCACCACAAGTTTCACATGTTCACTGTGTGGAGCAGAGAATAATTAGGAAGGCAAGTGACTTCAATGTGATAGAGTTATTTCCCGAGAGAGTATCTTTTTCCTTATTTGCCTTTGCTTGTTGCCAATTCTACTGGCAAGCAAAATTCTTAACAATATTACATAATCATCATGAAAGGCTCTAGGAATATAAAAAATGAGAAAAACAACAAAATCAAACCAGAATAATGAAGCATCCTATGACTAATAGAATGTGTCTTTTTTCTATCAAATGCATGACTATATTATTAAAGCAATATAATTATTGTTTTCATTGACAAGTACTTTGTAGATCTTTGCAAAACATTTAGGTTTCATGCACATGCATGTATAAGGCAAAATGCCAGAAAAAAATTCAAACTTTCTGTAAAAATAAATCACATGTATTTCAACTCCAGATACAATGCTAGAATTCAAGCTGGTTTGTAGCCACTATATTGTGTGCTTTCAAATATCACTCCTGTACAATTAATTTATAATTTTATCAGGTATGCAAGTTGCATTTCATAAGCTGCCAAAATTTCTGTATATTTCCAGCTTATCATGAACCAGATAATAAATGCAAACTCCCATAAAAACAAATAGCTAAAAAAGGTAAATCAAGTACATGTGCATTCTTCATGATATTGAAAGATATGTATGACAACATTTTCCTCGATGTTGCACGTATTTTTGGGTCTAGCTATCAAGACATGATCCATCCACAAGTTTTATTAACCACATTTTGCTGTCTTGTACTATACTCTGCAGTTATGCTTCACACACAAGCAAGCTGATGAACAACTCAAACCACATATCGGAAAAAAAAGTAGCAATTAAAATGAATCATACCTGCAGCACACTTGAAGGAACATCTGGTGGAACTGTTGTTGGAGAAGACACCCTTGGAACAGCGATGCTCTGGCTTTGGGAAAAATCAGGCTGGCTCGGTTTCTGTGTCAGAAACAACTGATCTTGCTGTTCAAGTTGCTGACGTTGTAGCTGTTGCTTGAAGTTGGTTCTTGTTATTGGAGTGGACATTTTCTTGATTGGGTCAACACGATTTAGCAGCACACCAAGAGCTGATAAATCCTGGCTGTTTTTACGAGAATTGGAATAAGTTAGAATCCATTTTAGTGGATGTTTTATGTGAGGATAATACCCAGGGTATCGCACAGCAAAATCTGTAGACATGATCCACTTCAGTGAAGACAAATAAACAGTAAAATAACTCTCAGTACAAAATGGGATAATAATATGGAGGTTCCTGCTACTTGGAAAGGTTGTTATTGCAATGAATTCACATGGAAATTCCATGACTTTATTAATTGACAATATGATAATTTGAGAATAGCCACAGTGACATCACAAAAGATCAGACCAGGCCTTGGGGTAAAGGTTAAAGGAATTAATCAAACCACTTCCTTTAGTAACACAACACTCTTTCTAACACTCCATAAAAGGTCATTGACACAACAAACACATCTCTGTATACACAATGTAGCTCACCCCTTGTTAACACAAATTTGTTTATTTTTATTTTGACCATGTGCAGGAGGAGTGAAAATCCTAAATCACACCTCTTCCTGTGCATGTTGTTTAATAGTAAAATTGTTTTAAATTAAAGGTTTAAAGTTCAGGGTTGGGCTTCATGCAACATGAAGGACTCCCCTCATATAATCACTTCCTTTCATGGACATTCCGAAATTAGCTCTGACACAAGGAGATATTGAAATAAGAGAAACGTGGCCTCACACTTCAAACGCTCTGATAGCTTCACTGGACCATAAAATCAAGAATAGCATAATGATATTAAAAATTTCATGCTGTAAGATGATTTGATATGCTTTTAAACCAGAAGGAAAGTTACAATTCATTTCACTTCTGTCAAACTCAACTTTAGCTTTACAAAATGTTAGATATATAGTACACAAATAAAGAAACACTAGCCAGAACTATTAAAAATAATAAACCCTGGAATCAGCTAACAGAACTGTCTAGAAAAATAATTTTTTTGCGCCAGTTTCTCTACACCTTCAGCTCAACATTACTGATTCTTTCACTTTAAGAATAATATCATACAATCAAAAACTAGGCCATGTACTGGAGCACACTTATAATAATGAGCAAGTCAGATACAGCGGTCCTTAACAGATTCACACCTCAAGGTCCACCCACAGCCACCCCCATAGAACCACATCCCTTGTACCACTTGTGACATCAACACTTTTAATGAAACTTTGACGCCTACTTTATGCAGCAATAGTACTTTCAAAAAATACTAAAATGAGCATGATTAAGTTACAAACAGTTCCGAGAAAAAGCCGCAAAATATCAAGTAACTTAAAAAAAGTCAGTTTACAGCTTGCCATTTCGGTAAGCTGTAGCTTACATGCACAAGCCCAAAAAATATTTCAATTACCCCAAAAAACACTTTGATCAGCAGGATTGATTACAGTTCTTCTGTAATTTGAATTCCACAAAAAAATGACACTTGCCTGCCAGGCAAGTTGAGAACTCTCAGAATTCACTAGCCCAATAGCAACATCTACTAGCCGCTGGCTATGGAACAAAACAGTGTACATCATGTACTTTTTTGCATGCCATTAAACAGAAAAATTTCAAGGAAAATCTTGTTCCACTTTGCAGCTATACCTTCTTCAAAATACTTTAAAAAACCTCAGCTTATTGAGAAAAATAATCTTTCCCATCAAAATCAAACCTGGTGAATGTCCAACACGGAAAAAAAACTGGGCAAGGAAAGCAAAAGAGTGGCAAAAAAAGAGAGTGGCAACTGAGGGTGCAGTTAAAGTATTTTTGTCCAAAGATCATAAAAAATCTGTCACCTGTTTATTCCCAGACTATAAAAGCAGATATTTAGCATCAGAAACTATTAAGAATAGTCCTAACCGTCATTAGTCAGTTCTGATACCTAGACTAATAATTCAAAACAGTATTTTGTTTCAGCAAAATAATATCTGGGAGAAAATGGGTTGAACAAATATACAATACATACCTATTTACCTGAATAAAGTTAGCCTTAAATGTTTTAGTGGGAAATGGTGTGATTGTTCAAGGCATTGTTTTCAAAAAAATTGTAGCAAGCCCAATAAAGGCTTCGACGTTACAAAAGCGAGTGCCCTGTGTTTCGTTATTTTGGCAAGAGCTGAGGCTTCCTTATTGCATGAAGACAAAAGCGAGTCACCAGGACCTGGCTCTGCTGGAGCACACTTTAGTTGTTGTGTTTGATGTCAGGAGAATGCAACCTTAACGCAACACATTAACCTGCATATATGAGCATTTAGCAAAAAAGCAACACGATTTTTGGTGTTTTTGGCACGTACCAGATACAGAATGAACTTAGACTTCTCGTTCCACAAGCAAGTCATTTCTTTAGAATGCATGACACTTTGTAAACATAGAAAAGAATGGTTAGAAATACTAATGGGGATGTTGAGAATGCTCTATTCTGATCATTTACAGCTCAAACAACAACAACGACAATCAGCCGGGCATACTGATGGGCAAGTAACAATCGATCTTGGTCTCGCTTATAAAATAATAAATGTCTTGTTAAAAAATAAATTTCATTACTCAGTGTAACTGGCTCAATAACCAGCCATTCATATACTGTACATAAGAGCAATTTAAAATTCACATATGCTGTGTGTTGTTTTCCGTTCATTCAGGGGATAAAAATAATTCTTGCATTTTCTTGTACAAGTTATTGTATTTACTTCATTGTTGATTATACTAATTTTGCTCTGGCCATACTTACCTAAAGGGCTACAAAAGCATTGACGATACTGCAACCACTTTGGTCTTGGTAAGAAAAGGATTCATGTGCCTCTGTTTAAACTCATCTCCCTGCTTAAACTCATCCCCACATAATAGTTGACTGAATCATACAAACTTTCTTACTTTTTTTGACATTCATCAAACACATTTACTAACTTTGTCTGGAATTTATTTTTTATGGAATTCTTTCCTGTCTTCCAGAACTATAATTTCAGAAAACTACTTTTATGGATAAAGGGTTTTGTTAATCACTTGTCCCATGATTGTCGCTAGGCAATAGAGTTGATTTACTGTTAGGGGCATTCTTAAATCAATTAATAGTATCTTATCTTAGTCGTTTGACTAGGTAAAAATGACAAAGCATTCTAAATGTTGCAATCAAGAATTGTCAAGAAAATTGTTAACTGGTAACAACTAAATAATTTCTAGGACAGATCATAGGTGATGGACATCCCATTGGGTTCTACATGTATTTAGGAAACAGTCAGTGTCTAGCTCTGCCACTTTCTTATCAGTGAATCTTAATCTTTGCAAGAGAACAAATAGGAAATCTATTAATTTGCCCTAATTTTGTTAAGAAAACATTAGAATATTTTACAAGCACACCATCTTTTATCTCTTTTCATAGATGCTTTTCACTTTAATATATTCCACATGAAGATCACATGAATGTTCTTAACAATAACAGCTTGGCTATTTCATTTAAAAGTATTGTCCCTGGAGAGCTCAAATAACCAAAACAAAGGCACGTGTCAGAATTTTCAAGACGATCAATGCCTGTTTTGTTAAAAATCAGTTTTAAAACAACACATCCAGCTAGAGATTAAGGAGGTTTTAAATTTGTTTTCATAAAATACAAAGCAGGATGGCCAAGAAAGCTACAAAACAATTTCTCGGAAAACTGAAATCGAAAGCCGGGAAATCTACATCTATCGATTAAAGAGATAACAGTTTCCCGTTTTGCAACAATAATCTCAACAGCTTCTACTATAGCGAAAGGTGGTGAATCGAAAAAGTTAGGAAGTAATATTGACTTATGTAATTTAGGGATTGAGGTGTACCTTCCGAAGCTAACAAAATATAAGGAATCGATGAAATACGAAACTAATTGTAACTTATACTTTTCACTTCTCCGACTACATACTCTATAAAGCTTACTTGACAAATAGAAAAATAGCAATCTAATATTACTTGACACTGCATACATGTACGCCTACTAAGATAAGACATATTGACAAAGTACCTAGCAAATATTAGGTGGATGGTACAAGGTTGCCCAAGCAAAAGAAGGCAGAATAAAGGGTTTTATTTAGTACATCAATAATTGAGCGTAAGCTTTAGCTTAATAATATTACAATGTAATATAGCATGTTTTTTCAAACAACATTGTGTGCCCGGACAAGTAAAATGAAAACTAAACGGATATCCGACCTACGCTGGTACCATCCAGTATTAGATATCATCCAAACAATATTCACTTTCACTCATTGGCGAGCGCTCAAACCGAAGTGCATGATGAAAGCTCAAATGGCGTCGCGATACGGTCACACTCCTACATGCTTATTACGTGCACAAAAATGAGCATCCTCAATAAAGTAAATGAATTTTTCTTTGGCTATATTGTTTCGATTGGGTTCTTTAAAACCGCATGCTTTTTCGTTATTTAGTAAAATGCGAAACCATGCCATGCACAAGTGAGCAATTCGAGCTCATGACATTGTGTAAGGAAGTGACGATGATGAACAAGGTACAAAATTTGCGCTGCATGTCGCTACATGGAAATCAATCCTCTATCGAGTTTAAAACGAAAGACATTAGCAGAAAGGCTCCACAATTCATACAAGCATACAGTAAAACCCCCAGGGACGACTTCAATGAATAAAATGAACAAAATATAACAACCATAAAATCCTTACCTCGGTGGCTTCGACTTTAACTTGTAAAATATCTCTCCTTCGTCTTGCGAATCGAAGTCGTCCGGACTGAGAAGGTCAAAGTCGAGATCTACTCCAGACTCACTCATTTGAAAGCTTTGTTGAACAAGATTAGGGAAAGCTAAGGTACCAAACCAACAACGAGAAGAAACTCCCCGCTAGCTTGCCCGCTTTCGAGTTTTCATCCTAAAGGTTCAGACACCATCTTGCTTCTCGAATGTCAAGTTCTGATTGGTCAAATCGCCAAAAGTGGTTTAAAAATAGAGGTTGACGTCAAAGCGATGCTATAGGCTCTCTATCGGCAAACACCCAAGCCTTTTAAGGAACAAACAATAACAGGCGTAGATTTCAGCGATCCTTTTATGGAACAAGAAAAACAAAGTCTTTAAAAGGGATCTTTTAAGATGAAACTTTATACATGTCTCCATGTCTCGAAGACTTTCCGATGAAAGTCGATGTGCACGTTCGCAAAGCTAGAATTACCCTACTCAATGCATTGTCTTATTCTAATGCAGAAAGATTTGTATGGCCAACAGATAAGCGGAAACAAAGTTTAATTTTAGGGGAATACCCTTGCCTTGGGTAAATTTAAAACAAAGCGTGGTTTTCCTAGAAATAGGGAAAAATCTATCCAACAATTCAATCGGGAATACCCTCTCTCAACACTGTCAGTCGTGACTAAGTAGTGTTTTGGTGACAAGCCTGAGAGTAGGATTAGAGAGAAGAAAAAAATACTGTAGAAATTGGGCCCCGGCCCGTGTTATTCTCTTTGCAACATGTACAGTAACTGGATCAGGAATGATGGGGGAAAAAAAGATAGTTAAGAAAACGGTTAAGATAACATAAAGGTATTTAAAACTAACAAACAATACGCCCTGGTCTGTGGTCTTGAGTAGAAGCGCCCAAGTAAGACTAAGTAAGTGCTACCGTCTCTCTGCAACAGTAACCAGAGTAATTATGGGGGAAAAGAGAGTTCAGGAAAAGGTTAAAATGATACAAAGGTTTTAAGAAATATCAAAATATCAAAGTACGGCCTCGTCTGATGGGTAGAAGCCGTTTAAAAGCCCCTATATAACATAGAGGGTCTTGTTTTGCACTCCGTTGACAGCTGTTATTAATTTTGAGTCACAGTATTTTTTTTTTTATTGTTTTTATTGGCGATAAGATTACTATTTTTTCTATTTAGCCAATCAGTTATCAGCCCGATTGTGGGACTTAAGCGTGATTTGGGAAATTGCAGGATCAGTGTTATACCATAAACGGGATAACGCCTTACAGAATTGTAAGTATGTTTACATTTGTTGAAGAAAGTTTGCTGATTTCATTTTCGGTTAGATTCGATTTATCAAGCTTTCATAGTCGATTCACACGTAAGCAATGTACTGTATGCCTTTATTTTCAGTTGACTACACATTTACACAATTAGCTAGCTGTCGCTAGATTGGAATTTGTGATATTAAAGTAGTTCAAAAACAACTGGTAGATCCCGTAGACATTATTTTCCTGGTGTGTCTTCAACCTGAGTAGTACCCAAACCCGTGCACGTCGTGCGAAACAGGTCTAAATAAGACATTCAGAGCCAAAGGATCCACGTATCAGGTGCCGCATGTTCTGGGTAATCTGGGAATCAACCACTGAGCTCCAGTGTTAGTATTGAAATTGGCTTGAGGCCTGAAAGTCCGACAATGTTAATTGGAAAGTGTCCAAGTGTTATTGTCTGACGTGTTTCCGTTGTCCAAACTGAGAAACTGAAGTCACTTTTCAAAGGGACTTCAATTTAACTGACTTGAGAACAAAGAGTGATCGTAAAAAGTCGATCCCAGGGCACTGCCCATAAGGCTGCAACATGGTGGACGGCTTACGGGCAAGTTCAATTTCAATAATTCAGTTTGTTGAGAGAACAGTATAGTGACAACTCTAAACAGTATAACTGATAAAAACCGAACCAGTTAACTCTTGATTCTCAGTCACCAGGAAAGCTAACCATTTCAAGTCAATGCTCAACCCTACGGCACTCTCTCAGCACTTAATCCTAATCACTGTAGTCATTCCTTAGCCCTAATCCGGCACTATTTTCAGTGGTTTCAAAATTAACCCTAATCACCATACTCAGTTCTTAACCTTAAAAACTACTCGCAGAAGTCACTATTTACCATTTCATTAACCTTGCTTAACCCTCTGGAAACATTTTGCCCATCCTCTGTTTCCAATTTCACCTGGCGGTTTTACAGTCTACTTTACAGGCGTCGAAAAATTCCCAAAAAGAAACTGAATTTCCACAAGGCCTTTTTGGCGGATGGGGGTAACTCTTAATGTGGACATTGTGTTGAAATGCTAATTAGCAAGACTAGAATGAGATCACTCTCTCTTGTGCATGTATAAAGCACCGTGTGGCCCGAAATTTTTGCGGGTTTTGCGGATTGGCAATTTTTTGCGTTTTGCAGGAACTAATTTTTGCTATTAGGACCGATTGATTTTTCTGGCTGGGAATTAATTTTTGCGATTTTTAGAAAGTGCCCAATACCCAACATTGATAATATTTTCGTTTTTGTAAAGTGTGCAATAGAAATACCTATTTTCAAAAAAATACTACTGTATGCGTACCCTTTGTAAAACCAGTAATTCATTGAATACCGGTTCAACGGTTTCTGAAATCCGCAAGGAGGCAAATTGTAATTCAACAGACACGATTTCTAAGTACTGTTTTTTTGCCTTAGCGAATTTAAGTCAGAGAATAATTTCTTTGGAATAATTTTTTGCAGGAAAAATGTTTGCAGTCATTTTTATTCAGTTTGCGGGAACCTACTTTTGCGGATCGCTGGAAAAATCGCAAAATTGGTAAAAATAAGAACCCGCAAAAATCATTCCCACTGGAACCACCTTGTGTAGGCCTCACAAGGTGTCCAACGTCGTTTTGTTAAATAGAAAACTGTGTTTACCTTTAAGGCGTTGTAAATTGTTTCATAAGATTGATGAGGAGCCTGGATCAGGATATCCTTTTGATTGTGTTTCTCCTTGAGGTTATTTCCATTCGCACAGTATTTATTTCTCTCGTAGCATGCGTAGCAAGCGCTTATTAGTAACTTCGCCCCCGTATTTTCTTGTGCTCCGTTCTTTCATGCGCCCATATTTAGTTAGTATTTACGCTCCTGAATGGATTCTTTTCGGTAACTCTTTAGGTCTTCTGCTTTTAGTGCTAATCTTGATACACAGGCTCGATTTTCTTTCCAACTGACGTATATATAGTGTCCATGACTGCGTACGATGCCGGCAGAAGGCCTAGGAGAGTTATTTTTATAAATATCAAAATTAAAACCTTTATTTAAGAAGTTGTTAAATTTTAGATCTCTTAAACCTTGAATAAACTTCCGTTTACAACATTTGTTCACTTATAATTGTGGTCAGTCTCGTGAACTACTTGTCTGTCAAGACTGTGTTTTTGACCTTTCCCGATGGTTAAAGGGCTTCATGAGAACACTAGTACTATCTCCGTATTTTAAAAAAAACCTTAGTTAATACTCGAAAAACCAACAGCATGACACAAGCCTAACAATGGCTTTTGGCTAACCAGCGTTATAAGTTCAAGGAACTTTTCCTTAGCCCTCTGAGGAAAAAATATTTCAGGATCAGTATTTCAGTTATTACTGTTTTTAAGACTAAATCAAACTCGTGACTACTTCGTGATTCGCGCGATCGACTATCCTTATCACTAGTTCTCTTATCATAAGCGGTCTAGTCTTGCTTGATAAAATGCCCACAGCCTTTGTTTGTTTGTTTGTTTGTTGTTTCGTCACTTTTAAGTTATTGGTTTATCAGTTTTCTTTTTCTCGAAAAAGGAACACAATCAATTCTCAACATGAGTGCACTCTAATTTTCTTTATAAGAATGTTGTTTTTCTGGCCTAGGCTGAATATTCCTTCTGCCGATGTTTGGCCGAAAATATTCCTGTAATTACTCTTAAATTATACTGCTTATGACATTTCCGTTCCAGAATATATTGGGGTATTAACTATAGTTTGTGCAGCTTTTTTCGTTCTGTCGGCTAGTTCAGCAGTTTGCATGCCATTTAAAGAAATTAAAAGGAATCAGTTAAATAGGAATAATTGTACTGTTCAACAAACAAAACAATATCGTATCCTGATCCGTTTCAAAATCTCAGCCTAGGGTTTATTCTTAAAATATTTTTAAATTTTCGCAAATTTCAACCTTGATATTCTTATAAAAATATATTCCTGTAAAAAAAAAAAGTTCGTCGCGGCGTAGTAGATATATTTTTGTCTGTGATTAATCAATCCAGGAACGCCCCTTTCCACACAGGCCAAACTCACTGACCTCCAAGGTAAAATAATAGATAAACAGCGAAAAATACTGATCGCAGGTTAAGACGGATATGGATGTATTCGCAGGCTGCCGTGTGGCACGATATTTTGGCGGGTTCTAATGTTTGTGATTTTTCCAGCGTCCCGTCCTGCGAAAAAATATCCCCGTAAACATTTTTCCAGCAAAAATTTACTCCTAAGTAAATATTCTCTATCTTGAATTCGCCTTTTTTTTTTTTTAGCAAAAAATGCATCGCGAAGAAATCGTGTCTGTTCGTCAATTGGAATCGAATGACAGAGAAAAGTAATTTGTTTTACTGAGTGGCAAGACCGAGTGGCAACGCTCCCCCAAAAGGGGGAGCGTTGCGTGACATCCAAAAAACGGCTGCGAGGGAGACTACCCTTAGAGTTGACTGTGTCCCAGTAGTTACTTGAAAGTCTGAGTGAAGGACTGAATTGAAAGACTGAAGGAAACGCCTGCAATACGCCTTCATCACGCCTTCAAACACTTATATTAATTACTCCACGTGCACTGATTATCCGACCGTATGTGGAAAACGAACGCGTGATAAAGCCCCAAGAACGTTCAAGAACACGTGTGCTGTCCAACACGTTGTGGCAAAAACATCTTTTCCTCTCAGTGTTCTCCTCTAAAGTTCTTATATTTTTCTCGTTTTCGTGTTAGAATTGTTTGTGGACGATTGCGGGAAAGGAAACTAACAAGGATTTTTCTATGAGAGACTCGTATAAGTACTTATACTGAATATCATAAGCACGAGCAGATTGTCCTCAAAAATAAGTTTTATTGCTATCCACTACCTAAGTACGTCGATTAGAAACATAGTGGGAAGCACAAAAGAAAGTCATTCCATAGTCATGTGCCCGACCGTCTGATTCTACACAACTTCATTAGAACTTTGTTTCACACTTCTTTTAGCAACTGCACGTGTGCGCTTCATGATAAGGCGGTACAGTAGTAGTGGAATCTGTAATTCTGTGTCGCCCACTCAGTTAGGACGAAACTACAAAATTTAAGAGATCGGTAAAAAGCTAACACCATCAATAAAAGCCTGCGGAGACAGTCACCTCTCATCGCGATCGCTCCAGCTGTCGATCTTCGTCGCTGGGGATGTTTCGCAAAACTGAGGCTCTAAAAACCATATTTTAGTCATTTTTTCAAAAATTATGCTTTTGTATAATGCCTATCCACAGCTTTGACATGAGAACATCGCGGTAAGTACATAGGGCGAAAAAAAGTGGCGGATTCTGGAAAGTATTAAATTGAATTTATATCATCTTTGTATTTTGCGATCAGCCTTTTTTTTTTCACCTAGGGCTTTGCATGTACGATGTTGGTCGCGCCTCTGGTATTTCGCCTACACTCTTTTGTTTGTATAAGAATTAATGTTGTCAGTTTCCGGCCCAGGCTGAATATTCTTATTTTTCTGCCGATTTTTAGCCTGAAAATATTTTTGTTTTCATTTATTCTTAAATTTTAGACTATGACTTTTCCGTTTTAGAATGTGTTAGGGTATAATAACACTGAATTGCAGTGAATACAGGTTTCCTGGTTTTGGTGGCTTGTTTTTCTATTTAGAGAAAGGGATAATTTAATACGGTTAAGTTAAATTGTATTTACAGATTTTTAACACACAAAATTATACCCTTACTTTTCCAAATCTTATCATATTCTTAAAATTTCGCTTAATTTCAGCCTCGATATTCTTATAAAACGTATTCTTATAGAAAAAAAAGAGTGTAGTCGGCAGTTGGCTTCCCGATACCAGAGGCGCAAACAATTTCGTTCAAGCGGAAGTCCTGTAATAACCTATAAAGGGAAGCTCCGCCTGAAACAGTGAAAGTGGTATCTTTTTCAGGTAAGCATTCACTAGCTGAACAATCATATTATAAAAGGGGAAAAGAAATCCGTCTGTCATGCGGTCTGTGCGAGGACTTAAAGCTACAGCAAACGGCCCGGCAACAAAAAACGTGTAACTTGTTCGGTAACATGGCTTCAAAACTTGTTGAATAGCGATGTTGCGCGCGCGTTTGAACCTGTCTGGTCTTGCGACAAATATTTATGCAAGTTTTTTTTCTTACATTCTTAGACTATTTCTCGTTTTGCAAAACAAGTTACATGTTTTTTTGTTGCCCATTTCACCGTACCTTAAGAGGAATACCACGCGCAATTATTATGGTTGTGAAAACGACAAGAATACTTCCTGGTTTGGTTATTTATTCATTTTTAAAAGACGATGAATTTATAGCAACTAAAAAAGATGCAGCATTCTAAGCTGGATGCGAAAAGGGTGCAATTTGTCAACAAGAGGTTTACGAAAGGGGAGCCGCTTTTCTGTCGAAGAAGGTACATAAAATCATAAGGAGCCTTCAAGTGTAAAATTATTAATTTTTGTTGAGTATCCTCTAGCCTGGCGCAGAAATAAACTGCGAGCAGGGTATTAAGATCATCGTGTAAGGGCATCCAATATTTCACACAGAAGTTTGAGTTTGAGCAATCTCTATAGATGCTCTTAGTACTAGCCACAACTGTTTGCAAAGAATATTGATCTCATTTCCGAAATAAAACATATCGTGTTAATTAGAGGGGACTTTTAAATAATTTTGACTGTTCAAAAAAAGGACCTTCTTGGGGAGAAAGGCTTAGAACCCGGGGGGGCACTCCGTATGATGGCTTATTCGGGGAGGTTCCGCCCGAAAGGGATTTCACTGGTTGAAGTATATAAAATAGTGGGGAAATCTTTCATTTGTGTCTTTGAAAGGGCCCAAACGGGCTAACAGATGAATTTTATGGCTTTATACAATCGAGAAAACGTTCTATTTTCGTCATTGATTTAGAGCATTTACACCAGTTAACTGAGAGATACAAAGTTCTAAACAAGATACCTTTTTCGTGAAAAATGGTATATAAAAGGGTAAGGGGTTGGACCTCGGGACGAAGCCTCCCAGTATAAACATTGGTTGAGTACCCCCCCCCCCCCTCCTCGGGAGCATAGAAAGAGGGTGGGAGGGAGAGTGGGTAACAGCTTGTTTGAGACATAGTGGTACATGAGTATGTTAGCTATGATAATGGTTGCCTTGAAGTCTGACTTTAAGTCGATACTAAGTACTAGGAAACACCACCTTCTTTCAAGCCTTTACCAGACCCTTACGTGCCACGGCACAATTTCTTGCCTGAATGTGAATAGTCACGTTTATTCTTCAGGAACTGACAGGATTGTGTCGCGTGACTGACGAACGCCTCACTTAGTATAGAAACCTTGTTTCCGTTAACGTGAAAATTAGCCCCGGAAATTAAAACGCTGCTTGATAAATAATGCTAGCAAAACTAAAAAAGTCGCTGGGTTTCAGTTTCACCGACAAGCATCTTTCCAGATTTGCTATATTTTCATTGCTGTGGTTTCAAATTAACTGTTCACTGAATCAGAGCACATTTTTGCGCGCCACTTCCTCAGCGTTTAACTTTCTGGTGGTGTTTTTAATACTGGTGGCTAAAAGTAACTTTGGCCAAAATGGACAAGACTAGCATCTTTGCCTTGGAAGAAATAAACTTTTACGATTATAAGATAATGTAAATCATGACCCTCGACCCTCGACAAAAACCTACACTCCATAAATTATGATCATGTGCTTTCCACTTGCCGTGCCAGCTTCAGTTAAGTTGGTTTTCACACTTATCTTATCTGCTACACGTGTTCCCTTCACACTGCGGCTCTGCTATATGGACACGTGTTTAACGTGTCGCTTTCACTTAAGAAAATCAAGGTCATAGGCCCGGACTCACGCCCTGTCGAGCATTTTAAAGAGAAAAAAAGCACAAAACATTTTCCTAGCCTTTTAGTGGCATTTTCTCGGAAATATATTTTATTTTTTGAGAGGAAAAAAACATATACAACAATAGAGTAACGACGTAAACTCGAAATTTAAACAAAATATTCAACTTTAACCTTAATACAGCCGTGTAGAGGTTCATTTTTGCTGTATTAAAATTATATGACTACTCATACATTTTTATTAGTCTTAAACCCTCTCATCTGCCCTGTGGAATGGTTAAAAAACTGAGCTTCTCTTAGATGGCCATTATCGAGCTATTTAGTGACCTTATTGAGAGAAACCGAGCATTTTAGTGAGAAAAATGAAGCATTAAGGTGGAGCATTTAAGTGGAAAAACAAAAGCATAATGTAGAAAAGCCTATTACCAGCTTTCTTTCCTTAATGAAAACACGCTAGTGCACGTCACTGCAGAAACGCCAACGTCGCCAAGCCTTATCACGGGTTCACAGCTCACTAATCCTTTGTTAATTACCGGGAGGTAAAAATTTTCCGCAGTGGTTACGCAATCTGTAGGCTGCGATCGTGTCCTCCCTACATCTGGCCCCGGTTATTCAAACGCTGGATAGCGCTATCCACCGGATAAATAACTATCCAGCTGGCCCTGGTTGTTCAAACGTCACGAGATTGCGCTATCCAACAAATATCCATCAGATAAGTATTACGGAAATTAATTACGCCATCCGCTGGATAGTGATTTATCCGGTGGATAGCGCTATCCAACGTTTGAACAACCGGGCCCTAATACTAGTGAATAAAGATTTATCGGGCGGATATGAGGCCTGATCTCCATACATCTTTCGTGTAACAGCGACGAGGGCGACAGGAGCGAAAACGTCAAAACATCAAGAGGTTTATTAAGCAAAACAACAAGTATACACGTGCATCACGCTTTTTTTGTACATTTCTTTGCCGTTACTGCACGACTACGACGTGAAAATGTCTAATTTCACGTTTTATGGAGGACATCAACAAGCGACGACGAAATTTTCTTTCTCTTTTTAAACTTGAGTGCGGTCCCCAAGAAATCAACTACAAGGAGATTAGGCTACATTAGACATTTTCAGCAAATTGGAATAAACGCGACAAAGTTTGAAAAAACGCTTACTCAGTGACGTTTTCACTGCCGTCGCTCTCGTCGATGCCAAAACTCCCTAATGGTCGCACGATGGTAAATATCTATAATAGAGTCGGCCAGAGATTGTTTTGGAATGTGCCATACTGTAAGCATGGACGCTAACGATCATTAACCGAAACTCTCCTAAGATTTCGAGCGATGATGATGATAATGACAGTGTATCAAACATACGAATCAAAATGTAACCATCAAAGCACTGAAAGTCAAAACCATTATTTATTCGTCTTGCATTAAAAAATATCATACGTATACCACTAATTGGCATGTACAAGTATTGACTAAGAACAGATTAAAATGAATATAATATTTTCAGAGGACACTCATTTAAAAAATCGTATTTTAAAGAAAGTACACTCGTCATCGGAATTATTACGGAGTTTTTGGAACGAAGACGGCGACGACAACGAGAACGTGAAAAAAAGCAATAGGTTTATCGAGTAAAACAACAAGTTTGCACGTGCATCACGCTATTTTGTACATTTCTCAGTTTGCTGTTTCTGCACGACTACGACGTGAAAATGCCTAGTTTCATGTTTATGGAGGACGTAAACAAGCGACGACGAAACTGTCCTTCTCTTTCTTAACTTGAGTGCGGTCCCCAAGAAATAAAATTCAGCAAAATTTGCTTGCATTAGACATTTACAGATAATTGCAGTAAATGCGACAAAGTTTGAAAAACGCCAATTCATTTTAAAGTGACGTTTTCGCTGAAAAAAAAAAACAAGTAGTAGTACCTAAGGAATTACATTGAGAACAGTTAGCAATTATTGGACGAGGTTGAGAAAAATATCGTGATTTGTCAGTGGCGAGCAGATCAATTATTCGGTCTGCGAGACACTGACAAATCACGATATTTTGCGATAACCGAGTTCAATAATTGTTTTATCATTCGATCACTGAGTTTGTTTTTTAAGAGTGTGTCCATGAGAAAACCAGGCAGAACCAGGCAGGGGGTGATAATGCTCAAATCACCGATTTCGCTCAAACTCGGCTCAAATGTTAGGTACCTGGAGTTAACTTATGTGACAGAATTTCAGGTCAAAATATTAAATTCCCTGGGAGATCCGGGCATCCCCTGTAAAAACCGCCATTTTGCCCGTTTTATGCATAATTAATTAGCTAACTTTACGATGCCAGTGCAACAAACAGAAAAGCCACCTGGAACTTAAATGCACTGAGAGATGATCTGAGTTCATAAGACTTTAAGCACAATAAACTTTTTAAAGTCGCCGATTCGATTTTCCCCCTCTTAGTCCCCTTAAGTTGGGTCATCATTTCCAAGTTTTGAGTAAGTCGTAAAATTAGGGTATTTTATTCCCCAATATCTCTGATGAGCAACAGCTTATCTTTATAACTTTTGCATGAGTAGTTAAAGCCATCACTTAAGTTCAGAAAAAGATCATAAAAAGTTTGGGCAATTCACTTTCTTCCATGTGTTGACATAAACTGTTCATGTGACTGAACGACTTTTGCATATTTCATCAAAATTCAGGCATTCACAATATTCGTGCGTTTGCCTCTGAATGAGGAGAAATCGAACAAAAAAACTCATCAGACAATGACTTAACATTAATAAGGGTAAAATTGTTGAAATTATTGTGCAAGAAACTCTAACGATGATTTTTGATAGCTATATACGCGATCTTTTCAAGGAAAAACAACATACAAAGATTTAATTCACAGTTTTACTTACTTTAACAATTTCGCCCTAAAAGCAATATAAACGGTCAATAAAATCCATATACGTATCTCTTGGATGTCTCAACTGCTAGTTTGTGCCCGCTTGGATTTGTTCCCCATGCCACCTTCGATGCCCAGTTCAGCGTTGTTCAGCGTCGTGACTCGCTGTACGACTAAAATTCCTTAGCCATCAGTTTACGCGCAAAAATCCAAATCAAGTTGTTTTAGGAGAAAACAATACGAAAAGTAGAAAGCCGATTTGTAATCCATGGAAAGAATTATTTCTGCTACTGTTGTAGCTCAATTCACATGTTACAAACAACAACGAACCGTCCGCCATCTTTGACATTAACTGGAGCCCGCATTTTTAAGCAGCGGTTGGCCACCATACGGAAACATCGTATGGGAGTCACGAGCCAGGAGCCAGTAGCCAGAGTCCAGTGAACAAAATATGAAAAATATGACTTTCCGACATTCTCTGAGATAATTCTATTGTTATTGTATGCTAATAAAAATTTTAGAATTCCAAATCTATTGGCAACTCTATTCAGACCGTGATTATAAATGATCCCATTTCTTTTCAAACTCGGAGATAGAAGTCGCTTTTCTTTCGTGTTTTGGAAATAAATTTTTTTGTCTATTTTAGTTGCACGTCAAATAGCAGCGAAGTGAAGCCGGATCTTGTTGCAGACCAGCTCAAAGGGACAAATAAAGCGTGAGACACGTCCAGACTAGCTTGCGACAAGAATTCCATTTTGTTTTCATACTGGAGCCCCCCCTCCCCTGGGGAGTGGCCAAATTGCGTACAAATGCCCCAAACAGCTGGCACCAGATTTGACTGTCATGAACACTGAATTTTTTACCTAGCACGGTCTTTTGGGGGTCTTATAAAGCCTAACTGTGGCAGTAATGCTCCCAAGTAGAATTCAAAATACGCCACATTTTCACATTGAGTTAGATCTTTTTCTCAAACAACCGCTTCCATATCTTTAACACCCTTCCCACATTCCCTCAAGAGCTACTTCAACTGTGATACTTAGATTTCAAATTTCTCACCCTACCCAAGTAAGGTCAATTTTCTCATCCTAGACATCCTCGGAAGGGCCTTTTTGCGTACTCTTGGGGCACCAAAACCAGTTTAGTGCCCAGGTTAGTGTGCTGTGCTGAGGCAGGCAGATGTTGAATTATGGACAGACACAACAATTAAGTTACAGACATTTGATGTTCCGGTCCGTGCGTGGTCGGAAGACACCCAGTAAATAATGCCCGTGGGGTTGCTCAAGGAAAATTAGGGTTTTACGAGATTCGAACTGCAGGAGGTCTCTAACGAGGAAAAGTGCGGAAACATCTACTTTTTGGAGTGAATGTACTGATGCAATTTTTAAGTTACAATATACTATAGACAAATCTATTTTGTTTCTAAAGTCCCTCTGATACTCCGAGGAGCGCAGGACATACAGGGAGCGCAGAGATCAGACCATTGCATTATTGAAATTAGGTAAAGGCATACAATTCAGCTTGTATTTTCAAGTGTAACCGGACGTGTATGGGAAAAAACGGTAACTCTGAAACGGATATATAAGAATGATTCATAACTTACAGTGACAAACAGCGATATGACTGTGGACATAATATAAAAAAAAAAGCACAACATTCAGAGGCGGATAAGATTTTCTTCCGGGTGTCTGCTTACGAGAGCTTTAAATCAAAGCTAATTCACCAGTAAACCCTTTGAGTGTTCGCGGCCGCCTACGGGGATGTAAAAATTCAGAGTCTGTGTGGGAGTTGAAACGGGGTTTTGTGACGGCGGTCGCAAGTAGAGCTATTCGCTTTATACGAGTGTCCGTTAAGAGAACTTCTATACTGTATGAATCCGCAAATGACAGCTTAAATGAGAAGTGTATATTGTGTATTAGTTTGTGTTCAAAAACCTGTTCTTAATTTACACCTTCCTTGAACAGCTAAAAAAAAAAATAGCCTACTCTTTTTGCAAGTATTAGTGCCCCCTTTTGGGTCTTTTGTATACCTCAGAAGTTTTTCCTCAACACTTTTAAACGGTTATTATTATGTTTTTGCAGTCCATAGATACAGATACCATCCTGTATAGTTGTAAGACTACGAGGATTAAAATATAAGTAAGTAAGTAAGTATACCCAATGGCAAGTTGTTAATTGTCGAAAATTGCATGGCACGGTCTGACTATAAAAAGGAGTTTATTTGCCTGCAAATAAAAATGTTTATGTCACCTAGTCACGCAATGATTTGTGTTAGTTTGTTAAGAGGGGCACTTATTCCTAGTCACGCATTCGCCGTTAACATAGGTAATCGGCAGGGAAGAGCTGTGAGCAGGGTCCAATTTGACACAAAATAGTCAGTAGCGATCACACGACTATCACGAGATCAATCGGAAAAATACAAGCCGGAAAATCACTAGCTGGTAAATTACTTGCCGGAATATTACTTGCTGTAAAACTACTAGTCACGAGCTCGCCGGAAAAGTACTTAGCCTCGACGTCATTTAAGGTTAGGGTATAAAACAAGCTGTGTTCCCCGAAGTCTTCCTCTTGGTCTCCAGACGTAACAAGCTTTGCGAATTTGACGACAGCGCACCTCCGTTCTTCACTTCCAGAGTTGAGTATATCTTTATTGTTTTTTAAGTCAGTCATGTCTCCTAAACCCCATGTTCTCATTATGGGCCACTCCTTTGTCCGTCGTTTCGAATTATTTTTGTCTAAAGGCGTAGACGCAAGGGTACGACGGGATCTTAACTTGTCCTGTTCCGCCCAGATAACTTTTCTCGGAGTTGGCGGTCGCACTGTCGACAAGCTCTCTAAATTTGATTTACATTTAGTAAGGCGCCTACAACCTCAGATTGTGATTTTGGAGATAGGTTCCAATGACCTTTCCCCACCGGACGCTAGGCCCGAGGTGGTAGGCTCGAGGATCGAGACCCTCGTTCAGCTTTTACACGCTGAATGCCAAGTTAAAACGATAGTAGTTTGTCAGACCATTACCCGCGCTAAAGGTCTGAGGGATCCACCCTCCTTCAACGATCGTGTGGCCCTCCTCAACCAATATCTCAGCGTGGTGCTGGAGACCCTACCTTTTGCTGTTTTCTGGCGTCACAAAGGACTTCGACAACCCACCGTTCCCATTTTATGCCGCGACGGGGTACACCTCAATTCCAAAGGACAATATGCTCTTTATCGGAGTTACAGGGGCGCCATTCTATCCGCTATTAAGCTCATTTGCACCCCGGCGGCGGGTCGCGCTCCCAGCTTAAATTAGGTCCTTTTTTTTTTTTTTTTTTTTTTTTTTTTTTTTTTACACCCACACTTTCCTTTGTTTTACATGTCTAAATAGACGTTTTGTATACTTTTACTGAGAACTCTATGAGTTCACAAGCTTTGCGGCACCTGAGCATGTTCCTTGCGGCAGCTATCATTATTTGTGGCTTGCCAAACATGTTGCCGTTTTTGTTATATATTACGGTTCGCTGGAACTGTCCTTTATATTCTTATTTTTTGTTTATAATTTTTTCCCTTCTGTTTTGTTACGTGCTCAACAGTGGGGTATGGACCTGCTGGGCATAAGTGGTATCTTTAGGCATCGCGCACATACCGCAATTTTTGTGGTTCGCGTCAACGGGTTACTTTCCTTGCTACACATAAGCTGTTTTTGTTTTCCAGTCAATATGATGACTCGTCGGCAATCTCGTGCTGCCCCTACCGTATCTGCTGCACCACGCCCACAGAAGCGTGCGGCCCAGGCGACACGAGAATCTCACAAAGCAAAGAGGTCAAAATCAGCTGTCCGGACCACAGTTCCTAACACGGACAGTCGTCAACCCGCCTCGGAACATCCCTCCCAATTGGTCACTGTTCCAATTGCCGGCAACGACGCAGCCCCTGCCCCAGTGGATATCGCTGCCATAGTCTCCGAAGCCGTGCTAGGAGGACTTAAAGCGGCCGGCATACTTCCTGAAGCTCAGATGGAGCCAGATGGTGAAAACGCCACTCCGGCTGCTGCTGTGCAGGGGTCAGTAGCGGCCGTAATTCAGGACATTACCGGTGAGAGACCTCCTCCTCCGAACCCTTCGACTATAACTACGAGCCCGCTATCAATAAATAGCATAGCTCAGTCTACTGACCGGCCTGACATGATTCATCAACAAATCGCTGTCCCTCTCGCCTCCAGGGTGTCTGATAAAATTCAATCAAAAATTTGGGCAAACGAGTATATTGATTTAGGAACCCTATTGCAAATAGCATCCCCAAACCAGTCACAGTACAATTTTGTTGTTCAAACCCCACACTCTTCGGATCGGCCGGTCATTAGCCTTGAGCCAGCACAGAAACCTAAGAGAATTGCCACTATAGACCAATGGGTATCAGCCTTTCAAACATTTGTAGCTATTTATACGGTGCGATCACCGACCGACGCTCCAGCTTTAATGAAATATTCCGAGACAGTGCGGGACCTAGCGGCTAAGAACGCCCATTGGCGTTATTACGATGAAAACTTTCGATTTTTGAGGCAAAAAAACTCTTTTTCCCTGGGACCAGATCCATTGGGAACTGTGGTTGCAGGCGCACCACATGCAAAAGTCCCATACCGTAGTTTCCTCGGACTCACGCAGCAGGCCTACAAGGTCGCCCTTTCCGTCCGGCTTTTGCTGGAGATTTCACAGAGGGGAAAAGTGTTCCGGCTGTAACTTTAAACACGAATGCTTTCGATGTGGATCTCATCATCCAGCCAACCAATGCCACTTTCCCAAGCAACAGGCAAATCCTACAAAAGCTGTGTCGCGACCGAAATCCACAGCAGTCCCCGCAAGTAACTCAGCCCCTACCTCCCGCACTGTCTCGTCCATTAGTTCCATTGGCAACCCCAATCAAAATAAATAAATTACAGGCCTATCTGGAGGGCTACCCTCCTCGATCTCGGCAATATCTCATTGAAGGTTTCCGTTTTGGTTTTTCTATCGATTATGTTGGTCATCGCAGTAATTTTGTATCCAAAAATCTTTTGTCAGCTACTACTAATCCTAAGGCGGTAGACGAAAAATTAGCTAAAGAAATTCAGTTAGGAAGAATAGTTGGTCCTTTCAATAGACCCCCCTTTTCAGTTTTTCATGTTTCTCCTTTAGGCTTGATTCCTAAAAAGGTGCCGGGGGAATTTCGCCTAATTCATCACTTGTCCTTTCCAGAGGGGAATTCCATTAATTCCCATATCCCACAAATTGCTTCCAGCGTACACTACGCTAATATTGACGATGCCATCAGGTTAATTCGGCGCACAGGCAGGGGCTGTGCGCTAGCGAAAACCGATATCAAAAATGCCTTTCGGCTGATTCCGGTCAGCCCCTCTGATTATAATTTGCTGGGGATTTGCTGGCGTGATCGGTTCTATGTTGATAGAAATCTAGCTATGGGGCTTTCCAGTTCTTGCAAAATATTTGAGTGTTTCAGTTCCGCTCTCGAATGGATTGCTCGCTTTAGGTTACATATACCCGGTATATTACATTTGTTAGATGACTTTCTGATCGTCAGCAAATCGCTGGCATCGTGCGCTAATGATCTGCAAGTTTTTCTCAAAACGTGTGATGAATTGGGCGTTCCAATGGCTCCCGAGAAAACAGTAGGCCCTAGCTTCGTGTTGTCATTTGCGGGTATTGAGCTTGATACTCAGAACATGGAAGCACGGCTTCCTAGCGACAAACTTACTAAATGCCGTGACTCTATTCAACACTTCCTTCGTCGGAAAAAGATAACTTTAAGAGAACTGCAATCCTTAATTGGTCTTCTCAACTTTACTTGTTCTGTCATAGTGCCCGGTCGCACTTTTTTACGCCGCTTAATTAACTTGACAGTAGGGGTCAAACGCCCTCGATATTTTATTCGTCTAAATCGGGAAACAAAATCTGACCTTCAATTATGGCTTACCTTTTTAGAATCATACAATGGCAAGTCTTTCTTTTTAGACTATAATTGGCTCTCGTCAGCCAAACTACATCTTTACACTGATGCAGCAGGTTCCTTAGGTTACGGCGCAGTTTTCGGCTCGCATTGGCTTTATGGTCAATGGCCCTCAAACTGGCTAGGTCGTAACATTATCGTACTAGAGATGTTTCCGATCGTTATAAGCCTTTCAATATGGACGTCAGAACTGGCCAACAAATGCGTCCTTTTTCACACGGATAATCTAGGTCTAGTTGAAGTTATCAACAAGAAAACTACGAAAGATAAGAAACTCATCGTCCTCTTGCGTGAACTAGTTTTACAGTGTTTGAAACATAATATTTTATTTCGGGCGGTCCACGTGCCTGGGGTGCTAAATGTCAAGGCTGACGCTTTATCGCGCTTACAGGTCACAAAATTCAAGTCCCTCGGACAGGGCATGGACCACGAGCAAACCTTAGTTCCACCACATCTTCTACCGGAGAGCTGGCTTCTGTAGCACAAACACTTCTGTCCGCGAGTCTAACTAAGTGTTCCAAGGACGCTTACAAGCGCTCGTGGAGCTTATTCACGAGATGGGCTCAGTCCTTTTTAGGTAACGAAGATTTATGCTTACCTTTACAGCCCGCTATTATAGTACTATTTGTTTCCCATCTTTATTCGCATAATTATGCTTCCTCCACTGTGACTAGTTATCTATCTGCTATCGGCTATGCCCATAAGTTAGCAGGTGTGAATGATCCAACGGAAACTGCGATCATTCGTCAAATTCTTAAAGGTTATCGCAAGTTAGCACCGGTACGTGATGTCCGTCTTCCTATTACACTACCAATCTTGCGGCAGCTTGTTGCCTCATTTCAGCACACTACAGAGTCAGCCTACCAGTTTAAGATGTTTTCAGCTATGTGCTATATAGCCTTTTTTGCATTTTTACGTATCGGCGAGATAACAGTTAACGGAAGTGATCAGAGTAATCTGATTAGGCTTAATCAGCTTGCACGTTTAATGACGACCCAAGGGCAGGTCGTAGCTCTTCAACTGACGATTTATAAATACAAGCACAGTGCTAATGGGCGCCCATTTGTTATTGACATCTTTCAAGAAGAATCTTGTTGCCCGGTCAAAGCTGTCATCGCGTTTATTTCTGTTAGAGGGACCACCAGTGGCCCCCTGTTTTGCTGGCCGGGCGGGGCGCCCATAAAAAGATCAATATTTGTGGAACAACTTAATAGGGCTCTTAGATTTTGTACTCTTGACCCTACCTTGTACAAAGCACACAGTTTTCGCATAGGTGCAGCCACTTGGGCCGCTGCTAAAGGTCTTTCCGACGCTCAAATTCGCCAGTTGGGACGATGGAAGTCCAATGCATTTTTAAGCTATATTCGTACACCTAGTTTATCTACACATACAGCTCGAACATGAGTAATCTCTCCTCAAGCAGGTGCTGAGGTACAAGATTTACTCTTCGGCTTTTTCTGGGTCATCCGTCTTCGGGTGGGGCGAGCCTCCCTACTGGAGGCTTGTGGCCTTTTTTCTCCGCCCTCACCTTTGCCAGAGCGTAAATGATCAAATAATCATAGCTAATTAAATTTATTTGAAGGTGTTATATTTTTAAAATCAATAAATCGGCCATCTTGCGTGGCCAAAATTATATCCAAACACATCGTTGTTCCTTATTTCTTTGAAGCGCTCTTCCAAACATAGCTCAGCTGATGACCCCAGAATTTAGCCAAAAGGACTTTTCTTTATAATAAGGGTATAAACGACAAGCGGGCAAGGAGGCATAAAAGGGGTATTATGGATGATTATTATCACGGTAATTCATGTCAACATCGAATAAACTCAACATTTCAAGTAACACGACTTTCACAACCTATTTTCACCACGCCAGTTATAACAGGATATTGGCGCGTACAAACAATAGATAGTGTATTCCGCATTCCGTAGTCCGGTAGTCCGGTAGTCCAGCGTAACAGATGCCATCATTTAGGCAGAGTCTTAAGTCAAAGATGGAGGGTGTTCGAGCAGGTGGTTGTTTTCCATAGATATAGACGGATTGTCGGTGATCCTTCTTGTCCTTTGAGAATCATTTTGTTCCCTCTGACTACAACTTATGTTAAAGACTTCGACGGTTCGGTGAAAAACCGACACTTTTAATTTTGCAATGTTTCAAGATGTTTCATTACCTCGTCACAAAGTAACGCAGAGTAACGCCACAGGTGACCAGACGAAACTGGAGCGGCCAACCTGGACTAAAGCATCTGAGAGACGTGTATGTAACATTTATTCACTATCTTTTATCGTTTTTGGGTCTTGTAGCACCTACAAGTTTGACCGATCGAAGTTTTGAACTAAATCTTTTGCTCCTTGTGTTTACTCAAGCGTGCCATAAAATATCCATCAAAACGTCCATAAATAACACAGAAAACATGCCTCAGGTGACACTTTCTAACAATTCCGCTATTAGTATCGATAATGAGGCATCTGATTTGTGACTTCTCGCCAACTTTGTGCTATTTTTGTTTAAAAAAAACGAATGTTACGTTTCTTCCAATTTTGGTAAAATGACAAATAAGCGTCAAGTCAAATGTACATAATACGTCATTATTGATAAAGTATGAGATTGCCCAAATATTTTAGGATTAATTTGATAACCTTAAAGATGTCTTTCAAAGAATATGTGGGAATTAAGTACATAGGTTGTTGCTCATGGGAGATTTTAGCGACTAAAATACCTTAAATTTAGGGTTTGGTCAAAACAGTGAGATGACGACCTTACTTTAGGCTAAATAATAGGAAGAGATCGAATTAGAGAGTAAAAATAAATTACTGAGGATTAATTCTGATAAACATAGAAGATGATAAAGTTGATTAGATTTGAAGTTGTCTTTTCTACTTGTTGAACAGCCAAACCAAAGTTAGCTAATTAATTATGCAAAAATGAGTAGATTTTGTGATTTTTAGGGGGGGTCCCTGTAAATCCCAGGGAATTCAATATTGCGACCTTATTTTTTGTCGAGGTTAATATCTCACCAAACCCATCAATTGTGCCAAGTTTGAGCGAAATCCGTGATTTGAGCATTATCACCCCCTGCCTGGTTCTCTCATGGACACACTCTTAATAAATAATATCTTCGGAAAGTGGTTAGCGCGCGCTGCCTTCCAGGAGTAATGACAGAGATCACATAAACGAGCAAGGAGCAAGCGTGGTTCATTTACGCATGAGCATTCGCCGTCCCCGTTCCCAAGTAAACTTAAAATTTGGTCATTTCACGTCGTAGTTGTGCGGTGAAGGCTAAGAATGTACAAAAAACCGTGATGCACGTGCAGAGCTGTTGTTTTGCTCATTAAACCTATTGTTTTTTGACGTTCCCGTTGCCGTCGTCGTCGTGGTTTCGTAAGGTCCTTAATTAGCAACCGGGGGAGGGGCGGGGGCGGAAGGTATACTGCTGTGAAGGGTATGGTTTGTAAGCAGTGTAGTCTAGGATAGAGAATAGAAATCAGAGGGCTTTTTCTAAAAGAAGGTACCACTTTCCAGGAAACTAGGTGTAGACTAGGGTAAACGGGAAGTGACCATCCAAAAAATGAAATTGGTAAGTTTAAATTTACCCCTAACCCAGTTTAATATCAACGAAAACATCGGACTCAGTAGTTTCTAGAAAATGGTGACTCCAGGATAGGGAAGGATTTTGGCATTTTGATCAAGTATGGGGCAGCAAAATTATTGATCTGAACAAGTCTGGTACAGGCTAAGGGTTCCGGGCTCCCAGCAGTAGCACATGCCCACCCATGATTACTGCTAACCCACCAGGGTTAGTACTTATAATCATGGGTTGGATTTGAGCTAATCGTCCTTTGAACAACCAACTCAGTCCAGGAATTAAAATACAACAATGAATCTTTTCTTCAGTACTCTGCAGCTTTTCATCGCACTCTTATGGAGAGCACCCATATTCTGAGTAGACTAGTAACTGTTGAAAGAAGATCATCTCAAGGCTGCATACGCAGCGCCCCATCGAGCCGTATAACTTCGCCATTAATCATTGGGTTTTCAATAATACTCTGCACCAGCTGGCCATACTCAGAAGGATCTCCCAGACGACTTGGAAATGGAATCTGCTTTCCTAACTGGTCTCGAACTTTCTCAGGCAAACCAATAAACAGTGGAGTAAGAAAAAGTCCTGAAAATTAAACCAGTCCTATGTTATCGAGCTGAGCCTCTCAAAAGGATCAAAGGGATGGGGCCAAGACTGTTATTGGTTTATGACTGTAGTCAAAGGGTTAACGTACTTTGTTTATGGTTACAGAGCAGGGTCTACTCTCTGCAGTCTAGCTGCTAAGTGGAGTGCCTTTTAAACTACTACTAGGTTTATAAATACCCTCTGGTAATTACATGATGGTATGAGCTAGGCCTGATCGAGGGCTAAACTTGTGACTACCCAGAAAAAAAACTCAGCAAGCCACTGATTTTACTACATACAAACAGACTGACCATTTACTGACCAACAAATTTGAATTGAAAAGAATTTTTCACTGATGAATGTATTTATCAAAACATTAAATGCACATGCAGATGTTTGTATACATGGTAGGTGTACAAAAAATGATATACACAATCTTTTTTATTCTTAAATAATGTCACTTGCCTTGTACTGTACACCTGATTGAAAAAAAGATGTGTTCTTGCTTCCAATTCACTCTTAAAAAAACCTTTTAAGGTACCATGCTCTCTGGGAGGGGGGGGGGGGGGTACTTTAGGAATTTTTGGGTGGGGATGTGGCGTGGGGACCCTGGAACCCTTAGCATATACCAGAGCTCATTCAAGTGAATTTTGCTACCCTATACTAGACTTAACTCCCAAAATCCCCCCTATCCCAAAGTAGCTGTTTTCCAGAAACTACTGAGGTCACAAACACAGTCCAGCCAAAACAAAACTGATTTGATTGTTTCATATTTTTGAGTGGCAATTCTCGGTTTTCCTAGTCTAGACTAAAATTTTCAACCAATTGATCAGTTTCCTGGAAAATGATACCCTATTCTAGACCTAAACTCTCTGATTTATATACCCTATCCCAGAGTAAACTGCTTGAAAACCATACCCTTATATGGCAGTACCCTCCGCCCCCCCCCCCCCCCCCCCCCCGGGGCATGTGCTTAAAAGGACTCGGTCAGCTTTGAACCAACCATGCAAATCAGCTAGGAAATGGTAGATCTAATGCGCATGTGCATCACTCCCGGCTGATTGTGTTCTTTAACATAACAAGATTCTGAGGTCTTTAACCCATTCGCCCCTGAACCGCCTGTTACCACCTGTGCGGATCCACGTCCTTTCTACCACTCGTAACGTCATCAGTTTTAACAGTCAAGGCCAACTTTGTCCGCTAACTTGTGCAGAATGAAGAGATCTTTCAAACCACACCAGAATGAGCACAATTCAGTCAAGGACACCGGAGAAAAAGCCAAAAACCCATGTAAATCTCCATGAAAATCTTGTTCCATTGCCCACCTACATTTACCTTTCCTTTCACCTAATCCTAAGATCCTAAAAGCTTTTCTAAAAACTCTTCCCACCAAAATGAAGCCTACTAGATGCCCAGCAAGAGAAAAAAAATGACACAAAAAAAGCGAGGAAAGAGGGAAGGAGAGAAAGCGAAAAGTAAAAGTCAAGACTGCTGTGTCACTTTTTTAACCCAAAAACTATCTCAAAATTTTGCTTTCTGCGCATGCCCGAACTTCACAAGCTGATATTTTGCATCTGGAACAGAAGGCCGTGAAGTCTACAACCTGTAAACGGGTTTGTGGTAAGTTTTAGCTCTTTATAGCACAACAGTGACCAGAAAACCACTAGACAAGTTTCAAAACACGTTTTTCGGCAAAATCTCCAGGAGCGAATGGGTTAAGTAGTAATATTTTTTCTGACACTTTCCAGCATAAGGAGTATAGAAAGTTGAAACTGTAACCTACCAGGAGCAATTGTGTTAACTCGGATTCCATTTTGAGCCAGGTCTCGTGCTATTGGTAGAGTCATTCCAACAATGGCACCTTTTGAGGCAGAATATGCTGCTTGGCCAATTTGACCCTCATATGCAGCTACACTTGCCGTGTTGACAATCACCCCTCTTTCTCCTCCCTCATTTGGTTCATTTGTTGCCATTTGCTCTGCAACAAGTCGAATTACATTAAATGTTCCAATGGTATTTACCTGTGGCGCGTAAAACATAAAGTCAAAATCGCTTCATTACGACAGTCTGCACAGCTGTTTGTTGATTATGCACCAGTCAATGTAAACCCGCACACCCCCTTGGTCAGGACATAGTGGGCATTTGCGGGGAATTTTCCACTACTTGACGAGTGAAAGGGCAGCAGGTATAGGGGGCTTTGATGACTTTTGCATGCTATCCAAGAACAGAGGGGTAATGGACTGGGGTATATCTTCCTCAAAAGTTGACAGGGTCCTGAATCGTTGAAAGTTAAAGGTGTTCTCTAATCCTGTTCTATGAAACAGTGTGTTTGATTAAATTTTGATCTACATTTTTAAAGTGCGTTTACTAACATCCCTCTTCTACTAGCTTGTAGAATTCAGTCATACTTCTCTGAATTGTTAACTGTAGACAAAGACACACAAATATTTTATACCACTTGAAAAGCTTTGTATGTAGTGACATATATGTCTTATATGAGTGGGGTCATTAGCTTCAATTAGAGGAAAAAGCTGTCCTTGGGGTGCAGGGCATTTTACAACCTTGGTAGTCCAGAGGGCTTGTCAAACGCTCCACTATTTCCTGGCTGGAGGGAGGGGGGGGTGCAGTGGATTACATTGACTGGTGCATTATGATTAGGCCCTAGTACCATGGTAGAAATAATTGAGTACTAGAATTTTTTTCAGGAACCAACATGAAATCTTGGCCAAAAAACATTTGCCTAAAAAATGAACTCCTGGCCACCCATGTCAGGCAAACGTTCTTGAGCTTCATCACCCATTCCCATAAGAAGAGGCAAACAATAATTAACAATTAGTCGCCGAAGGCGACGTGACTATTCGCCAATATTCATGTCGCCTGAGGTGACTAATTGTTTTAGTATAATAATTTACATTGATGATTATTCGAGAAAATAAAATTATTGATCAATTTCCGACCCCGAAACATCAAAAAATCTGGCTGCCATTTTGAAAACTGCTAGCCTTCAATGCTATAATCCCCGCGCGGTGATTATAGCGGGATAGTGCGAAGCTCCTAGCCAATCACAGCGCTCTATTTTCGATAGTCATCGATGTAATTATACTAATTTTAAACTCCCTGCTCTAATCTTCATATGTCTTGTCATGAGTGAAACAAGATAAACTGCATCGATGTAGACCCAGGAAGACAGTACAGTTAGTACATCCTTATATTTACTCAATAAAAAAGGACTGAAAGAGAAATTTACCTTTAAAACTTTTTCAAATTGATTAAGAGGGTGCACTCCCTTTTTAGATAGAGTTCGCATTGCAATGCCTATTCCAGCGCAATTGACTGCGACAGTCAGAGCTCCAAACTTCTCATTAGCAAGCTTGATGGCTTGAGTAACATCAGCTTCTGAGGTAACCTGGAAAAAAGGGGATAAAATAGGGTAAAAAATTATTGTTGGGAGGCTTAGGAATTAACCAAGAACAACTACCTGAGTCTTTCATGCAAAAGAAATGTTATCATGCATGGCGTGGCAATTACACTCTCAAATTCCAGAGAGGTAAAGATGGGATGGAAATAAAGAAGGGTTGGCAAAAACCAAATGAATTACCTGTCTTCTCCAAAGAGGTTTCTTTGGGTATGTTGGAGATTAGGGAGAGGCAAAAAGAGGATGTGTTTCCCCCAAACTCATGTCCACACTATGCAAAGCAGCCTTACAGCTCTTCAGAACCACTAATTTAATCTGACCCCCTATGGGTTGCAGCTCTTTTGTTTTTGGGCTAGGCTTCATCGTTAACTTTGTTTGTTCACTAACTTAAAGGTCGTCCATGCAAATAGGAGTCGAGAAAAAATGAAAAGGTTCCAGCAAAGGGAATGAATTCATGCACATGTACATGTGTTTAAGCAATGTAGCAGTAATAAAGTCTGTTTAATACCTTTGAAGGAATATGTACGTTAAAAAGATATTGCCCATCTAAACCACAGGTAGCCCAAGTTCAAAATAGGAGCATCAGCAAGCATCAGCATTGTTGCGTCACACTCAAAATATAAGGATTTGTATGATTGGGCAAAAAACCTATTTTTCCTGTAACCTGAGAAAATGAAAGGATTTCAATAAAAAAAAAACTTACCAGACATAAAATGTGTGTCATGTCTCTCCTGTGTAGCCCATGGGCCAATTTATGGCTGTTTTATGGGTTGTACTGTAAACCGTTTCCTCTCTCTATATAAGGTTTACCAAGGTTGGGAACTCGAGCAAGGTGGCCCGACACATCCACCGAAGGAAAACAGCCTCAAATTTGCTCCAATGGCTCCTTTCGCCTCCAAATTCTGCCTAGGTAACACACGATAGTTCTGCTTTCCATTCGTGATTATTCTTTAAGACGCATTTGTATTCGCTAAAGTTACTCATGCTAGGGGTGGGTGACAAAACATTGCTCCATGTCGTGATCTCAGATCGAGCAGCCAAAATCACATGGAAAGCAGGCCAGTATTCTTTTCATACACAACTTTAGATGTAAAGAAAATTTATACAAGGAAATAATTCACGCATAAAAGGTCAGACCCTGCTTCGTAAAGTGGGCCAGCTCAACTAAGCTGTCTACGGGTTTTCCATGCGGGCAATGTTTTGCCACCTACCCCAAGCATGAGTAACTTGAGCTATCTTCAACCATTTGGGTAACCCAGAGTTCAAACCAAGGTTCTGTCTATGGCTTCAGATGGGAAGGTTTGCAGAGATTGGTGATCGACTTTTGATTTGTTCTAGGTGCAAATGCATCGTGAAGAAAGATGACCAATGGAAAGCAGAACTATCTTGTGTTACCTAGGTGGAATTTGGAGGCAATTGGAACCTTTGGAGTGAATTTACGGCTGTTTTCCTTTAGCGGATCCGATCGACTGTTTTGCACCAGTGGTCAACCTTGGGAAACTATTATAGAGAGACCAAACCCGTTCCAATAACACCCATTGAATCAGCTCGGAAATCACACAAGAAAGAAGAGACACACAACTTAAGTAAGGTAAGCCACTGCACGTTTCACAAAGACGCGAACTCTAAAATTCAAAAGCCGCCTTTACAATTGCGTTTTTCGCTGCCGTCAATCATAATTACGATCACAAGCAATGAACCTTGAAACACAGAAACACACAAAACGGATCGAAATCCACCAATCACAGATCACAAACCTTCACCTTTGGAATCCACTTAAGCACAGTTCTGTTTCCTAAGAGGTCCATTAAGATGATTGACGGCAGCAAAAAGGCAAACGTCAGTTGGTTTTTGAACTTCAGAGTTTGCATGTTTATGAAAAGCGCTGTAAATCGTATTACCTTCGTAGGAAACAGAAACAATTGTTTTTCTCCCATACAAATCCTTATATTTTGAACGTTACGCAACAGTCCGAAAAACGTGAAACGACACTCCCCTAACCGCACCCCCACTAATTATGCCCCAAATTTTGACCTCACGATTCCAGTATCTTTGACAGTATCTTTACAGTTCAAGGCTATTTTAGCTTCTATATACTTCTAGGATCTAGAAGCCTAGAAAGGTCCCTTAATGAACATATTATAAGATACGGTAAGAGCTAAAGCTCTTTAGGAAACTTATGCCGGCTTCAAGCTACTCACATCAGCTGGCGCGAAGCAACAATTCTCCCCAAGTTCCTTAGCTACATTTTCTCCATCGCTAGAAGGAAGATCAGCTATGACGACTCTTGCACCATGTTGTGCCAGTCTTTCAACAGTAGCCCGTCCCAATCCAGACGCGCCTCCAGTAACAAGGCAAATTGCTTTCTGTATGGCAGCCATGTTGGTTCACACGTGTAGTAGAGCCTGCGTATTATGACAGCGGTACTTCTGACAAAGAGTAACGAAACATCACGCTCTTTCGCGCAAAGAAGTCGACTTGCCTGGGTACGGTTCGCTATTTTCACATATGGCTTCTAGAAAACAACGCACCTTGTATACCTCTAAAACTATGAATAAGAACTTCTTATCTTTTTCGTTGCGCATGCTTTCTCGGTGAGAGATCAATAAGAAGGGTATGCGCAGAGGGCAAACTTTTTTCGGACGGAGTCATTGCAAGCTTGACTGTCAGGACGGAAATTATCCACCAGGAAATTTTAATTTGCAGTGGACAAAAACTTTGAACCAGAATATTTTTAAAAGCCATATCGCATTCTTTTTTACAGTTTTCAATGGCTATTATGTATAGATGTAATTAGTTATCCAACACCAAAGACAATTTCTTACGGGAGCCCGAGAAAATAAATTTCAAATTTCACAGGAATTGAGAAAACACTGCAGGTAAAATCGTCATGCGTAAGATTTCATTTTTGTGAAATTTGAGGCTTTTAAAGATTTTTTTCCTCGGCTCCAATAAGAACCTTTTCTTTGGAGTTATTCCATACAAGTTTTTACATTTGTAGCCCTTGAAAAGAGTGAAAAAGAATGCAATACATGCTTGAAATTATTCTGGTACAAGGTTTTTGGACTTCATCTTAATATCTTTGGCTTCCTTTAGTCCCCTTTCTCCATTTCTTCATTATTCTCTTTTCTTTTTTTCAGTTCAAGTGGTCTTATACTAGGCATCAATCCCAGCTAAGGAAAATTTTCGAAAAACGTCGAGGGTCAGTCCTAGGAATATCCAAAAGACATGGAAAAGGGCAGGCAGTGTAACAAGATTTTATTCTGGCTGCATGAATTTCATTTTTCAGTTTCCAAGAATAAGTTTTCGGAGTTTTCGCCAATAAGACTTTCCGATGGTCCTGACAGTGTCCGCACGACTGCACAGGTACTAACTGGACACTAAAGCTCTTTATTAATTTTCAGTAAATATGTATTTCGCGGAGTTGCAAACTGTTCGCAGGATAATTTAAACTTGAAGGGCAAGAAAACGTTGTTTAAAAAATCGCGCAATTTTAGGTGTGGTCTGCTAGCACTCCAACTTTTGCATGTGAGATTAGACAAGAATTAACGTCTGCTCGCGCAGGCTGGACCACCGTCAGAGCGTAATGAAATGACCGTTACCTGGGAACCTTTGCAATATTTTACGATTCTTTTTGTTTTATTTTTCATGACAACCGTTTTTTTTTTGGCCTTTTGAAAAAAGATATTGAGGATTCTCATCATAAATTAGAAACTATTTTATTTGGAGTTACAAAATATAAAGGATTCTTATTACAATATTTTAAATCAATAGCAGATACAAACAATTTTCTTCAATTTTCATGAAACTGAGGAGCTGTTCATCAGAAAGTCAAGGTTACCAGTTCTTCTTCAAGTCTTTCAGACCTAAGAGAAGGTTGAAATCTAGTATTTTAACTAATAAACGACCCTTTTAAGTTACAAAGCGTTTTCGGTTATAGCGCTGCTGCGCGTGGTAATTTGCGTTGTTCAATAAATTACCATAGCCTTTTCATTAAAATTGTGTGTTAAAGCTTGCAACACACACCTCCACACAAGCTAAAATCCGCCTTAACAATAAAACAAACTGAACCCCAAAAAGTACACTGTACTATCAGAGACCCTTATCACTACAGCTTTCTCATATTTTACGCTAGCAGCACTTTTGCTGATTTGAAATTTTTCAGCCTAAAAAAGTCCATCCCTACTTAAGGTATGATCCTAAATTTTCCAGGTTTATGGCATTCGCACAGCACCATCAATCCTAATAATCTCGCCATTAATTGTTCTGTTTTCTATAATGCTGTGAGCAAGGTGTGCAAAGTCTTCTGGGTCTGCAATACGCTTGGGAAATGGTATGATTTGGGCAGCACTTTCCTGCTGGGACGGTTCTGGTCTTCCTTTGGTGAACATTGGCGTAAGGAACATACCTGATGTCAGATAAAGAAACGTTTTAAAGAAATGGCAGAGTGAAGTATCGGCTGTTGGGACATATTGCAAAGAAGTAATCTTCAATACGAACAAATTCTTGAAAGTTTTGAACTAGGCTAAATGAAAGTGGGTACTAGGCTAAATGAACACTGGAATTCTGTGCAAGTCTGCGATCTTAAGTCTGCTGTGCACGAACACGCTAAGGACGCAGGCGACTCCATTGACTAGGCCAGTGTATAAATCATTGGTCAGGAAAACCACCTACTTTCACACAAGATATGCAAGACCATAAACACTCATAATCAGCGAATAACGGCAAACCGCATTGATGGAGGGATCTGGGTGTGTTCTGAAAGCTCTGCGAAAATTTCAAGAATTAATTTGTTGGTGTTGGAGAATATTTCTTTGCAATTTCAAAGAACTAATCTTTTGAGTTGCAATAGATAGGAAATTCGTACCTCCCTCCCTGGCTGCCCCCCCCCCCCCTCCTATATGAATGAAAGGAACAACCTTGGGTGAGGTATAGGCCTGGTAGTAAGTAAAGCAGCTCATTGTCTTTCCCCGGAAAATACTGCAATCCAGGAAGTTGGATGATCTGGGCGGCAGGGTTAAAAAGTAGAAACCTCATGTTTCCATGCCCCCAAAATAAAAGCGGTTGGACTCACAGGAGCTTGGTGTAAGGGGTACAAGAAATCAATGTGAATTCTACATTGCCAAAACTGTTTATAAGTATCTGCAAATAAAGAAAAGTCAATTTTTATTTCGTCCTAAACTTTGAACACTCAACCAAGGTGACAAAATATGTCCCAAAAACAGTGCAATTCTTCCCACACATCTGTTGTTGATGTTGCTGGGTTTTTTTCTTTGCAAAAAGGTTAACAGGACTGTTATTTTCATTCAAGGAGCAGGGGTTTTAATCATTAAAAAACCACACTTGCAATAGCCTTAGCAGCTTCCTTGTGAACTAGTCTTGTTATACTATGACCCTCCCTTTTTTGCCCTGCCCAGCTGCTGCAGTCCCGTAATTATAAAGCTACAGAAGCTTTCTACTTGAAGTACAATACAATAATAATTCAGTTTCTTCTATCCTGTGGACTTTTTAAGGGGTCTAAGTCAAGTTTTAAGTAAACAATATCCACCTGGTGCAATTGCATTCACCCTGATGCCATACTGTGCCAGATCTCTAGCCATAGGGAGTGTCATACCATTGATTGCTCCTTTAGTTGCTGAGTATGCAACTTTTCCAGCTTGTCCTTCATAAGCATGAACACTGGAAGTGTTAATAATCACCCCTCTCTCCCCTCCCTCATCAGGTTCATTAGTCGCCATTTGCTCTGCTGCAAGACGGGCCACATTAAATGATCCTGTTAGATTAATCTGCAAGACAAACCCTTTAGAGTAAGCTATGGTGAATAATATACATCAATGGTTTAATGCAGGGCTTTGTAGTACTGGCCTAAAAACGTGTTTGTAAAAGTTGTATATTTTCTGATATTGTAAATTGAGGATGAAATTACCTGTTGTTTTGGAATAAAATAATACTGATAGACTGTACAATTACCCAAATAATACTTTTTTTTCTACTAATAGTGCAAGGTCTTTATGAGTCCTAAAATCAGCATTTTTTTAGAGACTAAAGAAATCATCCAGCCCTAATTAAATAGTGGAATATTTCCATCAGATTCATTCTAGCATTACAGTTGCACAGGTTCTTACATTAAACTCTCAAATACCCTTTACTATAGGGGAAAAATGTAGCAGCCATTTTCTAATAACATGAATACCAAAGATGCAAACTTTTAGAGGGGATGTAACCCAAAAAAATCTTCAATGCTATTTAACTGACTGTTTCCAGTATTAAAGAGTAGAAACTTATCTTAGTCCCCATTTATTCGAAGGGGTGCCTGGATAAATATGCCTAAGCCATTTCTCATAGTCAGCTAGATTTCTTGTTCCTATTTTTTTACTGTATTTATAAATTTAAGGGTTGAATGCTAATAAGATTTTTGCCCGTTATGTTAGACATCACGAAGTGTCCCCTAGCCCTTATCCTCAGGTGATGAGCACTTGCACCTTAATTAACAGTGAAATGGTACAAAAACATTTTGCTTGATGCAAACAAAGCAGTGCAACTTTAAATAAAGGAATTTACCATCTTTAATGATAAAATATCTTTGAGTTTTATTTTTGGCTTCACTGCATCTTATGCTTTCCAGCCAGGCATTTTTGTCCCAGCTGTAGACTTGGGCCTATTCTCTCAAACATACAGTCATTTGGAAATTACTTATTACTGTGTTTATTTACATGAAGTTCCCAGATCTGAGTTGTGTGGATTTCTGGATAAAGTGTGTTGGAAGTTTTTACTAAAGATAGGTTAAAAGAGTTACTTACTATGCTATTTCTGTAATGGATATCTTGTAACATAATCATCACGATAGGTCTTTTAGGCATCTACCTAGATAGCGATAACTCATTGCTGTGATATCTTTTATGCTAGCAAGAGCATGTCACACCTGGGTTAGACTACAAGTAGTCCCCCATTTTTCCTCAGGGATAGTAGAGCGAGCGAAACGCGAGTAGGCGTGAAAATCACCCCACGTGAGAAAAGACGACATGCTGTGGCAAGAGAGAAAAATGAGGGACTACAGACAAAGCAAAAGCTTTTGAACTAATGCGTTGCTCTCACAATGCAAAACTCTGATTGGCTCTTCCATGGAAATCTGTCAACATCTGTCAAAAACACGCCAGCCGCTATCAACACTCGACATAATCACAATTACACAACAAATAACTAGAGTTGCTCTTGCAGAAGCAACTAAGAAGAAAGCCAACCCGGCAACTGATGAGGCTCGCATGGACAACTGAAACCATGGTCTTGCCTGATCACATAATGGGAATAACAGAACAGTCACAAGGCTGTTAAGCTTATTCAAAAGTTATCACCAAGGGAGGATCTACGCACTCCAGTCCAAAGACTCACATTATCTCCAGAAAAACAAGCGGCAGTTAAAATTCAAGAGTAGTCATGACTGAGTCACATCACAATTATCCATAGTTGAAGAGTTTTTAGTTTTTAAAGCTGCAATCCATTCTTCAAGATTTAAATATCACTATCTGTCCTGCTAAAAATGCTAACGAGCTGGGCCCAGCATGACAAAACATTGCAGGAAACCATCACATTTACAGCCAAAAAGAAAATCGCTTAAAATTATTCAGATCCAGAAGGCAATCGCCGGAAAAATTAAACAACCCCAAACCCTTATTTAGCAGCATTGAAGAGCTTTACTTATCAAAAGAGGTCAAAGAAAGTGCTCTTGCATCAGAGGGCAAATCATGCCATAAACAATAACCGCAGAAAATTAATATTTGTGTCACGACCTCTTAGTATGAAACAAGCGGCAAAAATCACACTTGCTGAGTCAAAACGTTTTCCTCCAGAGCATAATCTACCCGTCAGAGAAAAAGAATTCATTGGAACAAGCAGCATTTGAGCATGAGTAAAAGTCGCGTGTTGCCCACACTATCAAGTTCTTCACACAAAACAGCCATGAAGAAAATAAGTATCTGGGTTTTCTTTTGCTTGCGATAAACATCCCCCGCAATTTACCAATGACAAGAGCAATGACAGCTCAATGAGGGAAGGAATCCCACTGGATGCATTTAATTGATTTGGAAGGGGATACGAACTTCACACTCCAAAATCAGTCGGCTGTGAAGGGTCAAAAGCTTGGGCTTTGTCTGTATAGTCCCTCATTTTTCTCTCTCCCCGCCGCGTGTCGCCTTTTCTCGCATGGGGTGATTTTCATGCGCGCTCGCATTTCACTTGCTCTACTATCCCTAAGGAAAAATGGGGGACTACCAGTAGTCTACACCTGGGTTCACGTTACTCTTTTGTGAGTGGTTTCATGTTTGAATAAAGTTCTGTTATCTTCAACCTCTGAGTCTGATTGTGATAGTAATTAACAGTCTCACCTGGTATCCTCATGAAAGAGATTTGACAGTACCTTTGTTATTTCCTCAAATAAGGACAGAGAATGGGCCTCCCCAGTATCAGACAAAGTTCCTGCAATTCTTATTATCCCTGCAGTGTTCACAACTGCCCGCAAAGGACCGCATTTGTCGACAACTGTTTTGATAGCCTGTTTAACACTACTTTCTGATGACACCTGTGCAATAAACAATAACACAAAGAAAATCAGTTTCCGGTGACTGATGTTAACGTTGGTAAACTATAATCCTTCATTTAGCACCTCTAACACTCACAGTAGTGTACAGATAAAGCAAATGATAATTATTAAAATTCTTCAGAGACCTGCTCAACCAGATTGGAACCCCTCCTATGCCCCACCCCACTTCTCACAACAAAAAGCAGTGGATACTGAGGTGGGTAGTGACTCCATAGCCACGTAGCCCCCACCCCCACCCCCCCTCCTTTTTGGATACAGAATTCGAAACTTGAATTTTGGGACCCCCTAAGAGGAAGAAGAAATCATTTAGGTACCGTTCATTCCCAAAAATGGACTTTTTTTTCTCATTCCCCCCGGAAATAAATATTCCAAAGATCAAAAGTGCCAACACAGCCACCACGTCAGAAAATCTCATCTATACGGGGAGTTCCACTTACATCTGCTGGAGCGAAAATGCAGCTGTCTCCCAGATCTCGAGCCACCCTGTCACCTTCACTCGATGGTAGGTCCGCTACAACGACTTTGTAGCCATTTCTAATAAGCCTCTGCGCGGTGGCCAGCCCTAAACCGCTTACTCCTCCAAATACGAGGGCACCGAGGCTTTTTCGCGCCGCCATCACCGCGCCAGCGACCCTGTTAAAGATGGCAGCGGAATAAACCAACCTTGGACATTTCGTTCACTATACATAACATAGTGACATTTATCAACCACACGTGCCCAAGATGGTGAACAAATCCTTGTGAAAAACTATTTACTTCAGTTTCCTTCCTTATTGAATGGTCTTTTCTCTTTACAATACGTTTTTGGCATTTTTTGAAGGACTAATCTTTGAAAAATGTCTTTTTGCCCCGCTGGATTTGAAGATTCAGACTCCGATGATGAGGGTTTTTTCATGGGAGGTTCAGACAGTTACAGTGCCAAAACTGTTAATAACAAGCCAGATATGAATGGTATGACTGGTGCTTCATCAAAGAACTTTACTGGAATATCTGCTGGAGACCTAGAATCTGATACATCGAAAGCTCAAACGGATGGAAGGAGAAAACAACACACATCTCATCAGAAAACAAATGATGGTAGTAATAACGGAGCGACTGGTTTCGGCAGAGGCAGGGGACAGCTGCAGCAAAGGGGAAGAGGGAGGGGAGGGTTTCCAAGGCCTCCATCATCGTACAGTAATAGAGGAAAATCATCTAGAAGGTTTGTACGGGATGAATAATAACATTGACGCCTTCGATTCAGTAGACACGTCAAGCCTAACACGTGTCACCTGTCAATCAACAATGTTATCCCTAAAGGGTGGTTGAGGTCAAGGGCAGAGGAGGGGATCAGAAAATAAATTTTAAGTCATTCGCCCCTCCCCATAAATTTCAGGGCTTGGAAAAAACGCAAATTCCAGCTTGCTCTTTGGGCAATCAGCTCTCATATTTTTCTTGCCAAAAGATTGAGGCACTTCTTGCTGGGCTTTGGTAATATTTTATTTAGAGAATGACTTGCCTGGAACTTCACCCATTGGGCAAGAAAGCGTAAAAATTACTTGCCCAGCAAGAAAATCTACCTGTCCTGGACTACTGGACAGGTTTTTTGTCGAGCCCTGCCCTTGGGCCAAGCTTTCTGTTCAAAGTTTCCCTCTGGGGCTCATTTTTTTAAGGATTGAGGTGGCTAGAAAAAGTGAAGTGACACCAAGAGCGAGAACCTTCTGACTCAACAAGCACTTAAAGTGAAGTGCCAATACACAAGAAATAAAACATTTTAACTGTTTAACACAGAACCTAGGATATGCAATATTGAAATATTTCTTCTTGACTGAAGGGAAAAGATAGACTTTTTAAGTCCTGTGTTCTATCACTCTAGCTGTATATACTTTGTGATAAAAATTGACAAATGTCATCTACAGGAGTAATTTCTCACCGAACAAATCTACACAAGCAGAGACCAGAAAAGCGTCACTATCACTAGCTGTTGATGACTTGCGAGTTGCAGTAGAGAAAGGGAACATCGCTGCAGTTCAAAAGTATTTAGATGATGGTGAGTGTTTTTTGACTGTAGAATTTCTAAGTTTCTTGGAATTATGGGTCACTCTGAATTAGATCAGTTTGTGGATCAATTCCTGTTAGTGGTATGACAGTTAATCGCTTCAATCCTGAACTGCAACTAACCACCTTCAGGGAATGATGTTCCTTGTACTGCTTGTGATGTCCTCAGTTTTAACGATCATAGACAACTTCAATGTCTTTCTTGTGCAGGGGAGAGAGGAATTTTAAACCGTATCAGAATAGGTACAATTTAGTCAAACGGCTGGAGAAAAAATACATAAAGCAATGCAGCACAAAGATAAGCATCTTGAAAGTGCATTCCATATCTCTGTCCAAAATTTCTTTACCTAGCTGCGTCTGGATCGACTGTGTACATGTAGGTGCATCATTGACATAATTATCTTCATAAAGCTCGTTAGTATGCAAGGCTGTCACTCAGTTCCAGGGACCATGGACTACATGTAACTAGGTACCCCTGGCTACTTTGGTAAGAGGTAAACTAAGGAAATTAATTTAACCAGAGGAACTTCATAGCTGTTAAATTCCCATGCCTACAAACTGCCTATAGATTTCAAGTTGCCAGGTTTATATACCCAGAAACTTGAAATCTTAGTGACATCCCTTGAATAGTAATGTTTTACAGGTCAAATTTGATTTCAGGTTGATTTTGTTAATTTTGATTTAACCTATGGTAGGTTGAACTCAATTTCCAATGTCTCCTAGCCCTAGAAAACAAAAAAAATGAGAATCAACTTAGGTTAAAATTTTTTATCCTGAAATTGAATTTAACCTATAACATATACACGAGCTAGCAGCCTTATTATCCATTATTGGTTTGATTGTTGTTTCCCATTAAGCATTATTTCTCTCCATTTATTTGGTTTACTTTTTCTTAAACATTTCTAAAATCTTCAAGCAAGCTTCCAAAATTGATGAAAATATTTTTTGTCTCGCAGGGATTGATCCTGATGTCCATTTTAAGTCTGGCTGGACCTGTCTGATGTTAGCAGCCAGTTCGTCATCATATGAATTAATGGAATTTCTATTAAACAGAGGGGCAAATGTTAACTTCCATAAAGGTATACTTTTTAGAGGAAATGTGGAAAGTTTGTAACAATGTTATCTAGCTTTTTTATTTGCATTCTGTAGCAGGCGCAGATCCAGGGGAGGTGAAATCGGTGAATTTTTACCCTCCTCTTTCTGGCCCCCTTCTTTTTTTTTTTCTTATCCCTCAAATATTGAAATAATATTTGATTTCTCTGATTTCTCTGATTGAGGTGGAGAATGTGCATAAGCGATGACCGGTTCTACCAATCAATTTATTCATTTTGAGCCCACAAACACACTGTCCAGCATGTAATCCAAAAACGCCTCGTTTCCATGCTTTAGCGACGTTGCGTTGTCGTCGATAAAGACTAGCAACAATTCGAATGCAACAAGGTACCAAAAGCTAAGTATTTACTATTTTGACAAGAAATTAGTCGTCCCAGTAGAGAAATCCGCAAATGAGTCTATTACATCATTACAAAAATTCACCCCCCATTTCAAAATCCTGGATCCGCGCCTGCTGTAGTGTACATGTAACTTTCCTTTCCCTAAAGTTTGGATAGTGACAAGGTCAATTGCTCACTGTTAACCATTTCAATGCTCACAGTGGCCACTGTAAAACTTCACAAAAATTCCATTTTTTTTTAATCAGGAAAGGGAAGATCGAAGGATTTTTGGGGTTTGGAAATTTCAATTCTGGGATTTTTTTGCAATTATTTTGGTCCAGGGATTTTTGGGAGGTCTTTTTGGGTCGTTTTGGTTTTTGCCCCCATTCGATCATCCCCATCACTTGAAATCCAAAGTACCCTGGGGTCAATGCACAGGGAAACCAGTGGTGACAGCACAGAATGTCAGCTGTTTCCTCAGGCTAACTGTTTTGGGGAATTCTCAATAAATAAGGCCTTAGCCATAGTTACAATATACCTCAAACCATCATTTTTGTTGACTGGTTTCAGCTATCAGTGCAGTTGATCTAAGGTCACTTATGACTCCTTTTTAATGCAGAGATGTACACTGTGCTGATGGCGACATGTGCAACATCTCCACGCATTCCAGAGGACCAGGTTTTCAAGTGTGTTGAACTGCTGCTTCAGAAGAATGCCAGAGTCAATGTATATGATAAGTAAGCTGTTTTAGTAATGATGCTATTAAAATATTCTTTGTGAATTAACCCCTCCCTTCCTTTCAAGTATTGTGCAATGTTTCTTTCTGTGATTGACCTAGATATCGCATGTCTCCATTGATGTATGCTGCAAAAGAAGGAAGAGTTAAAGTTTGTGAGAAGCTGTTAGAACAGGGTGCTGAGATCAACAAGCAAGACATGCGTGGGTGGACGGTAAGTGTACATGTAGTTACCTGTTTGAGGTAGTTATTATGAGTCCTAAAGATGAAACTAGTGTTTGCGCTTGCTTTAACGTCTTCAAACATTAGGATCTTGTTTTTCTTGATTTTTTTTTGTACCAAACAGATGTGTTACTCAGCAGTTTTTTTTTAATTTAACTGTATGTAAATATCAAAATTGTGTTCTAATGTGTTTCTTAGTCTTTGTCATTTGCGGCTAGCCGTGGTCATGGTCGAGTTGTACGCACCTTGCTGGACCTCGGGGCAGACCCTAAACTTTATTCCAATGATGGACAAACTGCAAGTGATATTGCCTACTCTAACGAATATCATGCTGTAAGTTCACATGAGTTCTTTTGTGAGTTCTTGGTCACATAAGATAGGACAGTAAATAATATTATTCCTGATTTCTGTTGCTAATATTTTAGAGTTGTCTAACATTATAAATGAAATAATAAGATTTCAGACACTATTTCCTTTGTGGCGAGTGGAAAACAGATGACTAGTACAGAAGCTGCAACTACTATGGAGCAAAGAAGGTTAGAAAACAAGGTTCAGTGTGAATGCTCTTAGCCCCTGAAAAATGCACACATGTATCCATTTCCCGGGTAGAAAATAATTTTAGCGGCAAATACTAGCAAAACTGGACTTTATAAGCCAACCCTAACCCCTAACCCCTGAACAAATATTGTTTGCGAAAGGAAATGAATCAGGGTTGTTTAATGAGGTCTCGTGTCATAGCAAGTGTACCAAAAAAGGTCTTGGCGGCACACCTCTACCCTAACTTCCATTGAGTTCGCCACCCCCTGGGTAATGAACCTTGTTTTGAAATTGTCCTTTTTTTGCCATTATTTGTAGTGTTAATATAACAGGAGACAGCTCACTCAGTTATGGTAGCCTGGAGTTATTTCTTGCTGGACATGAACTAACACATCTATTGCCCAAATTTCAGGTACAATATTATCATGAAACTATTTTGCTTGTTCATGATTCACAAATAATTTATTATGGCCCACATACAATAGAATTGAATGAATGTAAGTGCTTTTGTTGAAAGCTGGTTTTCACTAGCGATGACGTCAGAGTCAGAGACTTAATCAGAAGGGTACAACATGAAGATCCAGTGAAAACAGTCTTCTGATTCCTCTTATGACTGTGTTGCATACGATCTAGTGAAAACTAGGTTGTCTGAATCGCAAGCAGAAGAAGAAGAGCAAAATCAATCCTTCCCCTCCTGCCTCGTTCGCCTGACAAAACAGCCAACAATGCGCAAAGCTACCACTGGTTTTCCCTCGACATGAAGTCTTTGAATGAGAGTGGAAATTCCATACTGATGACATAGTGCTGGCTTCTGATTGGGTGAAAATTTGCTTTATGCTTTAACCTTTATAGAATACCGGTAAAGGGTTGTATTTTTTTCATTGCTCAGGAACACAAGGTTACATTTGATGGTTTCTTGAGTCTGACAGAAAAGGAACTGGACCAGGTACATACCTATTAACAGTCGTCACAAGTTAGCTTTAAGCCCTGGCCAAACCCAGAGCTCAAAATGATTTTTGGACGGTGGCCGGACATGATGAACAGCAGCCTGCTTAGTCGGCGCGATCGTTAGCGCGAGCAAAATTTTGGCAGAGGAGCTGCGAAGTCGTGAGGAGAATGGGTAGTTAACTATTCCTTGTGTAATTTTCTATCGGAATTTTTAGAAAGAGACAGTAATCAGAGGATTTCGTTGGTTGTTCAAGAATGAGAGTCTGTGTGACCGGTCAACATGACCGGCAAGTGAACAGGGGCACCCAACGAGAATATAGTTCAAAACCACTTAAACATAGCATTATTAAGCGTATTTTGGTATTTAAACGGTAGATATAGGCATATTTTTATCCCCTAAAAATTTGTCATTTGTTCGGATTTCCTAGCTGAAAGTCTAGTGATCCGAAAATCATAGGGATCAAAACATAGCTTTTCGAAAATTTCAGCCAGAAAAAAGGCTCCCGCAAATTCTAGGTGACCTTTTAAGGGTAAAAATCTGTTAAAAATGGGCAATTATAACAATTTTTTGATGTTCGAAAATCCTAGGAGAGGCAGGCAAACAAGAAATCTTACAACAAATTTTCCGAAAATTCTAGATCTCAAATCGTCTTCCGAACAGATACTTTCCGAAAATTGACGTTGGGTGCCCCTGAGTGACGTTTCTTGCCGGACAAGTCGCCATATTGGCTAGAAATCATTCGTTGCCCGGCCGTTATTATGAGCCCTGCAAACCAATGCAACTTGTTGATACAGTAGTGAAGATAGAACGACCAGGTGTAGAAACTGCCTCATGCAACTCTTGGTTGTCTAGGTATCTGTTCAATCAAAAGTTTATGGACATTTATTGTTAACGTTACAGTTATCTTCTTTATTCAATCAGATGGGAATAACTCAAATAGGTGTGCGAACTAAAATCCTAGATGCCATAAGAGAAATTCACAAGAAAGAATGGGATGTGACCAACTTACAGGCCATGGAGAAGCATTCATTAAGGTACGGTTAGTATTTCAAGCTTGGGTACCAAACCCCAGCAAAAGTGTCCTTTCAGGCTAAGCTGGAGTAATTTTAATTATTAACACTTCAATTCACGTGCTGAAAGTTCAGTTTATCTTGTGCATGACCTCTAACATAAATTGCCTTAGCTTTTCCACTTTGCGGTTTAGTTCTTTATGGATAGCTGATCAATACCATCATCTGTTTTTTGACAAAGCAGTATAACGCCCCGTTTTGCTAAAATAAGTAACCCCCCCCCCCCCCTCTCCAATAACTTCCCTCTCTATTAAGCCTCCACCATCCCCTCAAATGCGCTTGAAATACTTAATAAGCCCCCTGGGGGGAGGAGGTCAATAGAGAATTTACGGTAATCACCTCCCAATGACCCTGTGCATTTTCTTTTTCTTACAGTGCCGCTGAAGTTACCGTCATTCTCGCTAACGTGTCCAAGTACTTAACGTACGTAAGAAGCAGTGTATCCTATGTACAGAAACACTTAAACTCTGTCAGTGAGCCTCTGGAATTTGTACAGGTAAATATTTTACTGAAGACTTGTTCGGCATATGAGGATATTCAAAGAATTAGCTATTTTGAGGCTGATATTTTGAGTCGTTATGTTACGTTGCCTCGGCAGCAAAATTTCTGGATGACAACAAACCAAAACGTCACTGACTTAAAAAAGTGGACTCGCACTGTTTCAAACTCCATCGATATTTAATTTTTCAAATGATGGCGAAATTTCTGGGTTAAATCCGAAAGGACCGTACCTAAGTTTAGAAAAAGAAAATTTCTGTGTTGTGCTCACCTACTCCATAAAGCGGACGTGTGAAATTAAGAAGTTTCATGTCGCAGCCTTGCAACAACGGCTGAGAAATGTGCAAAAAAGCGTGATGCACGTGCAAAGTTGTTTCTTGCAAATCTGAGCCTATTGCTTTTTTGCTGTTCGCCGTCGCCGTGGTTGCAAAAAGGTCAGCACTTTTTAAAACCTGTCGAAAGGCCCTGGGACACCTTATTTAATTTACACAACGTAGTATTCCTTGTCGTTTTGGATTAGGGTTAAGCGCTGTTTCGAAACTGGTTAGGTTCCTTTTTTGGGTTGGGGTTGATGCTATGTGTACTTTAATCTACCTTGTGTAAACTTCAGAAGGTGTCCAAGGGCCTTTCGCGGATGTTAACGAGTGCTGACCTTGCAAAAACTTCCTTTTGTTGTGATCCAGAAATTTTGCTACCATGGTAACGTGACGTCACACTTCTCTCACTTCTTGGACTATCATTTCTTTCAAGGATGTGTCTCGAAATTTATCAAAATTAAAACCGTGGGAATTGCCACCAAACTGAGTAAAACATAAAAATAACCGCTCAAAACATGGAAAGAAGGTGTAAATAGCACGGCAAATACATAAGGAGACGCGGATGGGACAAACTTGAAGAAGATTGAAACGGGTTGCATTGATTGTGGTTTTTAGGCAAACCTGTTAGCCTAACAGTTTTTCAAAGCGGCTCATTTTTGTTGTTTGTAACGTTTGATATAATGCTTGAGAGTCATACTTGTCTCACAATTAAGCTGTCATTTTGTCATTCACAAGTAATTTCTCAAGTTCCATAACGACCAAGGACACATAATTGGCATTTTTTAAAAATGACTTAGATAGCGGCGACACAGCCCCTTTTATTAACTGGTTGTTGCAATACGACCCAATGGCCAATATTAATGTAAGCTCGATACGGAACCAGTTGCTGTTCAGGAGAGCAGCCGGTGGTCCTCGCATCCTCCTCCTCCCTTGTCGGTGAGGAACGAGACCAGACCTGAGAGACCAAGTTCTTCACCAGGTAGCAGGCGTAGAAAGCTCAGCTTAAGTACGCACATGGGGAGGGAGAAGTCTGTAAAGCGCTAGCCCGCTTGTCGCACAAACTCTGCATCCAATCAGGTGCTACTCGTTTCTGGCCTCAAGAAAAAAACAGTAAATTTTCACTGAAGCACCAGACTTCGAGTGGAGTTCTTTGGAGAGCCTTAAAACAGTTTTTTGTCTGTTACGATAAATCTGATGATATCATTTCAAGTGAAGATTATAGAGAAATGTTTTCCGGTAGAGCTTTCTTGAGGCTATGCTAGGTGGTTCTTAGCATTAGATCCTCCAGAGACACCGTTACAATGCCAATGTTTTCTATTTTCAGGATGTAACGTTAGCAGAAGGAATGGTTATGTACTCCAGGGAAGCAACCGAAGCTGTTCAGAGCTTAAGTGAGGAGCTCAGCTCTGTTAAAACCCAAATTTCACAGGTTTGCCTTTGGTCGATTTTGTCAGCTTGTGGAGCAATTAGCGGTTGAACTAAGTTTGAAACATAAGGAAAAGACTTGGTCACTGTCTAACAAATCAGTGAAAGAGATATTGGGTGCACGTGACTAAGGGCCGGTCTGAAAAATACACGAAAACCCGGCCTGTTTTTATCTTATCATGAATTCTTAACTGGCTTTCTGTTTAAGAGAAGCGAGATTTTTTCACTTTTCCATTTTTTTCTCCACGGGTATAGAGATATTTGTCATGTTTTTGTAACCGGATTGATGAAAGACGATTTTACTGTCATTGAATACCCCATGCTTGACGCAAAGCTCTATGCCGGTTATTTTAAAAGCGCTTATTCTCGCAGCCTGCTTGCTCTCAGTATTTAACGTGGTTATATGATCATAAATCAACACTTGATCTGGATCTTGTTTGCTTGTTTTGTTTTGGTTTTTGGCAGATCAGCACCAAAGTATCAAATACAGCTCCAGATCTGATTGACTATCAGAAACCACAGTCATCCCATTCTTCATCACGGGTTGGCCTCACACTAGTGGCAGGTGTGGCTACTGTCGCATTGGGCGCCTTTGTGTTTCACAGGGTCTGGAGCAATTCATAACAACGAAAGGAAGACCTTAACAGATTACACGGTGTCTATGCGTGACAACGTTTTACGACGTCTTACTTCGCTGAGAGCCCATTTGTCAAGTGTGTAACGGCGACGGGGATTATTATAAGGCATGATCTTCTAATGGCTAGTGCATATGAACCTCCAATATAAGGAAAAAAATTAAACATGGGACTTTGAAGAGCAGATATGAAGGATCTTGTTTCCCCTCTAATGATACTGCTGCGTTGGGAAAAAGAGCTTTGCATCATCTATGTTTGCAGCCCGCCCTGTCCCCAGTACTCTCGCTCCTAGGGCCTCCATTCTTAGTAAGGCCTTTTCGCTTTTAATATGCCTTGGCGCTACCAAATTTGTATTTCTAAGAGTGTTTACTCTGATAGAGGCGATTTGGCCGAAAATTTGCCCAGTCCACTCCCGGTTGATGTGCGTCATCTAAAAACGTCTTTGCTTAAGCGCCTTGAGCCTTCAAAAGAAGTTAACTTTTTTTTCTTTTGTTTTTGTCTTTGGCGAAACGTCCAGGAGTCTAAAATCATTTTAATATGTAACGTTTATTGCGTGGCTCTTACAAAATGCATCGTACATTTTATTTTTGTTCTTAATAAGCTCCAGGTCTTATTAAGTACAAATAAGTAAATATATATTTCTTTTCTCTCTCTCTTTAATGTATGTAATAAAGAACAGGGCGAATAAAGGTATTGTTGTTGTTGTTGTTGTAATACTATTTGGAGATCATTGTGTTTCTCTGTGATAATTCTAATTGAAGAAAGTGTTATGGTTGTCAAATTATAGTGCTTATTGTAAAGGAAATAAATAATTTGCTGGACAAAAAATGAAAAGAATGCTTCTTCACTGTACCGGTGTGTTTATATGAGGGTGTTAATAAAATATTAGCCCTTTGTTATGAGTGGAAATAACCGCTGCGTTTGAAGGCCCCCGGTCCGGCCACTTTGGCCACATTGTAAGTCCGCATACAAACTGTGTGCAAAAGGAAGCGTTCCAAGCACCAACTGATCTGAATTCCTGTATATTTTCTGTATGCATTATTTTAACTTCGAAACCAAACTGAGATTTCTGTGTAAAGAGCTATAGTTTGGTCTCATGAAGAATTATTAATTTCGCTTCTGTGCGAATGCGTGTCGTGCAGTTATAATGCAATTACGATTCGACGGCATCGAAATCGCCTTCACTTTAAATGAATTCAATCAGAGTTTAGAGAGAAAGAAAAATTTAATTTGTCATCGCTTGTTTACGGCCCCCCAAAAAACTTCTCATCTGGAAATGTTATGTCTTACCCATGCAGCAACGGCACAGAAATCCGACTTAAAAGTGTGCGCCATCATGCATGTGCAGTCCGTGCAGAGTAATGTTTTGCTTGTTAAAAACCACTTAAAAACCATTGCTCGACATTGATTTTGCTAAATTTCCCTAATGGAACCAATCGGACGAATATAAGCTTCCTTTTTATGGCCTTCTGTATCATTACTTAATACCAAACAAACGGTGTAGTGCTACTTTACTGGGAAAGTCTCGAGCCATTATTGAAAGTGCTTTACTTAAATGTGACTCAAAGTTGAAGATCCTCACTTCAATTAATGCATCTTAGTTACTAAGAATTAAAAGAAACGAAAACTAAACTTTCTGAGGCTCTCCCTTTTCAAAGACTATTTGGCTGGTTTACTTATTGTCCGGTGGCCGGATCAAGGACCTAGTACGCAAAACTTACTTTGGAATATCATCTACAACTTTCGTAGTAAAATTCAACCTGTCGACCAAATTTTTTTTGCAAGTCGAAAGAACATTTCTTGCGCGTTATGTACACCAAAACTTAGCTTTTTTAACGCACTTAATAGTATATGCGTGAATTCAAAATATATATACCCATTGGCAAGTAATTTAAGGCGCCATAAAAAAAGACAAATAACAGAACAAAATTTACCTACGTTCGCGTTAACTTGATTTTCCAGCCTTCGCTAGCATCCGGAAAACCTGGATTCGAGCGTAAGAAGAAAAACAAATCAATAAACACAGGGAAAGTTTTTTTTCCAGTAAATTATATCACAAAGTAAAGCCGGCCGGACCAAGGACCACATACTGTATACCGGATAGTTCTTGCGCCAGCACGAAACCCATACATCAGTAATGGATAGGGCTTCTCTTCACACATGAGAACAGTGGTTTTGGCGCGATTTCTGTAACGGAGCAAGCTGCGCCGCGCCGATCTCGAACATGGAGAGTCACATATCACGGGATAGGTTCTGTGCCATACCAGTCATACTGTAGTGTAGGGTAAACAGGTGAAACAGGTAGTAAGACCGAAAAGTGAATAAGTAGGAATGTGGACTGGAACCCACTGAGACGGAAGTAAATACTCAGGAGGCGAGAGAAGACTGGGGTTTAGTTCACCAAACCCTCTCGGCCAACCGCTCCGGCACGATGTTAGTGAACGACTTGTTCTAGTTCTGTGTCCTTGCTGTTCACACTCTACTGGATAGCTTCTCGTGTCGGCACAAAAAGCTATCCGGTCTAATATGAACATAGCCTAAGTATACTTTATTATTATGATTTTTTTCTTTTTTTATTTGTTTTGTGTAAGCTACCCAAGAGACCTTTACATGGATAGGTACCGTCACTGAAAACTAACTGGGTGAAAATCGTAAGAGTTTATAAACTGAGTGGCAATCGATAAAAATCAGTATAATTAGATCCAAGTTTCAAGATACACGATCGAATGGTCTTTAATTTCTCATATTACTTGGCTAGTTGACATCAGTTTTTCAACAACAACAGTCTTTTGTTTCACCAGTTGATTCGTTTACAGCTAGTTTTATTCAATAAAGAAAATTAGAGAGTCGTAATAAGAGAAACTAACAATCGGCGAGGTAACCTTATGGAAGAACAAAATAGCGGGGTTGAAAAAACGTGGACATCCGCCATAATGCCATGCGCATTAATCCACTTCATTCATACTTACTTTAATTAACAAATTGTTTAATAGTAATAATAATAATAATAATGGAAACGAACTCCTGAATATGGTTTGTACCGATGTTGAGATTGAGCCTGTCCTGCAAGATATCTCGGGTGAACAGCTGGGAAGAGGTTCTTATCGAGCTCCAGATGCGGGATTGGATATTCATGCGCGCGGGTTCTGGGAGAACCAACGATCAGCATTCTTTGACGTGAGGGTTTGTCACCCTAATGCTGATTCGTATAGGGACCTGGAGCTCCAATAGATATACCGCAATCATGAGAACGAGAAGAAGCGCCTTTACGCGAGGAGGGTTTTGGATATCGAACAAGGAACTTTTACACCCCTTATTTTCACCTCAACAGGCAGCATGGGAAACGAGTGCTTGCAATACCATTCCAGACTGGCGCAGCTGATCTCCATCAAGAAAGGAGAACATTATGCTAAAACAATCTCCTGGATAAGAGCAAGGACATCCTTCGCCTTACTAAGATCCGCACTAATCTGCCTAAGAGGTTCAAGAGCTAGAAGGAAAGCCTTTTGTGACTTTAAGAACATTGATATTGACGTTGAAACCCAGGAGGGAGCTATTATGTAAACACTCTTGAAATAGGTTTTAATGGTTTATTTCTTTTATTTACTTTTACCTTGTATATACCGATATTGACGTTGAAACCCGGGAGGGAGCCGTTGTGTAGACGCTGTTGAAATAGGTTTTGGTAGTTTATTTCTTTTCTTTTACTTGCTTTTGCCTTGTATATACCAATTTGTTTTTATTGTCGAGATGGATTGTTTCAATTAAAATGAGATGTCTTTAATTCGAATAACTTTTTTTTAATTCAATGAATTTTTTCTAATCAAAACTAAGTGTTTTTTTTTTTTCTTTTAAACGAAAGGAATTGTAAATAGTGTTTTGACGGAATAGTTTTTTTTTAAGTGAATTGATTGTAGATAGGATTTTAATAGTTAGCATTGTTATCAATGAAATATGTTCATTATTAAAATAATGGAAACGATAACAATAATATTTATTAACTAATGTTGCGCAAATATCAATCAAGAAATTTTCATCCTCGCATTACACACATTTTTGTACAAATTTTAGTTTTATAGGTCTTAAAACAGTGACAAGCTATACATAATAAATGACATCTATCTAATTATTCTAACAGTCCCATCTACAAATACTATTTAATAATAAAAACTTAAAATACACTCCTAGTACAAGTCGTAGTTCTACAAATTCTAAAATCAATAACTGATTATTCCTCAAAATCCTGAGACCATGAGAGCATGTGTACAGCGAATGTTAATTAAAGCGGGAAAAGCTATCAGATGCAACCTTGCAAATAGCACAGCGCACGAATGACGTCACAGTGACTAATTTACAATGTTTGTCTGACTTTTGTCAATAAAATGACAAAACTAAGACAAACATGACATTTTAATGACAAAAGACAAACAAAAGTGAGGAAATTTCGCTTATGCTTTAATTTCTATTTATTTGGCTGTGTTTCAGTTCTATAAACAATCACTGTGCGCAGCGCTATTGGGAGCGAAGGGACGCCTTCTCCCGCCCTCTAAGATACATCAAGGGAAAAATCCGGGGAAAGAGGATGATTCTTACAGGTTGACCTGTTTTTATTGACTAGTCCCTGCTTAGCACTTTCCCAGGGCTTAGTTTCACAACCAGGCATCTCAGTCAAAACTGCAGACAATTCCCTGGCTTTAGAAACGAGAAGGCAACTGGAGCCGAAATGCGTCCTGCAATTGTCTCTTGGATCGTTACTGGAGACGCGCCGGTCAGCTATTGGCTAATAGACCATTTCCGAGTTCCCCCGGGCCTCTGTATCAAAAAGAGGTTAAGTGCTCAACCTTTGATATGGAAATGATTTTTCATTCTCATACAATTGAAATAAAACTCATTTTCACAAGAAACATTTTGCACTTGTCCTCATTTTGAAACTGAGGGTTTTTAGGAAGTAACAGTCCCAGAAGTCTTTGCGAAAGTTCACTCGGCCCAGTTTCCTTCTCCTTTCTAACGTGGCGAATTCACCGGCAAACGTGTTTATTAACCACTCTCTCACAAGTCTTGCAGTTCACTCGGCAACACCAATGAAACGTGCACACACAATCGTAGTTCTCAGGGACTTGAGAGGTATTATAGCCACGCCCACAGCACAAAATCCTGCAATTCCCAGGACCTTGGGCAGTCTTGTAGCAGCGTCTTCCCGTGGTACCCAACGATCCCGTACTGCTGTTCGGTACGCAATAGTCCGGGGACTCTACCAAGAACCAAAGATCATCTTTTAATAGCTCTTCTGTAGTTTTCCCATCGACCGCAACGAGCTGGTTTTCGCTCTGATGGATTGTTACTCTGACAGCGTTGTAATATTTTGCACGAAGATACGCACCTACCACGCCAAACGGCCTTACCATTCTGTAGCACGTCCTATACGTGCAAGAAGCTGAAATTCCGTGGCATTTGCAGACCGGTCTCGTATGGATCTTCACAGCCTACATAGAGCAAAAAGAAACACAGTCGAAAGCTCTTTCTAAGCGACCACCCAAAATGCCAAATTTGGGAGTGGCTTAGGGGAAGAGGTCGCGTACCGGAGTTGAACCACAAAGGGTCTCTACCGAGAATAGGTCCAGACACATCTTACTTATGGAAGAGAATTCATAGCATGCAATTTCTAAGTTATGATACAGTGTTCAGTTCCATGTTTATATCACCAAAAATTCTTTGTATGAACTGAGAGGCATAGTACATGCAGCGAACATACAAGAGGTTCAAAAGAATGGAAATTGTAAAAATAGTTACTCCAAAAGTGGTGGCGGCCACTTACGAAAGGTGGTCGTTTATGACAGGTTTGAACTGTAGAATGGGAAAATTTTTAGTGTTTTGGATAAGTGGTCTCTTAGGGGAAATCGTCGCTTACGAGAGGTGCTCGAACATGGAGGTTCGACTGTATCACTTATGAAAACAACTCGGCCAAAAGGATACTGACTAAACAATGTTTCTCTCGAGATATTTTTTAAAGCTATATTTCGTGTATCCGTAGAGCTCACTGACAAGTTTGGTGCTGTTAACTGTCATTACCACATAGCCGGACTGACCATTAGGCACGCTCAAAAAAACGAATCGTAAATCTAAGCAAAAACGCAAAGATGATGAAAGACAAATGAAATATTCTAAAATTGTGTCTCGAAGTTGAAGACGACAAGTAGAACCACGTGCATGTGAGGTTCGACAGCTGTCACGTGGCTATTTCTGACCAATGAAATTTGTCGCCGTTAAAATGCTCATGGCGGACGCGGGAAAATTCAGTTGGAGTTTCTTTGGCACAATCATTTTGCCTTTTTTCCGTTCCGTGAAGAAGAAAAGACGATAAAATTGTGATGTCATAATCTAATAAATTAAGATTGCGTAAGTCCATTTCTGTCATTCAAACACGTGTTCATATTTTTGCGAAGATTCAACCATTATCTGTATCTGATGTCTTTCAAGAAACCGCACTATCCCGGGCCATGACCCTCGCATCTATATATCCGCCCGAAAACATTCTAGAACAACCCTAGGGTGTTTACAAAAGGGGATACCTTTCTTGCTTTAAAAATAACTTTAGCAGGAACTTTACAGCGCAGAACTTAACTCGCTAGTAACATTAGCCTGCATGACAGGCGCTTTATGAGCCAAACGGGGCGAACGCGATATTTCGCGTGGAGCGCGACACGAGCGCGAAGCGCGAGACGAGGGGAAGGGGAGAAGTGACCCATGGTACCATAACAAATACCCGACATTCCAATACGGCTATTTTTAGTGACAAGAATTTTGCGACTGAAAGGCAAGTGGTTTGGGACCCTTCGTATACAGCTATTTCGGGAAAGGTTGTCGGAAAAAGTGCACGCGACAATCGTGAAAGGTATTGTGGGTGGTTTTGAGTTCACTGTTCTTTCAAAGAAATTTGAAAGAATGGCACGGGAGGCCATGGACATATGTTTGGGGGTGCTAAAGGAAAGCAACAAAAGTAGGTTCGACAGCTACAGTGTCAGGAACAGCGTATTGCTCATATCCTATACTACCTATCGGGATTGTCGCGTGCACATTTTTTCCGACAACCTTTCTCGAAGTAGCTGTAAATGACACGTCTTATTGGGTGTTGTAACTGGCAGGAATTTTGACTGACTGGTTGAAGGAATTGGCCACTTTGCTATGAAGTTTCTCGTGCATATATCTGAAAAAAAAAAACATAGCGAGGGCTTGAAAACATGCAGAGGAGTAAAAAGGGCCACTAAACGATTCTAATTTTGATAGATAAGAACTTAACTATTTTTATGATTCCTTTATTCTGTTTGTTTCGAAGACGTTATAATTGAGATTTCAAACTTCTCTGCACAATATACAAAATACGCCACAGAACTTGATTCAGGACTTATCATGGGCAAACGTATTGTGTGTTTTTCAGTCTGGGGCGGCCTGTTCACACCGAAAAAGTAGTCAAAAATAGGTGGAAGAATAAAAGGTGAAGGAAACTAGTTTAGGAAAATCGCCACAAAACTTTTAAAATTTGAATTTGCCGCAGTTAGTCGTTAGCCTTAGGGTGTGATCAGGAGCAGAGAACTTAAGACAACGGATTGGGTACTGAACTGAAAGTGAAATTTGCCTGAAAATGGTTTACCACATACTCCGAGTACTGACCACAATCGATTCAAACTATCAGAAGTTTTTGGGGGGCAAGGTGGTTTTTTATTTTTTTACTTCTTTTTTCAAACAAAAGCGAACAAACAGTTAAAGGAACATAATGATGAAAAATGTATTATTTACATTCGGCGGAGCTAAACGTAATGACAGTGACAGAGAATGTAAATACTTTCCTATTGGTATGAAAGCACGTGGGCCGTTATGGCGTTAATTGACTGTATTGTTATTACGTATATAAGGTTTTGACAGTTTTAATGTATTTATCTCAGCTCTCGAACTATCAACTTTTATTTATATATCTTATATTATTCATCTATCGATTGTTTTTTTTACCTTTAACCCCCCAGAGGTTGTGCAACCGCATCGGTTGGGGTTTTTCTCACTGGGTTTTTGGGTTTTCGTATCAGGCGGTGCACTAGATTTAGGTGAATAGTTTAGCCTGAGTGACTTTATTTAGGAATATTTGTATATTATTCTTTAGTTATGATTATAATCGCAGCCTTTACGCGCTATAATTTTTGACACACAAACTTTATTCTAGAACTTTTGCAGCTGGTGAAGGGAAACAAGTGAACCGATGTGGAGTATACCGAGCGGTACCGAAAAAATAACAATTAAACAAATACAAAGTCAAGATAAAACAACCTACAAACTGAACGAAAGCAATAAGGCAATATAGAAATGCGAAAGAAACAAACGAGATACTTACAAGACGATAGCGAGAAGGACGAAAAACTAGGACGAGCAAAAAAACCAAACATAAAAACTGAACACTGGACCAAGCGCAACTAACGAAGAACAGACGCCAAAATTACAATAAAAGCTAAATATATGATATGCAGAAACACCCTAACACGAAGGACAAAGCTACGCGGACAATGAAAAACTAATGAACCGAACCAACAGCACTAAAGGCGCGAACACGAAAAATATTATAAAGATAACGGAAAAACATTCCTGGCGCTTACAATGATGTTGAACTTTGTATGTTATTTGGACGGCATTAAACACTCAGGCTCCAGTTCGAGCTGCACACCATTCCCGTCTCTTAGTCGTGAATATAAATAGGAATTAAACTTGATAATGATAACTTTATTTACCCGCAGAAGTATTCATGGCACAAAGGCTAGTGGGTCCGGGCAAATCAGGGGCAGAAACAAATAGCCTCTAACATTTTAGGCTCAGAAAGATGTGGTTTCTGTAGAATGAATCGGATCATCCGATTCATTCTTAACAAATTAATTAAAATATCCGACATTCCAATACGGCTATTTTTAGTGACAAGAATTTTGTGGCAAATTAAAAACGCTGATTTCATACAGTGCTCGTATTTGGACCTTTTGGTGATTTTAATCTGTGATGAAAACAATGGAATATAAATGCCATGATAATGGTAAAAGAGGCTTTCCCACGAAATAAAGGGACCTCATTCCCAATAGGGAAAATCTTTTCCTAGGAGAGTTTAATTCTCGTATAAAGCTAGTTTGTTTTAAAACCGTCTTCAGTTAAAAGAACCCTAGTAGGAAACCAGTTTAGAGGTAATTTTGTAATGAAAGGACTTCACTAGACCGTGATTTGATTAAGGTTTTTCAATGGAGGCGTCAAGAGGACAGTTCTAATATATACATTGTGTATTATATACAGACATGAAAGTATCCTTCAATACCTATAGCTATGATTGCAAAAAAGCGTGTGCTTAAGGCAAATATGCTTCTTGGGAAAGCACTTGAGTTAATTAAAAGTGGTTTGGGACCCTTCGTATAAATGACACGTCTTATTGAGTGTTATAACTGGCCTCCATTTTGAACTGATTGAAGTGAGGAGAATTGGCCACTTTGCTTGAAGTTTCTGGTGCATATATCTAAAAAAAACATAGCGAGGGCTTGAAAACATGCAGGGGAATTAAACGGGCCACTAAACGATTCTAATGTCGATAGATAAGAACTTAACTATTTTTATATGATTTCTTTATTCTGTGTGTTTCGAAGACGTTATAATTGAGATTTCAAACCTCTCTGCACAATATACAAAATACGCCACAGAACTTGATTCAGGACTTAATATGGGCAAACGTATTGTGATTTCTTCAGTTTTTAAGCTGGGGTGGCCTGTTCATACCGAAAAAGTAGTCAAAAATAGGTGGAAAATAAAATGTCAACGAAACTCGTTTAGAAAACTCGGGAACAAAGCTTTAAAATTTGAATTTATCGCAGTTAGTCGTTAGCCTGAGGGTGTGATGATCATGGGCGGCAGAGAACTAAAGACAGAAGATTGCGTAAAAAGGTTAAAATTGCGTGAAAATGGCTTGCCTCGTACTCAGTGCTACTAATATGTCTTACAGACCACAATCGATTCAAACTATCAGAAATTGTTTGGGACAAGGTGTTTTTTCAAACAAAAGCAAACAAATAATTAAAGAAACATAAGATGAAAACTTGATAATGATAACTTTATTTACCCTCAGCAATATTCGGATCATCCGATTCATTCTTCAGAAACCACGCCTTTCTGAGCCTAAAGGCATCTGAGACCGTACTACGGTTTTTTCCAGCAACTTTTCATAAAGAGGAGTAAGCGAATAACCATCGACACTGCCTGAAAAAGAGCTTTAAAATAAGGTAACTTACCAAGTTTAAAGCTTAAGGAGATAGTCCAAAGAGAGCGAAGATATTAGTCCACAAACTCGCGACATTTTACAGATGTTTGTATTGTGGGGCCACGTCTTGCCCCCCTCTATACAAAAGGTCTCTTAAAATAAGGCGACTTCAGCGGAGCTATATCTTAATTCGTTATTTTTCAACAAATCAATTTCAAACCTGGCAACTTTGCTGATTTTAAGTCGTTCTTTCCCACCTTGTTGACGGATTTTTGCTAACTGGTCCCAGCTCATTCTCTCTTGGTCCCCGAGTCAAAAATTGAAAAAACCGTGGAAAGGTGTATTAGATAATGTACTTACATGTCGTCCCACAAAATTGTTGTGAAGGTTGATTTTTGCTCTGGCGTCTTGATCCTTTTCTCGAGAATCTATAAACTCTCTGGCGTATTTCAGACCGGACTCAATGTTGTCATTGCAACCACCCCAATGGAAGCCTCGACCATTTTCTCCTTGATGCTGTGTATTATTGCAAACACATTCTCTCAGTAAACCACGAGCACAAGCTTTTGTAATTTCGTGAACAACTCCAGAGGAAGTTATAGCATAGACAAAGGCGGTCTCTCGGGAGGCTAAAAAAAGCCACAACATCCTAATGTAAGAACTGAATCAACAAAAAAAAATGAAACAAGCAATTTGTGCGAACACTTAAAGGACATAAAAAACAACGATTTATGGAGAGAGGTTGCCGTAGACGATTCACGGTTTTCTCGCAAGGAGAAGAAAAATGTATTAATAGCAGGAGCCTATGGGCTTCTATTAATTGTGCAGTGGCGGATCCAGACCTTCAGATGAGGGAGGACCCGGTCATTAAAACCCCTAAGTTAAGGGGAAAGCCTTCCCCTGGATCCGCGACTGTAGTGTACTAGTGTAAAACCACTGAAATAAAGCCTTCCATGGAGCAAGATAAATAATGCTGCAAGACAAATCAAGAATTTCAAGGGCTGTTCCAATAGGTACGGACTTGACAACTTGTCGCACAAATGCAAGTCTCAAGAGAAATTACCTTAAAACTTAAACGTAGCTTAAAACTTAAACATTTGTAACCATTATGAGCACGAGATATATTCTCCTTTTAACATTCCCCTCTAAATTCCGTGCAATTTTTTCGTGCTGAACTACGGCAATTAAGAAATTCTTTTACCTTTTCGCAGCACTTTACCGAAAAGGCTGACATCACGAGAAATTGTAGAACAATTCCATAATTCCATCTTGAGCTGTTTCTGGCATTCGGCTACACCAAGTTTTGCACCCTTTCCAACACTGATCGCAATATCAGGATATTCTTCACAAAGCTGTCTCTGTTCCTTAACTAAGTCAGCCATACTACACATTACCTTGGCATCAAGGTCGTGTACTTGAGACATAAACCTATTGAAACAAACGTGCAATTAACTATTGCGCAAACGGTTTCACTTTTGAGCTAAATCCTAATAATCATTAAGACGTTTAAACTTACCACCAATGAGAACAAGAAAATAATGGAAATGATAAAAGAAAAGCAGCGTAAAAGCAGGTCGAGTTCCGCATGTTCTTTTACACGTATGTCCTGTGGGTGATTCTTGTACGCAGTTTAAAAAGGATCTCGCTCGAGTCTGAATTATCAAACCTGAATGATCACGCGACAATGAGCTTTTCCGATTCAGTGAAAAGCATTCTTGCTCTTTCAGCCATGCCAAGTAAGTAACAATTCATGATTGACGCAATAATGAAACATCATATAAGATTCCGTTTACTGAATTCGCATCCGGTCTCTTAACAGCCCATCAAGAAAATGCTCATAGTCGACTCTATATAAGCAAACGCCACTTCAGAGGCGATAGTTTTAAAAGAGTATGTATTAAAGCAAGAGAGTATAATTGATAAGAGTTGGTTTATCAACAAAACCGTTTAGGTGAATTAGTTAAGGGACATTCGTAAACATTCAAATGTCGGGTCTTGAAATGCGTTGAGTAGGCTCTTCCTGAAAAATGTCTTTTAACCTCAGTACTAAGCTCCTGGTACTAAGTCTTCTTATCTTTTGTTAATTTTTTATCTAACACTTGAAGAGTGCTACTATGATCAAAATTTTGGTTGCCCTTTGCTTTTCAGCGTTCGAAACTAGAAGTAATAAATACTTATCTCTCCAAATTTCAGTTTCAAAATTAACTTCCTTAAAAAAATATTTCCAGCTTTAAAATAATACTGATAATAGACTGTTATAATTAATGAGTGGAACCCAACTCGCCAGGGGGGGTTTTCAGTGGGGTCTCTCTATTCCGCTGTGTATACATGCCTATCCTGCAAATAAAAAAAAAATTGAAAGCAGACTTTTCACAAAGGCGATGCGAAAAAAAGGGGGAAAAATCATCGGATTGGTTGTCACATGACCACGTGATTTTGCAGACATTGTTCACAAATTAGGAATTTTAAAAGCTTTGATAAACCAGTGCTCGCTTTCTTGTCATTTTTTTAATTATTTTAACAGCACTGAATATAAACCTGTGCTTTAAAAAAAGCTCATAAAGGGACATCTGTGAACAGGGAATACGTCAGCACAAGAAGCAAAGAAATTGTCGGCGTATTTTTGTAATCATCCATCGTTCTATTGATACCGCCAGCTTCATTACCGGTCGTAGAATTTACAAAAGACAGTTATACATCAATTACATTGCTTGGTATATGTCCCTCGCACTCGCGTGTTCGACTACACTAGCCTAGTACATAACCCTCACAAATGTCTATTAAACCAAGAGGTCACAGATTCAAGAGTGCTAAGGAACTCTATAACAAGTCTATCGCCATTTCCTTTGAAAGCGCGTTCAGAAACAATCATAGACTTTCTTAGCTCTCGGCAAAATTCGGAAAACATTTTGACCGCCATTTCACTTCGCGAGTCAAAGGGGGGCTACATGGCGGGGCCTGGGAACTTCTGAAAACTTCCAAATAAACTTCCCGACAGATCGATATCTCAGACGCTTTCTGGGCAAAAATAGGTAGCTACCCTGTGCGAAAATACTACCAGCCCATTAAGACTCTAAACTCACCACCTTCGCAGGCTAATAAATTACACATGCAACAAGAATTTTCAGGTCTTGGATCTAAATTAGACTTTAAAAAATAAGGAGCGCAGATATTATACTACTAAGAATTTAACCCTGGTTTACTTTAAACTTTTAAGGTTGCTGAACACAGTTTTGCGGGCGGGCAGCGGTAACTCGCGTTGCGGCGCGTATTTTAAATTAGAAACACAAACATGGCGGCGAAAAAAGCAATGGTACACAGAAGACGATTTCTCAAAATCTACTCATTAAAATTTTGTGATATTTGCCAGGAGTTTTACTTTTATCGTATTTTAAATGATGAGAACTTTAAAATGAAAGTTGAACAGACGAATTTTGTGACACATTTAATAATTACAGTTACAATTATATTATTGATTATCTAAAAGCCCGTCTGTCAAAATTTGGTCAAATAAGTTTCAAATGGTAATGATTAATTATTAATAGTAAGCTGTGTGCAAGTTTATAGGAAAATCTAATGAGCGAATTTTATGTAAACTGAGCAAAAGTGAAATTTTAAGGTTGTATTAATGGAACCTTTCTCTTGCCATGATTTGGCAAAAGACATATACTCACAAACTGCCAAAACTGCAACAGCCACCTTAATTCAAGTGACAGCAATTTTGCTTACAGGAAAGGATTGTTTATCGCCTTTTCCTCAGAATTGAGCTTCGTTGTCCGTATCTTTTTTAAAAGGAACAGTTCCATTTTAAGATAATCAGATATCTAGGTCCTAAACAACGTATTCGGCACACTGTACAATTTTGCTTTCATGGATGCGATCCTGTGGTTTACTCAAGGGTTTAGCCAAATATACACGGAAATAATATATAGATTTAGCCAGGGCTAAAAGCGAAGCACCACTTTGTTGATGTTTTTTCTTTCTAAAAGTCCGGGCGGCCATGCGATTTCTTTCCTTATACTACTACGTGAAAAATTTCTGCAATTTGATTGGCCTAATGACTATTCGCCGATATTCACGTCGCCCGAGGCGACTAATTGTTTTAGTATGATTACATTGATGATTATTCGAGAAAATAAAATCATTGATCAATTTCCGACTCTGAAACATCAAAAAGTCTGGCTGCCATTTTAAAGACTGCTAGCCTTCAATGATATAATCACCGCCCGGTGATTATAGCGGGGTAAATTGAAGCTCCTACCCAATCATAGAGCTCCATTTTCGATAATCATCAATGTAATTATACTAAGGGCTATTATTGACCTCTGCGATCTATTTCTATTTTACGTCTAGAGTTTAGAGTTAGTAGTATAGAGTTTTGATTGTATCGTAGTTTGTGGATCAAAACCAGACGTAAAATTTTAAGAGAATATGACAACCAGAACAACATACTTACCACTCCTTGTACACCCTTACCTCCACCTCCCACTCCCCCACCCCTCTTCTTTCCTTACCACCCCTCCCTGCCGAGCGCACTCCCCTAATTTACAATTACTACTAGTTTACCTGGGTAGTCACCTCTTAAGGTAGCTCGACTGGATTTCTTAGGAGGGATACCTCCCAAGTTTGAGCATTAATTACGTCGCCATGCGTAAATACATGGAAAAAAATTACCACAACTGTATTATATAAAGATGAAAATTTCTTATGATCTGGATTTTATTGTAATCGAAGTCGCCATGGCAACGTAACGAAGCCATTGCGTTTTTTATTTATCTTTGTGTTTCTCTTTACCGGGAGTTTTTTTTTTTTAATCGCTTAAGGGAGTTCGTACCCGACATAATTACCTCATTTATGGCAAAGTTTGAACAAATTCTATGAGAGCGTTTTCGAAATATTTTGAAGCAAAGTTTTAAGCATCATAAAAACAGTGAAATAGCATGTTATTAACACAATTAGCTAATTTTTTAATTAAATAATGAGCTTTGGAGACGCGGCTTCATCTCATAGTGGTTTGATTCCATTGAAAACCTCCCACAAAAAAAGAGGGGAATTGCTCTGGGCGATCGTGAGTAAGAGGAATTTTATTAACTTGCATTCAGCTGCTTTTGTTACAGGTTTTGCGCGTAATTTGGTCCATGCCTACAAATTTCGCATTTTTCAAAAAACGGCTCGATACTTTTTTTTATAAATTTGAAAATCCCGAGATCAATTGTCAATAAATATACCCTGCAAGTTTCAAGAACATTGAAAACAGGGAAGGCTTTTAAACAGGGCCTCAAATATAACCAATTTTTTCCCCCAGATTTTGTGTTTACTAGTGAGCGTCCACATTATTCACTGGCATTGTTTTCAAGTTTCATATACACGTGCAAATTTAGCAAAATGATAGAATTTGCATCATAAAGGATCCGAGGTTAAATCTCCGAAATATACTAATAACCGGGTAAAGAAATGAGTGATATATTATAACATCACACTTGGCGATTGATCTTGGGATTATCAAATTTACAAAAAAAAGTATCGAGCGGTTTTTTGAAAATGCGAAATTGTAGGTGTGGACCAAATTACGTGCAAAAACTGTAACAAAAGCAGCTGAATGCAAGTTAATAAAATTCTTCTTACTCGCGATCGCCCGGAGCAATTCCCCTCTTTTTTTGTGGGAGGTTTTCAATGGAATCAAACCACTATGAGATGAAACCGCGTTTCCAAAGCTTATCATTTTCTTAAAAAATTAGCTAATTGTGTGGATGGCATGCTATTTCGCTGTTTTTATGATGCTTAAAACTTCGTTTCAAAATATTTTGAAAACGCTCTCACAGAATTCAAGTTCTTCAAACTTTGCCATAATTGAGGCAATTATGGCAGGTACATGCTCCCTTAAGCGATTTCACAAAAAAAAAAACTCCTGGTACAGAGAAACACAAATATAAATAAAAACCGTAATGGCGTCGTTATGTTGCCATGGCGACTCCGATTGCGATAAAACCCAAACGATAAGAAATTTTCATCTTTACATAATACAGTTGTGGTAGTCGTTTTTCCCTATCTTCACTCATGGCGACGTAGTTAATGTTCAAACTTGGGAGGTATCCCCCCTAAAGAATCCAGTCGAGCCACCTTAACTGAGCTGTTGTTTTCTGTGAGCAGAATATTCACACCCCCACGCGCAAACTCAGCAAGCATTTTTAAAAGTATTATGTATTTTTTCAGGAGGCGATTAGCTATCGGCTCCAGATATTATTCGATATTTCATCCTGGCTTCATGATTTAGGGGAGAAAGAAATTTAGACCTCTTGTAGACTGCAAGAAGTCTCTCTTTTTCTCCAGATATATAGGGGGGTGTGCACGCGCACGCAAGCGTCGACCGACAAAGCCTCGAGGCGCGAGAAACGAGGACGGCTTTTTTCGCGCCTCTCTCGCTTCGCGCCTTTGGTTTCGCGTGTGATCATTTTCGTCTCTCGCACGTTTCGCTCGACAGACTAAGATAAAAGAGAGACTGCTCTCAGTCTAGACCTCTCGCGGCTAAGTGAACTTTTTTTCTTTTGCAGTGAATTCAACTTACGAAGTGGACTAGTTGCCTCAACTTTTTTATCTTTAATGATGTTGTAGCGGACAGTAATCTCCGTTTATTTATTTATTTATTTATTTGAAAAGAAGTGCCACGCACGCAAATAACATTTCTGGAATTACGTTAAAAAATTTTGTTTTCTTTTCAATGGGCCGGAAATTCCTAACCGCAAATAATATAAGCGACGCCTCACTCGTACTAACTTTCAACTTTAGGTGCGACCTAGTAAGTTCTTACACTACCTAAATTACATCTCTGCTACGCGCGGTTATTATCCTAAATTTTTCTCGACGCCTAAGCTGGTCGTGTTAGCTCAAAGCGCGTAACCCAAACAAATTAATAGACTGCGCTTAAAATTAAGGCCTAGGGACTACTATTAAGGCCTAAGGACTATCCAGCCGGGCCATTTTAGATTACACTGAACCTTTTGTAAAGCTGCGCTCAAATCACCGGCAAACGTGTCTATCAACTATTATTCTGCAAGTGTTGCAGTTTACTCGGCAACACCAATGAAACGTGCATGCACATTCATACTTTTGCTGGGCTTGAAGGGTATTATAGCCACGCCCACAGCACAAAATCCTGCAATTCCCTGGCCCTGAGACGGTCTTGTGGCAACGTCTTCCCGTGGTACCCAGCGATCCGGTGCTGTTGTTGGGCAAGCAATAATCTGGGGACTCTACCAAGAACCACAGATCATCTTCCAAGGCATTTTCTCGATTTTTTCTATCGACCGCAACGAGCTGATTTTTGTCCTGATGGACTGTTACTTTGGTAGCGTTGTAATATTTGTCGTAAAGATACCCGCCTACCGTACCAAACGGTCCCAAGGTTCTAAGGCAGGTTCTATATGAGCATGAAGCTGAAAATCCATGACATTTGCAGACCAGCCTCATATGGGTCTTTACAGCCTACAGGAAACAAAAAGCAACGACTCAACCTCGTTCCCAGGGTTCTCTCTTAGCCGTCCCTACGGACGGGTAGGAGAGAAAACCTGGTAACGAGGCTGGCAACGTCTAAGGCAAAAAGAGACTGACTAAACAAAGTTTCTCTTCAGTAGTTTAATGTTGAGGTGGGGGTGCCAGGACAGTCATAAATGTACTGTTTCTGTTTAGCTAAAATTAGCTGTAAGTTATAACTGCAACCGCCGCCTCCACCTCTAGATGTGTGGGTAAATAAACTTTCCAGAAAAGCATTTTACCATCACTAACATAAAAGCACTGGCCGTCATTAAGCTTACTAGATAATGAGTTAGGTCATACGTGCGTGAGTAGGCGAAGCCTAAGGCCTCTTAGGGAACGGGAGGGGGCCGGTAAATAAAGAAAGCCTTAAGCAGGGGAGGGGAGGAAAACGCGACATAATAAGTCACCGGGGTCCGAAATGTTAGTAAAATAGTTGGTTCCATAAGATGGTTTCAAAAGCCGGCTACAAACGTTGGCAAAAATTTGGTGCCATCAAAAATAGAAAATGGCAAAATGTGGTCCCAAGATTACCGTACGTAGTTTGTGAATAGATAAATATATATCTGACTGGATTTGCTAAAACGTGGCTAAAGAAATTTCAAGTGCATTTTAACAATTTGACATTCAAGTCAAAAGGAATACAGTGAAAAGTCACTAGCTAAGGCTCAACACTAGCTTTATTGCTGGCAACTGCAGACGGTAACTTTTTCTCGTAGAAGTACTGAAGGATTTAAGAGCGAATGCACAGAAAAATCGAGCAAAATCGGCAAATCGTGGCCACAGCTCAAAACCTAACCTACCCTCATTTTCAGTCTGTAATAAGGTTTTGATGAGTTTAAAACACTGCTGAGTTTTAAATTTCAAAATGCGGCCGAAATTGGGAATTATTTGAGATTTTCGATTTCAACGGTCTGCGGGCCTAAAATTAGCCGCCGAACACGGGAATATAGCACAGTGACAGAAGTGAGCTGACTTTCATAAACGAGCGAATATATTGGCAATCTTACACTTAAATCTCAAAAAACAGATATCTAACAATTTCTAAAAGGCACATTTTTTAGATTTAGAGAATAAAATATCGACGAACGATCACAATTTTGAAACGTAATTTGCATAATGCTTATAAATACAACAATTTACCGCTAAAACCAAAATCGAATTTTCTATATGGGGGAATTCTCCAAATCAGCCCAAATCCCGGTTACTACCCAATGAGTTATAGTACTTCAACATGATCTGAAAGTTAGTCTGGTGTTCTTGCGAACGCTTGTAAAATAGATTGATTATTTTGAGGTTATTTTGCCCCAAACAACGGCTAATTGACCCCAGGGTCAATTGACACGTGCACGTCACCTTAGTTTTATGCGTCGATTTGAGCTCGTTAAAAGGGAGAAACTAACAAGATTCTTTTCATATGTACCTGTTTTAATGAAATGCATGCAATCTTCGAAAGGAGAGGTCGTTCAATGGGTAATTTCTGTTCTTGAGATCTTGCAGATCGCAGCATGGCGTCTGCGAGCGGACCTGAGTCTAGGTGTGTTTTTCCGTGACTCCGAAATCAGAATAACATCAAGAAATAATTCTCCCTCGAATCTTCGCAAGTGAATCATCTTTGCAGTGCCTTACCAAAGATAAAAAGTGGGCCGAATAGGAAAACGCAGTGTATTGCTGAGCGAAAGGTGAGTAAATAAACCTGGGAAAGTACGTTACCTTTGATTGCGTGACCAGCCAGTAAACGCTAGTCTCCAGCGAAAGATTCGCAAAAATCTTGCTGATGTATATTTAACAGTTTGTTACTATAGTTTACACCTGGTTTGTCTAAAACTTTAAACAATGCATATCTGTCCAAGAGTATAAGAATGTTTCGAAAGGTCCACCCCTAAAAAAACTGTGGGCTACTCCTTTTTCCCCATCACCGATGTGCACTTCCTTCCCACTGTCTTTTGCATGAGGCTTGTATGCCTTTAAACTGTTATCGACGCATAAAACTGGTCGTTTAAGGTCTGGTTTAAGAACTTGACTGACTTAAAAATACCGTCGCGAACATGCGCTATTATGGTTGGACTTTGCAAGCCTTAGGCCCAAAATGATGGTGCAATCTCGAGAATATTCCCGGGTCTAAGACAAGGAACGGGTACTAAGAAAGGGACGGTTCATTAGCATTACCCCTGGACAATCTTGGCATGCTTGCCTTCTGTCGCAGGGGCAACCGTTAAGGCCAGGTACGCCGCCCACACCTGCGAGGATTGCATGAAATCCACCATTTGACTCTCTTGTTCCACATCATGACTTTCAATTATCACGAATTCTAATGCGCGCCTTGATCGTTGCCAGACCATGAGAATCTCTATTATTCCATAAATGCACCATTGACTTTTCGTTGTTCAGCTTCCGGTAAACCGATACCCCAAAGAAAAAATAGCTTTACAACGACTCTATCCAGGCCAGAACTCCTGATATCAACAAATATAACCTACCCCCACCCCCCCCCCCCCCAAGGAGAGAAAACTTTCCCCGAACTATTCACTCGACCCACCCCATCCCTTCGTTAAGAAAAACTACGAACTCAGTTCACTGGACAAAACGCCTTTGTGAATATACCAAAGCTATAGCCGTTCATCCTACAAGCAATCTCAGTTTCAGCAGGCGTGGCACGTTTCCAGTTGCTGTAAGATTAATTCCACACCTGCAACAGACACTGTAAATTAAATAGCAGCCACAACGCCCTTCTTTGAAGCCGTCAGGACGAGACATTTATAAAAGACTTCACAGGTGTGCGCGGCGGTTTCCTTCTCTTCCTTCCCTCCCATTCTAGCACTCTAATTCTGACCCTGATATTCTAGTATTAATCAATTGTTCCTGAGCCGATAGGCACAAGGATACCGGTTTCTTGCAAAATATAATGTGACATTCGTTTGCTCATCCCCCATTTCTGCCTTCTGCCGCTGAGTAGGTTTGGTCCTGTGCTTTGAAATAACTTTAGGAACGAAATATGATACGTGACGGCTTGTCCGGCCAAAGGCAAGTGACTCTCGGTGGTGAAGACATATACTGAGCTTGTCAGTATTTCGTAGCCTGTACCACGTTGCGAAAATAGAACAAGCCAAAGAAAAATAACACGCCTTTCTTTCCCCAGCCCCGCAGGTTTTTCGCATTACTTTTTACTACACAACTGCTTTACTATCTTGGATTCTACCTTTTCGAACCGGAGCGAACATGGACGCCCTTGGAGTTAAGTTTCCACTTCATTTTTGGCACCTGACTAAACGCAAGCGCTGACTTGTGCGCCTATGCTTCGCTTGTACTGAAGTAGCGGTAAGGCGACCACGACAGACTTGCTGCTATCCTTGGTTTGAAACCGCAATGGGCAAGAACAATTTCTTGAAAAGAGCAAAGTGTTTCCTCCTTAGCAGACATGGATAACAACTAGTAGGA
>JBBMOI010000005.1:27285000-27295000 GCA_038088405.1 Porites divaricata
ATCGTTTGTTTAACATGTTATATACCTTCTTTTAATTTTCTCTTTCAAAGTACATACATTTTTTCATGCTGTAACAGTTTATCTATCTGGCTTTCCCGTACGCGTGGTTGGATGGTGTTAAGTAATACCTGGTGATATCTCGCGTTCCGACACCCCTTTATAACTGTTTTTTTTTTTTTTACCTTTTCGAGGAATTTTTCCGAAAACGCTAACATCACGAGCAACTGTAGAACAATTCCATAACTCTTCCTTTAACTGTTTCTGACACTCTTGCACACCAAGTCTCGCACCTTTCCCGATACTGATCGCAATATCAGGATATTCTTCGCAAAATCGTTTTTGGTCTTTAACTAAACCAGCTCTGTTGCACATAACTTGAGCATCAAGATCGTACACTTGAGACATAAACCTAATACATGCATAACAGAAACAAATTATATGTAGTAATCAAGACTTTCCACGTATGTCTTACTTTTAACACTTCTTGCATCATTTTGGAGAACAAATTTCCGGTGGAACTCGTGAGAATTCTTATATTCAGTTAGAAGTTTAAACTTACCACCAGTAAGAACATGAAAGTATTGGAAATGATAACAGAAGAACAGCGAAAAACCAGGTCGAGTTTCTCATGTTCCAAGTCCGGTGTCTTACGCACAGTTTATAAAAGAGACGTCTCGGTTGAAAGTTTTTCCGCTCAAAACTATTCGCCGATCGCCACACAATGTTTTTTTTTTTGAAGAACATTCTCGCACCTTTGGCCATATATATTACGTAGGTAATCACCATAGTACTTGAAAATGACAATAATGAAACATCATCGTAAGAAGTTTAATTCATATCCGGTAGCCGATCAAGAAAACGCTTTTTATGCAGTTTATAAAAACAAACCTCACTTTAGAGACGGTAGCTTTAAAAAAGTATATATAGAAGAGTTCACTCTTTCAAGGAATGCTTAATTTAACTATTTGAGGGATATCCCTAAACACTCAAATGCTTTGCATTGACAGGAGGTTTTGTTACAATCAATACATTCAACTGTATTTCGCCTCAGGCACTTTTGTTTTTTGGAAGTTTTAAAACCGACAATAAATATCGTTCTTTTATAAACTTCAATTATTAGGAAGTCGTTAAGTGCTAAAGACTAAGCTCTAAAAAATATTTTCGTTTGATGTCTCTAATAAAATACAGTAGAACGCCGGTAATTTGAACTCCGAAGGGAAATTAACGAAAAACAGTTCGAGTTAGCGGGGATTCGAGTTATCGAGATCGATTGAAATTTCAATACGCCACTTTAATAAACGATAGTTACTGATTTTTCAGCACTTCAGTGTGTATAGTACAGTGCAATTTACTTACTCCATCAAAAACGGTAACATGATTATCAGCTTTAGTGTTTTTAAACACTGACTAGAAGAGCTAATGAGATGGCATCCGAGTGGGCTTACGACTCAGTCGATGAAATTTTGATCAAGCGGGAGTTCGAGTTATCGAGTTTCTACTGTAGCAATAGGAAGCTTAAGCAACGATGACGGCGACGGCAATAAGAACGGCAAAAAAAATAAATAGGTTTAGATTAGTAAAACAACAACTTTGCAAGTGCATCACGCTTTTTTTGTACATTTCTTTGCAGTCTTTGCACGACTTCAAGTTGAAAGTGCCTAAGTTCAACTTTTTGTCGAGGACGTGAACACAAGACAAAAACTTTCTTTTTCTTTTCCTGAACTTTGACACAGGCCTTTAGAATTCAACCCCCCCCCCCCCCCCCCCAAAAAAAAAAAAAAAAAAATTGCCAACATTTGGCGAATTAAACGAGATGGAATAAGCGCGATAAAGTTTGAAGCAGCGCGAATTCACTTTTTAAGTGACGTTTTCTTAGCCGTCGTCGTCGTCTGCTCACGTTTCGTCGACGACGGGAACACAAGACAACAACTTTCTTTTTCGTTTTCTGATCTTTGATACTGGAGTCCTTTAGAATTCAACCCCCAAAAATTGCCAACATTTGGCGACTTAAACGAGATGGAATAAGCGAGATAAAGTTTTAAGCAGCGCGAATTCACTTTTTAAGTAACGTTTCCGTAGCCGTCGCTGTCTTTGCTGCTTAAGGTGGCCAATATTTAATGACTGGAACCCAATTAGCCAAGAGGCGGTTTTCAGTGAGGTCTCTCTGTGGCATCCATCCAGGGGCATCCAATTAAGCAGAGCTAGTTTAAATGGGGCCCTGACACAACACAAAACCAAAGACATTAAAACTAGGAAATTAATTAAGTTACAAAGGCAACATGTACCGCAGGCGTTACTGTTTAAAATAGCGCTTTAGCTTGATTTTAAATTCGCTGAGCGTCTCTACTTGTTAATGATTCTCGGTAGGGTGTTGTAGGTCCGAACACCGTTTGCATCGGCATTGGAGGAGTACATAAAATCGACAGCAGACTCTCAACCCAACAGAAAAGCGAAAAAGAAGGGAAAAACTTTATCGGCTAGGAACATCATGGCGGAGTGGCTCGAATGATAATTAGCGTACATCCACGGTTAGTTACTATGACAACTACTTATTTGCTTCGTTTACAGTTAACCCGGGATTAGGGTTCACTGAGCTTCGAAATACCCGGCCCTGATTGGTTGACACAAGACCAGGTGGTTTTTAAGGGACACATGCGTAGTTATTGATCCGGTAAGAAGGGAAGCAATTTCGTTTGTCATGGCGCAATACACTTTCCTTAAAAAGGAATTTTTTCATTTTCACACAGAGAATGCATATTAAACCTACAAAAAGGCAGTGTACTTATTGTATTTAAACTCCATTGTTAAACGGTGATTTTTTGTGTTCAAAGATCTCGACCAATCGTAAGAGTTGAAAACAACAGCAAGAAAAGTTTACAATTTTGCATGTTCCTCAGATAGGATTTCTGTGTTACATAGACTCAGAAGAGATTTTGTTTATGAGGGAGTTGGTCAGAAAACAAAGGACTGCTCTCTGCGAAGATTTCGTAAAGTCTGATGTTTAAACCCATCAGAAATGTAGCATAGCACATTTTTGCATTCCAGCGTGTTCATTGCGTTTTGTTCTTTCCTTCTTATCTGGACCATTACTTAAAAACGTTTTGATACTTGTGCTTTTATGAGCGCCTGTGCTTATGCTTGTGTCCAGGCCCTTTTGAGGGCGAAACGAGGACTCTTATGCTAGTGCCTATGCCTGGGTAGCCTGTGAGAACCAGTTATTAATAACAGACTGGATAGGCTGACTGGACACGGCGCTTTCGCAGCGGAATTTAAGTTTTTTCAGAGCCCGCGGTAAGCGCCCAGCGTAATCTGATATAATAATAAAATTCAACCTAGCAACGCCTAGCAACGGATTTGTTGGCTGCAACGGATGGAGTGGGGTCTTTGTTTTAAAGCCAATAGAGTGATGCCACGTTAGTCTATTGTCTAAAGAAAACAACACGAAATGATCATGGAAGGGTCAAAGATGTGGCACACATCGAAATGGTCGACTTTTCGTGGACCGATTTTGACTCATTTGGCGACGAAAATTCATCGCTTCCGATAGCAAGGTTTAACCCTAGTCTCTTTGGCAAAGATTTTAGACGCTTCTGGTGGATTTTTTGAAGTTTTTCCATGGCAAATAGTGATTGAGAACGGAAGATGGATGGTGAAACGCCACAAATTTCAAGTAAGTGTCTTAGTCCCATTTCATTTACTCGCGCTATAAGGATTCTTTTGGGAGGCAATTTCGGGGATTCTCGCCGCCATGTTGTCTCCCGCTACTGATGGCGTTGGTATCTTTTTACGGTGTTATTCCTTTTCTCGCAAAGAAAGCCATATGATTTAAAGAGTGGAGTAATTGTAATAGACTTCTAGTGTTAGGTTTTTATTTCATACTTCTGTTTTTATCATGTGATTTGCATGCAATGACTGCAGAATACATTCAGTCAAGTTTATTAAAATCATATTTACAAAGTTTTGTAAACACAGACCAACCTGAGCAAGAATAAATCTTCGGTACATGCCAAAACATATGCTTAGAAAGCTCAACCTAACATTTTTACGATTTCAGTTTGGTTCATAAATTGGATAATTTTTTGGTCGCAACTGAGCTCTCAGCTTTTCAACTAAAGTAAGCACATTAATTATTATGAACTTATTCTTGCTCGGGTTGGTCTCGTTTTAAGCTTCATTTCTTTCTCTCTGGAATCATATCTCTGTTTATCGGATGAACAACTAAATGATGCTCTTCCATCATTTTCTTTAGTCGTGATGTCGCTGGCTTCACACGAGAAAATGTCGATACAAGCTGGACAAATTCATGGTGGTAGAAGCCTAGAGGGAAGTGCCATTTGCGCATGAAAGGAATAACATGTTCCTCGAGCATGTGGAGCTTGGGAGGAAAGGAAGCGTCTGGAAAAGTTGTCCTGAAGAAACACACAAACTCTTCTATATCTGCCTCTGTTGACAACAATTGTAAGGTAGACAAAATATTAGAATCCCAGAAACTCATAAAGATGATGTAAAAAATTGGAGATCTCAAGGTTTTTGTTGTATCTAACACATCAATTTCTGTGTCCTCCACTGCCTCACTGGAATTGTATTTTGAATGGCACCGGACAAACAGGGTTAGCAGTGATTCAAACTTCTTCTGGATAGCAGTGGCCTCATGTAAAAGAGATGAAGATGTGGTCCTTGTCGTTTCAGAAATCGTTTCACACAAAGATTTGATGTTATTTGCCTGAAAAATGATAATATAATTAAACTTTATTAATCATGGGTACAAGTCTGGATAGTAATCACTTATATCAATATGTTTTTTGTTCTGACTTATTACCTTAAGGCAGATGTCAACATGATTGCCAGCAAAACTTTGACTGTGGTAGGCTTGTCTTTTGACATTAATTTCCTGCAGAAATTTCTCAATCACAGTTATATTCACTATCCCAGATCCTTTTGGGAGTGAATTACTGGACTGAATGACCAGTGACTGCGCTCTCAATAAAAGTGAATAACAACATTCAGAAAGAATAAACTGAAACAAATGCCAAGAAAATCTCATTTCCATTTATCAATTTGTCATCAAGTATTTTTTGTGTCCAAGTTAAGATAGTTTCCTGCTATTCAGTTAAACAACAAACCTCATTTTCGGCTTTCTCTTTGAGGTCTTTTACAGAGTTGAGTAACGATGTTATCAAAGGGTTTTCATTGCCCTCGTCAAACACTATATCATTGCTGGCCACAGTCAGAAGGTGTACCACATATTCCTCAGTTGACTGAGCTTGTGCGTCGTAATCTTTGGCTGCTTTTGAGTGCTCTGCAGCTTAACTAAGAAGTGTGATGTGCTCATTTATATCATCTAGCTGACTACTTCTTTCAGCCAATTTCCAGGCAATCTTTGTATCTAACTCATCACACTCCCCAACAAGCATATCAAAAAACTTCAAAAACAGTCCAAGGCTAATGTGGAGACCAGGAATGCATATCTAAAAATTACCATGCAAAATAATATTTAGTGAAATAATACAAAAGGAATAATCTTCATTATGTTGAACAAGGTTTCTAGATAAGATCTTATACCTGGTCAATTGGGATTTCAAAAATTGCCTTCTGGATGACATTGCAGTAGGTCTTTGCCTTTTTTACGTCACCCCCATCATCGATGAATTTTTTTTGGCAATTCTGAAGGTGTTCCAGGGTACGGGATGTTGTAGGGCTTCTTTGATTCTTTGGGAGTTTCATCTCACTAGCTCAGTGATGGTACACCAGAGGCATGAATGACGTCCTACGAAGAATCTTGAATTTGTAAGTTCATGAATTTATTTTAGCATTCAATCTCGTTTCATATTTTCGGGAAAGGAAAATTTATCGGAAAACTCCTTGAAGCGAAGAGAAGGTAAGTCTTTAGTAAGCTCTTCAAGATCTTGTAAAGAGGTTTCGTTGGCGTCCTTTGTCAAGATCTCCTGCGTACTGGATGAAGGTCCTGAATCGGTCTTCCTTCCCCTTTTTGCCTTCTTGGGCCGTCCTCCTCTTTTTATCTCTTCTACACGGGAACATACACTTCAGTTATCGTCGTAATGAGTAAGCCATGTGGCTTTAACCAGTGTTCTTCGGTCAGGATGCGCGTAACATGAATGACAAAAATATTGCGGGTGTATTTCTTCAAGATCCTTTTCCACAAAAATTTCAAATTTTTCGGCCAAGAAATCTTTCCATTTCATACAGAGAAACTTTGAAGTAACCGCTTTCTTGGATTTTTGAAGCAATTCGCCACATACGCGGCAAAGGTCAGCAAGATTCTTCATGTGGATTGACGCCATTGTCGCAGCGGAACAAAAAATGTTGTGATATTAAGTTGTCTTAAATCGGGATTTAGAGAAATGGGACTAAAATTTTACTTGCATGGGGCTATAATATATAGTTTAATGATTTTAAAAAAAGCAATGAGGCAGCGACAAAAACTTCAGAAGAAGAGGAAGGGCGCTTTTAATTTTCGACATTTACGTAATACGGAAGCCGCGCCATAACATTGCGTGGCTCAACAAGGTCTCGCTTTACAACTCCCAAAATAATGACTCAACACTCCTGTGTCACGTCTCTTATGGCTTCGTGACCTAAAGATTCTAAATACAGTTTATGTGCATACAAATCTTTCATCGCCGTCTGCGGCGCATTGTGTTTTTTTGGCTTGGGAGCAAAAACATTGTCTTTCTTAAATGACCGGTTAGTTATTAACTGAAAGTTAATATGGTCAATCCCATCTTGATTAATATTGCGCGGTCGCAAAGCAAATTTCCTATCTCGGCCATTTGAAAGTGCCGTGTGGAGTAGCTTGCGTAGGTTAAGGGTACTGTAGGGGCGTAACTACGGAAAGACGCGAAGGACGCACATGCGTGTTTGAAAAAAAAAAAGTTGAAGAATAATAAAAACAAAGCAAGAAGAATAATAAAGGCAAAGGAAATGAAATAAGGAGCGGTTAACTCATGATACGCATTAAACGATTTGAGAGGCGGGTTAGGGTGGATTTGAAAAACTCTGCGTACCACTGCAAAGTTTCTAGCTAAGCCCGTCGATAGATCTGCGATTTTCTTCAAAACCCGCCTCGTCAGTTATCGTTTAGTTTCTTTAAATTAGGTGCTTTTAGACTGATTCTCCGAAGCGTGCCAGTCAAAGAGTGTGTCGTTAAAATGGAATATTGCCTTGAGGCATACCGAGTGCCTTGGGTTATTCTTGGGCGGTCCGAGCTCGCTTGCTCAAATTCTAGTTCACTTTGAAGCCTGGGTGCTGTTTGTTTAACGTCAGAATGCACCAAAAAGTTGAGATATTGAAAGTTTTGTCTAATCTGAATCAACTGTTTTGTTCTTGAATAGCTGCGGATGCGTGCGGACGTCAATGAGTAACCACATAAAGCCCTGGAGGTTATGTCATTTTTACCCAAAATGATGCGGGAATAAGCTCTGTTATCAGCTGTTATCATGCAGATGGTAACCGTGACGTCATATGCATAATCTCCATTTGAAGACGCACAGAACAGAACCAGAACAGAGCGGTGACTTTATTTAAACTCCGGATTGCTGAACGTTTGACGATCTTTTACAGTTCTAGCGTCGAACAGCTCATTTTCCGTGTGCCGGAGAAAAAAATACAATATGTGAAGTAAGTGTGAAAGGGTCACTAGACCTATAATTTCACTACTTTTAGTTATATCAAGACATGCATTACTTTTTTATTATTTTGCTTCTAATATTTTTGCGTTTAGGAACTTTCCGGTTTGATTTAGCAAGCTTGTGCATCGCTTAGGAATTATTGTACGTGTGCCCGCAAACCCACATATTATTGCCTAAATGCCGTAGCGGATGTTAGCTTTTTGTGGTTTTTTTTCTGTAGATTGTTTTAATCAGTTAATTGACCTTATCTTTTTAAGTTAGTGGGATTAGCCTAAGGAAATCCCGGCGTTCTGTTTTACTGTGGTTTAGCAACACTACACACCGTTTACTGTTTTGCTGCGTGCAAAATTGTTTAATACTCATTACTCTCGAATAAGTAGAGGCACGTTTTAGCCGTAATTCAGTTGAGTTTGGACGTCACTGCAAAAACAGCAGCAGTTGTAAAGTTGACGTGCAGACTTGCTTTTAGCAGAGTAGAATAGTTTGATTTGTTTATTATTTAGCTAAAGTACTTGACCTCGTTAATTACCGAATAATTCGGCCCCATGGGCTATTGACTCAGAGCCCATTCGGACTGAAAACACACGCGCTTCAACAAACCTTGTGGGGTCCTTGTGCCAACAAGAATTCCATGTTGACCGCCAACCGCCAACCGCCAACCGCTCCGGCACGATGTTCGATGTTTGTGAACGACTTGTTCCAGTTCTGTGTCGTTGTTGTTCATGCAACAATGGATAGTTTCTCGTGTCCGCACCAATAGCTTGCTCGCAGCCGTTTTTGGATGTCACGCAAGGGGAAGCGTTGCGTGACATCCAAAAAACGGCTGCGAGGGAGAGTAAAAGCTATCCAGTATAGTGTGAACAGAGCCTAAGACCTTTATTATTAGTAATAGTAGTAGTAGTAGTAGTAGTAGTAGTAGTAGTAGTAGTAATAGTAGTGGTATTAGTATTATTATTATTTTGTTGTTGTTGTTGTTTTTTCGTTTTTCGTGAACCGCCCAAGAGACCTTTGCATTGACCAGTACTTGAATGAATACTAACTGGGTGAAATTCGTGAAAGTTTATGAACTGAGTAACAATCGATAAAAATCAGTACAATTAGATCGAAGTTTCCTGATACACAATCGAAAGCATGGTCTTTGATCTCTTATATCACTTAGCTAGTTGATACAACAATCTTTTATTCCAAAAATTACAGAGTCGTAATGAAGGAAACTTAAGGTTTCTAGTTATCCTCAAGTTCAGTCAAGATAATTTAGCTGCAACAATACAAACACATCAACAGTTTTTTTTTAACCACAGGCGAGATAACGTTATGCAAGAACAAAAATGGCTATCCACCATGCCATGCGCATTATCCACTTCCTTCATACTTTCTTTGATCAGCACTATCATTTTGTTTAATATAGTTATAATAACAATAATATCGATCAAGAAATTTTCATCGTCGCATTACACACATTGTTTGTACAAGTTCTATTTTTATAAATCTTGAAACAATGACAAGCTAATAAAATGACAAATACCTAATAATTCTTAAAATCATTTTTACAAATCCTATTTAAAAACAATAGAAGAATTAAAATACATTCCTAACAAAAATCTTAGTTCTAAGAGTTCTAAAATTAATTATTTTTTATTGCTAACAACAATCCTATTTACAAATCGTGAAACTCACAAAACCGTGAACGCTAGAAATATTTATGGAATGTTAACAAGGGCCATTTAGGGCCTGTTTACATGGAGGTGGGGGGACCCCAGGTAGGTGGGGCAACCCGCCTGTCCATATAATCTCCCATTTTAATTTGATCATGTTTACATGATAGGTGGGGTGATCCGCCAAGGCGGGTAGCCCGGTCTGCCAGACCGAGTAACCCTCTCAGCCGGGGTCCAATTTTGCCATGTAAACGTTTCAAGGTGGGTAACCCGCCTTGCCGGGGTCAGATTCGTGACACATCAAATTGATTGTTCGCGCAAAATTCACTTTGGCGGTGGCTTTGCATCATTATTAAAGGTAACAATAGAAAGCCACAGCTCTGAGGGTTGCAGCGAGAGCAGCGAGTGAGTGTAGAAGAGCATTAATCGCCAAAACACGTGGTTTATCAGCATTTTTCTTGTTTAGGTGCTCAGCGACCATTCAATCATATTGAGAAAGTGCAACCCGGGATGGCGGGGTTGTAAGATTGCATGTAAAAGAAACTAGTTGTTTTTTTACCCCATTTAAGCGGGTTACCGCACCTATCTGGGTTCCGCCACTTTCGTCTAAACAGGCCCTTATACTGAAGAAAAATAAGACGCGTCCTAAATGAGATGCAAACTTTTCCGTTTAAACGGCACATTTCGTCTGAAGTG
>JBBMOI010000005.1:27302500-27422500 GCA_038088405.1 Porites divaricata
AAAGCATTTTCTCGGATAATTTTATTTTCTCTAATCTTTTTAGAGTAGCCAATCATCAAATTGCAGACAAAAAGCATTAAACTGAATTTGCATTTTAAGCTTTCAAATTTGTATGGACCTTGGGGGGGGGGGGGGGGGGGATATAAAAAAACGAGCCGCTGAAAAAAAAAATCCTCTTCCCCCCCTGTAGCGTACATAATGAATGCAGCCTTAGCCTGTCCCTCAAAAGTTACACGAATGTGCCCTTAATTTAACTGATTTGTGGATTACAAGTTTATTGTTTGTTTTAAATTATAAATTTATTAATGGAGCTTCGCTTTTAGCCATGGCTAAATCTATATATTATCTGAGTTCAAAGTTCGCACTAACCCTGGGTTATCTTAACCCAGCTTTAAAAAAAACAATGAAAATTGTAAAAATAGTTACTCCAAAAGTGAAGGCGGCAAATCGCAGCCATTTACGAGAGGTTATTTATAGGCTTTAACTAGGCAAATTTTTCAGTGTTGGTATTTATTGTAGTCTGATGTCCGCGCGAAAATCATTCTAGAATAACCCTGGGGGTGTTTACAGATTAAAAGGAACACTTTTCTAACTTCAAGAATAACTGTACTAGCAACTAGGGTGCAGAAATTACGTCAGCTCGTAAGGTAAGTGACCCATGGTAACACCTCCAATATTTGACATTTCAATACGGCTGTTTTTAGCGACAAGTTAATTTTGCAACAAAGTGCGCCCAGTTGTTCGAGCGCCGGTTAGCTTTTTCTTTTTATTAAAAGCCTCTCTCGAATAATTTTCTCTAATATTTTTAGAGTATTATCCAATCATCAAATTGTGTGCAAAGAGAATTAAACTGAATTTGCTTTTTGAACTCTCATATCTTCGAACAACCCGGCCATGGTGATTTTATAGTTCGTTAATTCTGTTATGAAAACAATGAAATATAAGTGCCATGCATGATAATCTGAAAAAGCGGCCTTCCCACACAATGAAGTGAATTAATTTAGCCTAAAGGCTATAGGCAGCAGTTCAAAGTACATGTTTTTATCACGCTCAACAAAGACCTCGTTCCCGATCAATAGCAAAGATCTTTTCCTCGGAGTGTTTGACTCTCATCTAATATTAAAGTTTTGTTGGGCAAAACCCTCCTGCATACTGGGAAACCAGTTAAGAGCTGGTAATTGTAATGACGGGACTTCACTGGACCGTGATTTGATTAAGTTTTCAAAAGAGGCGTCGACATGACACTGTACTTTTGTATAATATACAGATAGTTATTTACTGTCCTTCGATACCTTTAGCTATGATTGTAAACTGAGTGTGTACTCAAGGCAAATAAGCTTCTTGGGAAAGCACTTGAGTTAATTAAAAGTGGTTTCGGACCCCACGTATTACCTTGCAAGCAGAGGTTTCCCTCTTCTCGTCTCTTGTCAGCCACATACGCGACTGACAAGCGACGCAAACGACTTCGTAAACGCGCTAAAAGCCATGCAAAAGAGAAACCTCTGCTCGCAGGGTACAGCATTAGCGTATCCAGGTATAAATGAACACGTCTTGTTCTGAGTTATATTTACTTAAGTGAAGTGAAGAGAATTAGCCACTTTGGTTTGAAGTTTTTCAGTCATGCATGTGTCCGTGAAAACATGCAGAAGAATTGAAAAGTACCACAAGACGATACTCGTTTAGATGGTAGATAAGCACTTAACTATTTTTATATCATTCCTTTTGTGTTAATTTGTTTTGAAGAAGTTATAATTGAGAGGACTTCAAACCTACGTCTCTGCTTCATATACGAAATACGTCACAGAATACTGATTCATGCAGGATATGAGGAAATATGGGTCTTTCCTCTTAGAAGGAAGCAAGTTTTTCGCACCTCAAAAAGAGGTGGAAAATAAAATATTAAGGCGACTCGTTTAGAAAAATCAAGCACAAACATGCTTTTTAAAATGTGAATTTATCAGAGTAGAGTTACCCTGGAGCTGTGACCAGGGACAGAAAACTGCGTAAAATGGTTTGCCACGTTTTCAGTGTTGCTAATATGTCCTACTGATCACTATCGATTCAAACGAACACACAAAGTTTTGGGGACAAGGTTGTCTTAGAACAAACCATTAGAACAACTGATAATGATGAAAACATAATAATAAGAGCTTATTTACCCTCGACAGTATTCCTAGCACAAAACTCGGCCAGTATAGTATGGGCCGTGCAAATCAGAGGTAAAAACAAAAAGCCGGCAACATTTTGTTTGAGACGTCCTTCCAAGGTTTTTTCCAACTTTTGCCGGATACAGAGCACGAAGCGAATAGCCATCGACATTGCTGGAAAAAGAACCTAAAAATAAGATACCTTGCCAAGTTTAATGGCGATACGCTTAAAACAAGCGAAGATATTGCTCCAAAAATGCGCGACATTTTACAGACGTGTGGTGGAGGCGCGATCTTGCTCCCACTATACAAAACGTCTGTAAAATTCCGCGACTTTGTTGAGCTATATCTTCGTAATTTTTCAACAAATCACTTTCAATTTTGGCGACTTTGCTGATTTTAAGTCGTTCTTTCCAGCCGTGTTGAGGGGTTTTTGCTAACTGGTCCCAGCTCATTCTCTCTTGGTCCCGGTCAAAAGTTGAAGAAACCGTGGAAAGGTCTCTTAGATGATGTACTCACATGTCTTCCCACAAAGTTGTTGTGAAGGTTAATTTTTGCTCTTACGTCTTGTTCCTTTTCTCGAGAATCAATAAACTCTCTGGCGTACTTCAGACCGTGTTCAATGCTGTCATTGCAACCACCCCACTGGAAGCCTCGACCATTTCTTCCTTGATGCTGTGTATTATTGCAAACACATTCTCTCAGTAAACCACGAGCACAAGCTTTTGTAACCTCGTGAACAACTCCAGAGGAAGTTATAGCGTAGACAAAGGCTGTCTCTCGGGAAGCTAAGAAAAGCCACAACATTTCAATGTCAAAACTGAATCAGGACAAAATAATGAAAGGGAAAGTTTGCACGAACACTCAGCTGCTGATGCATTAGACAACTCACGGTTTGTCGCAAATTGTCTCATGATTTTGTTGCGACGCATTGAGTTATAATAAGAACTCTCGGCCTCCTTTTAATAGTATACATGCAGGCTACTGTAAAACCTCCGAAAAATAGCGCTTCTCGACGTTTCCGTTACACCAAGCCTTGCACGGAGCAAAATAAAGAATGTTGCAAGATGAAGTCAGGAACTTCAAGGGCTGTTACAATAGGCAGGCCGGTCTTAACAACTTGGTCCACAATGATGCGATATAATTCGCAAGAGAAATTGCCTTTTCGAACAGGGCATTAACAATTGTGCTGGTAGCTTACAACTTAGAAATTTTTAACCATTATGTGGTATATATTCTTATTTAACTTTCTCCTTAAAATTTCGTACATTGTTTTCATGCTGGACTATGGCAATTAAGAAATTCCTTTACCTTTTCGCAGAACTTTACCGAAAAGGCTGACATCACGAGTGGTTGTAGAACAATTCCATAATCCCTCTTTGAGTTGTTTCTTGCATTCGTTTATACTAAGTTTCGCACCCTTTCCAACACTGATCGCAATATCAGGATATTCTTCACAAAATTGTCGTTGTTCTCTAACTAAACCACGGCTGTTACACATAACCTTGGAATCAAGGTCGTACACTTGAGACAGAAACCTAGTGAAACAAACGCGAGCGGCAATGATCGATGAATATATGAATTTATATCAAATTAACTATTGCGTAAAAGGTTTTACTTTTGACTGAGCTCCAATTCTAAAGTATCAATTTGACATTTAAATAACTTACCACCAATCAGCGGAGGAAAGTATCGGAAAAGTTAGCAGAAAAGCAGCGAAAAAGCGGGTCGACTTCCGCATGTTCTCTACAAGTACAACTGTGTTGATCTTGATTCCAACTTGTACGCAGTAATCAAAAAGAGACGAGAGCGTCTGATTTATAATTTGTTCCAGTCAAACCTGTCTCATCACGGTAGAATGAACTGTTTCGATTCAGTAACTAACATTCTTGTTGCTCTTTCGGCCATACTAGGTAAGTAACAATTCATGACTTACAACGACAATGAAACATCCTAGTAAGACATCGTTATTTACTGAATTCGTATCCGGTCTCCAAAAATAGCTAATCAAGACTGAAAATTTCCATCGTCGACTCCTTGTAAGCAAACCCCACTTCAGAGCCGGTGGCTTTAAAAGTGTTAAAGCAAGAGAGAAAAATTGATAAGAGCTACTATTTTAACAAAATCGTTTAACCCTTCGAGTCCCGTGATTAACATCAACTTTCTCCTAACAAAATCAATACATCATCAAGAGAGAAGGTTGGGAGAGTCAATAAAATGATCACCAAAGGAAACTGTTTTGATCCTCTATCAAATTCTCCCAACTAATTCCTCAAGGTGATGTATGGAGATCAGTCTTGAGAATCTGTATGCTGACATTGGTGCTTAAAGGGTTCGGTGAATTAGTGGAGGGATACTGGTAAACACCCAAATATAGTGTTTTGAATGGCATTAAAAAAAACGAACCTTCCATGCAAATGTCTTTTAGCCTCAGGCACAAAGTCTTCTTATCTTTTGTTAGTTTTCCATCCGACACTTAACATTCCTTTTATAAAACTAACACCCTAAAATATTTTCTTCTTAGAAACAATGACAAAAATAGAAATAATAATACTTAATGACTGGAACCAACTCGCCAAGGTGGTTTTCAGTTGGGGCCTCTCCATTCTGTTTATATATGCCTGTCTAGAAGTACATAAAAATAGAAAACAAACTTTGCCACAAAAGCAGTGTCAAAAAGAAAGGAAAAAATCACTGATTGGTTAACACTTGACCACGTGACTTTTTCGCGACGCATGTGCAGACATGGTTCGTAAATAAAGACAAAAATTGATTCTTGTGCTTGAATTTACGAGTGTGCTTATGACTAGACCTTTGCTTTCTGTGGTGAAATGAAAAATCCTTATGCTTGCGTAGCTGGTGAGAAGCAGTTAAGTAAATTTTTCAATGAGTAGAGTGGACTGGAATGACAGAAGCAGCAACTGTGTTAAGTTAATGATGGTTAACGGAATGAATATTAAGCAAACACTTTTGAAAGACATCTCGGCTCTCAGTGTTAGGTTTTCGTTGGCAAGATGATAACAATTTTCATATTATTCATGTGCGATCGATCACTAATACTTTTGGTATGAAAGAGTTTCATTTGAAAGTGTCCATTTTCCGTATTACTGGTATCATTATAGCCCTGTGTAAGAGAAAATATTTCGAGGCTTCCATCGCCGGGAACAAAGAAAACTGTCGATTATAAATTTGGGGTGTGTGCATTAAGCAGGTGTCTGAAAAGTGACAATCCAGTTTCCTAACAAATTGTTCATATGCATTCGAAAAAATAACATGATAACCAGTTCAGAGAAAAAACCGCTGGTTCTTCATAGTATTCTGAATCTGCTAATAGACCTTTTTACTGATACGGCGGTCGTATTGAATTAATTCGATTTAAGGAGTATTATAGGATGCCCAGGGGGCATGAACACATTTCGTTTGTATTTTCGAGCGCTTTTCGGGACATTTTTTCATAAAGTTTTCTTAGAATAAGATTGTAATGGGAAAAAAGATCCTTGTGTCGTGTTCGGATGTAATAATGATCGCCTTTTTCCCGAGAAATATACAGTGAAAGACCATATTTCTAATACTAAACTAGAAAAATACGATCATTATTACATCCAAACACGGCACAAGGATCTTTTTTTCCCGTTACAATCTTATTCTAAGAAAACTTTATGAAAAAATGTCCCGAAAAGCGCCCGAAAATACGAACGAAATGTGCTCATGCCTCCTGAGCATCCTAAAATACTTCCTAAATCGAATTAATTCAATATGGCCGCCGTATCGGTAGAAATATTTCCGCGGGAAGGAGAAGGCTTCGCCTCTCATTTTTCTACTTCCCATGGTCCCTAGTAAGAGCTTCGTCACCAGTCACTCGGGTGTCACTCGCGTTTCGCGCTCGCCTCTATGAACTGTGCCCGAGGAGGACGATGATTATGAGTGCCGTAGGATGAGTTCAGACGTCTAAGAAAATGCAGAGACATCTAAGTGCAGAACAAATGATATCCAGACAAAGCCCTAAATGTTACTGAAATGGGCTCTGTTGTTATGCTAATATTTCACGTTGTTTTGGTACTGAACAACATGGCTACACTGAGGTTATGTGCATTCGCCAGAAAGCACAGATTACGTCATGGTGTACATTCATTTCCTTCTTCTTTGGAGAACATTAAAAGAGAACTAGAGGTAACAGCCTGCGTAGCATGCGCTTGGAAGTAATGTTTGAAAGAAAGAACGCTCGTGTGTCTCCGTCGTGTGCCCGTTCTTTCGAGCATATAACTTTCATGCTACGCAGGCTATAGAAGTATCAGGAAATAGCTTTACAAATCAGAGGCTGAACTCATACAGCAAAGACTTATCTGTCGAGGCAGCCAAAAAATTATTCTGACAGCTCGAACCAGAAGGAATCCTGTACGGCATTTTCCCATGCTTTCACGGTCATGTTGTGAAGTACATTACCGAAGTTTAGCTCGGAGCTCGCTGGTAACCCGGCCGAACATAGACTTAAGGACTATTTAGGCCTGTTTACATTATAAACTTTTGTAAAGATCAGGCAATTTACCGACAAAAGTAACTATCAACTATTCTCCTGCAAGTATTGCAGTTTACTCGGCAACACCAATAAAACTTGCACGAACATTCATACTCTTGCCGGACTTGTAGGGCGTTATAGCCGCGCCCAAAACACAAAATCCTGCAATTCCCTGGGCCTGGGGCGGTCTTCTAACAACGTCTTCCAGTGGTACCCAGCGATCCCGTGTTGTTATTGGGTACGCAATAATCCGGGGACTTTACCAAGAGCCAAAGATCATCTTCTAAGAGCTTTCCTGGACATTTTCCATCGACCGCAATGAGTTGGTTTCTGCCCTGATGGACTGTTACTTTGGTAGCGTTGAGATATTTGTCGTAAAGATACCCGCCTACCATACCAAACGGTCCCAAGGTTCTGAGGCACGTTCTATAGGAGCACAAAGCTGAAATTCCATGACATTTGCAGAAGAGTCTCGTATAGCTCTTCACAGCCTGCGGGGGGAAAAAGCAACGACTAAAGCAAAAGAATACTGCAGCTAATGAAACAAAGTTTCTCTGAAGAAGTTCATTATTGAGGTGGAAGTTACCTGGAGATTCATAAATCTTTTAACTTTTTTTTTTTTCTTTTATCATTTTGGTACTCTTTCTGGTTAGCTAAAATTCGGTGTAAATCATAGCAGTGCAATCGGCGCCTCCATCTCTAGTTGTGTGGGTAAAAAAACTTTCCACAAAAGCATTTTATCATCGATTAGCTCAAAGCATTGGCTGTCATTAAGTTTAGATAATGAGTTAGGCTCATGCCCAAGGAAGCGAAGCCAGAGGCCCCTTCAGGAACGTGAGGGGGCTGGTAAAGAAAGAAAGCTTTCAAGCAGGGGACCCGGGGTGAAAGAGGCGACTCGCCGGGGTCCAAAATGTTGTTGAAATAGTTGGTTTCATAAAATGCTTTCAAAAGCCGACATTTGGGACCATCAAAAATGGAATATGGCAAAATGTGGTCCCAAAATTCGGCCAAAAATCATATGTTTGCAAAATGAAATGAAGTAAAATTTTGAGCTCAAAATTGCATGGTCACAATTTGAGAGATTTGAGAGGCCCATTACTTTTGCATTTGAGATTACCATATGTAGTAAATAAAATATATAAATATATCTACACGAATATGATTTAAAACCAGCTAGTAACGACGTTTTGCTCTCAAGACCTTTATCAGCTATAAATGGAGTATAAAACTGAGACTAGTTGCTCTGGTTACCTAGCAAACTGAAACTGTTGAAAGCAAAAACTAACTACGAAGTTAGAGCAAAAAGAAAAATGAATGGTAGGGACAAAGTTATTAATTACAACGTTGAAATTCTTAATAATTGTCTTAGTATGTCAGGCCATTTTGTAATTTGAAAATAGTAGGGTAAAACTCTGTACAGGCCAGGATGATTATGATATGAGCTAAACTGAGTAAAGATCAAATGGTCGTTTTATTTGTGCGACTGGAAACTGTGGCTCTCACCGTGATGATACATCGAAAGGGTATTTTATTTTCTACGACACTATATGCCGGTATAAAATTCGAGAGAACAGTAGAAATCAGCATAAATACATGTTGAAAAATGTTTGAATGAGCAAAACAAGACACAAACAGAAACAGACCAAAAAAGGTGATACAATGCAATATTTTAATCGATAAATCAAGTTTTACCACACAGTGAACTATGTCCACGAACGTGTGATATAAACTTTCTTATACCAAAAGAATTGTTTAAGTTTATTGCAGCTATGAATTTTTAATACAATTTTTCACAAATTTATCTTCTACAGGAATAGATCAATAGTAATTTCATGATGATTGAACCGTGTTCCTCTTACGTTTGCTCGTAATTCAACCAATACTTTTTCGTAAGTTGTATAGTTTTAGCCATTTACTTTTTTGATCATACGTTTTGATTTTGCTCGATGTCTTAGGAAACAATCCAAATATGCAGGACTCAATTAACTCCATCCGGGATACTGTACCAGAGGTCATCTTGCTTGAAATGCTTTAAAAGCCTTCTAAAAACACTAGAATTGATTATGATAAAAGTTATACAACGCCATGATTTCTGTTAACTTTTCCTTACTCAGATGCAGCAGTTCTCAATATGGTTATCATTAAAGATATCTGTTTCAGTCATTATCATAGGCGTACGGGCCGGGGGGGCGAGGGGGGCTGCAGCCCCCCCCAAACTTTGGGCAACTCAGATTTTTTGGGCAGCAAGAGAAATTTGGGCAAAGCCATTTTTTAAAGACGTTTCTGTGTTTTTTTATTAGTTTAAAGAGACAAATATTTTCTATTTTAATCTGAAAAAATCCTGAAGTCAGCGTAATAATCCAGTTACTTTCTCTCGAGACACTCACAGTGGTTGCTTAGCACGTGATGAGTTTCTGGTTATAGGGAGGGGTATCATTTGTTGATTTACATATTTATAGTTTTTATTGTTGAGCACTGTACTGCACTGCACTGCACTGACTGGAATGCGCTCTTTCCAGTCGTGAATTAATTAGAATAAACCTCAGCATATCTTTCTAGAATCATCTCCGCCCGTAGAACAGTGTATGGCAGATAGCATCAGCAACAGTGAGTGTGAAAATGAAGAAGTGTCTGACTAGTACTCAGCTCGAATTACGAGAAGAATATTAATTTTTTTTAGTAATCTACCAAACAATAATTTATAAAAGTAGACCGAAATGTTTACAAAACCACTAACAAGAGCGCCTCGTTGCATACTAATGAAATGGAATCCTTCTCTCTAGCGATCGGCCGGAGCTATCTCCATGATCTTTTACACACGTTCTTAAAAAGATTGAAGCTACTATGAGGTGAAATTGAATGTCAAAAGAGATTCGTTTTCTACAGATAACGGCCAAAGATCAAGATTTTTTTTTAGCATATTTCTAAAACTTCATCCTAAAATATCCCGATAACTCTTTTATGAATTCCGTTTTAACTTCACGAAGATCGACGCGACTATTGGACAAAAAAGTTCCCGTGAACGATTTTGTAGGAACAGTTCCCAGTGCCAAGAAATATTGCTGCAATTAACGGGTGCGTTCGATTGGGAAATTCGGATTTTGATGTTGAAAATCTAAATCCGGATTTTCCAATCGAACGCGAAATCCGAAAACCGATTTCACCTCGGAGAAATCCGTCCTCGGGTGGATGTCAATTAAGAAATCCAAATCCGAATTTTTTTATGCGTCGCATCATTAGCACAAGATAGTCCGCTGTTCACGAGAACAGTTTAGCAAATCCTTTTTCGGATTTCCCAATCGAACGACAAAAAGGGAAATCCAAAAAATCCGGATTTGGATTTCTTAATTGAAATCCACCCTGAGGACGGATTTCTCCGAGGTGAAATCCATTTTCGGATTTCCCAATCGAACGCACCCTATAGACAATGGCGTCATCTCGTTGCTATGACAACTCCGATGTCATTAAAACCCTATGATAAATTTTCGTGTATATCTAATAAAACTATGGTAGCAATTTTTCCAAATGTTTGTCTTTGGCGACGTAGTTATGCCCAAAATTAGGAGGTATTGACCCTGAAAAACTGTTACATTATCGAGCCACCTTCATATGCCAGTACGGCCTACGTTGTTGCATCGTTTGGCCTCGTTTCTTTTCTACTGTTTCATAAAAATTTGGGCAACTTGCGAGAATTTTTTGGGCAACTAGTTTACCGCCCCCTCTGGCAAAAAATTGCCCGTACGCCTATGGTCATTATATTACTTGCTCATAGACACATGCAGTTTTATTTTTGTTTTATTTTTTATGAAAATCTAATAAATCATTAATGTCTATTAAAGTTTGTTAGAAAAATCTATTCTGGTAATGTAGCCATCTGAATAAGTAATATTATTCTGGCTTAAAAAACATTGGACCGTCAAGAGGGCTTGTGTTCAATTATAGTTCCACTATAATCACATAATTATAAGTTCACTTTATTGTTTTCTGGTATTTACAAAATCAAATAATTAATTGTTGTTTTTAAACATAGGTGGAAATTGTCCTGTATGTTGTATATATTAATTTTAAGACTAATATGATGAATTCAGTGTTTGTTAATTTTAACGAAAACGACATGTAATATTAATAACTTTAAAGTCTCCTTTGATTGTCAACTTATATTTTGTGGCCTCTTCTTTAATTCTCAACAGCGTTTGATACCACAAGGGTAAGTCTTTGGCCCACTTCTATTTTTTAAGTTATATCAATGACTCTGCTAATTCTTCCGCCGAAATGTTCTTTCGCCGCTTTGATTATTAGGCCATCATCTTTTGCACGTGCACCTCGAATGACATAGATGGCGTTGTATCAGTTATGAATTGTGAGATGACTAGAGACCTCAATAAGTATTGTGCTCCCAATTCTCCTGCAACAAATATCGCGGAAGGCCAAAAAAAGCCTGGAGCTCCTAGCTTTCTTTGCCATTCTATTCTTTTTTTGCCTCTGCGGAAAAGCCTGGAAAAGACAGGAAAGCAAGGAAATTCTTAGGTCTCTTGAAAAGCCTGCATAGGTCTTCGAAGAAAAGCCTGGAGAGCCAAGATTTATTAATCCTGACTTCTCGGAGGCAAAGCGTGGAATTTGATTACAAAAAGTCAAAGATACTAGTGTCGACTAATGTAGTAACATAGGCACGTTAAACGTGCATGAGCTATTTTGAATGCTTCAGTGTAACTTTAATGCTTCGGTGTAACCTTACCAAGAGTGATGAATCTACCTCTTTCATCCTAAATGTAGATTGGGTTTTTGTGCGAAATTGCGTATTGCGGTACATAAATGAAAACGCGAAACGCTCAGCTGAGTCGATCCTCAAGCTATATATTCACTTTCCTCTGTCTTTCCCTATTACATCTGGTGCAAGTTAAACAAATCGTTAAAGTGAAATAAATTTCTACTCACCAAACGTTGATTAGGAGGAAAACTCTATGGTTTCCTCGGAGTTTCTTAAGCCAAAATGTGACTCATCGAATACTGAATAGTTACGAAATACCAGGATTTTTATCATTGTGGTAGATGGTTGCATCATCATAATTCACGAGGTTTTCACGTGCGATTCTACTCAGTGAAACAGTCATTAACTCCGACAACTTATTTCTTCATGTTTTGAAAGCTATTGCTTCTCAAAAGACAAGAGCCTTTTTTAAGGCGTTGGTTACAAAACGAAACAGGTCTTAATACGTCCAAGTTACAGCTGGCACGTGAAAGTGTTGGACTTTGCCCCCTTTCGTCGTTCGTAGGTGAGGGAATTCGAGTTATCACACAATAAACTAGTAAACCGAATTATAAAAATAACTCACGCACACAATTTGCACGTGAAGATGTTGGTCTTTCGCCCTTTTACAATTCGTACGTAAAAAAAAAGGCAAATTATTTACTACAAAATTTTCTCAAACGATTTTAAGAAATCACCTCGGCTTCATTATAACATCTGCAATTAAATTATGTTTCATGCAACGTCAAGGTTGATAACCTAACATTTATTAACATTTGTGAAACAGTCTTTAACTCCGACAACTTATTTCGTCATGTTTTAAAAGCTATTGCTTCTTAAAAGACAAGAGCCTTTTTTAAGGTATTGGTTACTAAACGAAACAGGTCTTCATACGTCCAAGTTACTATTATTATTGTGAAAAGCCAATTTGCATGAGATGTACAGTCACACAGCTGGCACGTGAAAGCGTTGGACTTTGCCCCCTTTCGTGGTTCGTACATGAGGGAATTCGAGTTATCACACAGTAGTCTAGTAAACAGAATTATAAAAATAACTCATGCACAGAATTTGCATGTGAAGATGTTGGTCTTTGGCCCTTTCACAATTCGTACGTAAAAGAGGCAAATTGTTTTACTACAAAATTTTCTCAAACGATTTTAAGAAATCACCTCGGCTTTATTACAACATCTGCAATTAAATTATGCTTCATGCAGCGTCAAGGTTGATAGCCTAACATTTATTAACTTCCAAGAAAATTACCAAACTGCCAAAATATATTTCTACTTATATCATGTTACTCCACTCAATATAACAGTATCTAATTATTGTGTCAACTAGCTTCTTCCAATTTTATTCCCTAACGCCACTGTTTCTACTTAAGTTACGCATCTTTACTAAATAGAACGAAAAAGGTCGGTTGAATTTTGTAAGCAAGAGAATAATATTTTGAAAGCTTGTTTACAGGATTAACAATACTCGATACGCTGCTTTCAAAAAAATAAGCTGCCTTTTAAACTTCTAAAACCACATTTTATAGGGCGCATTCTTTCGAATTAAAGCCTATATCTAAATATCAATTATTGTTAATGATATATGAAATGAATCATATATGAACTGCGGAAATGAAGTGAAATGATCATACGACGATCATACCTTCATTTCACTTCATTTCCGCAGTTCATATATGATTCATTTCATATATCATTAACACTCATTTCTTTCACGGGAACATATGAACCCATAATTGACCTGCTCCCAACGTCAGTGGCTTCATAGCTCAGTTGGTAGAGCATCGCACCGGTATCGCGAGGTCACGGGTTCAAACCCCGTTGAAGTCCTGAATTTTTTTCAGGCTTCTTTACGCAATTGCTTAAATTGCGTTTCACTGCGACGATCATACCTTCATTTCACTTCATTTCCGCAGTTCATATATGATTCATTTCATATATCATTAACACTCATTTCTTTCACGGGAACATATGAACCCATAATTGACCTGCTCCCAACGTCAGTGGCTTCATAGCTCAGTTGGTAGAGCATCGCACCGGTATCGCGAGGTCACGGGTTCAAACCCCGTTGAAGTCCTGAATTTTTTTCAGGCTTCTTTACGCAATTGCTTAAATTGCGTTTCACTGCGACGATCATACCTTCATTTCATATCAATTATTGCTTCATTGGAAGAGATTTGAAAATATATGATCTTTTATACTCTACCCAGTTGTAGCAAGTGAAACAGAACTCACACTGACGTGCGCTGTACCGATAGCCGAATTAGGTCAGAAATGCCTCGAAGCAGCATCCACACTTAAATATGAACCCTTACAGTCAAAACAAGTCAAGCGTACCCCCCAAGATTCTATTAATGAATTGATTATTTGAAAAATGAATCCGTTAGTCGTTCCCGTAACTGGGGTGCTTACCATTTGACAGAAAAATCCGGTTGGAGTGTGAAAAGCATAATGGTAAGGGATTTACCAATTTACCGCAGAAATGCCACATCCGTTACGGTTTGAATCCAAAAAAGGGGCGAATTTGTGTAGCGTGAGTCTGGAACCGAGAAATTGGTAAATGGTAAGCAACATTCCGTTTGGTTCGTACCAACCGGAATGAAAGGACTACCTCAAAACGTACTCCTCAATTTTCGGTTGGAAATTCCGAAAAGTGACCTTACCATTTACCTTCCATCCGGAATTTCCGAAATTTTCTTTCAAATGGTAAGCACCCCTGGTGTCAAATTCAAAGCGGCATTTCTGCATGCGTAATGAGCAGTCAATATTTTACGAGAACTTTTCTGTATTTGGTCAGATTGAAAATCTTTGAATGGATTAAGATTCTTAGAAGACATTTACATCAAATTCAGGAAAACGGAGCGGGTAGAAAATTCATAACTGCCTCGCGTGTGAATTCACGGCTCATTACACATGCAAGAATGCTGAGATCAATCTGAAATCTACAACTAGCAACGGATTCAACTTCTGAATAATAAATTCATTAATGAATTCTTGGGGGGTACGCTTGACTTGGTTTGACTGTAAACAGCTGCATCACTGTTCACAGCGTTTGAATCATGAAGATATTTTATGTAATGCTTCCAAACACCTGTACCCGTAATAAATGACGAAACAATTGTGAAGGATCAAGATGGTGGTCTCAAAGTGCCCTTGTTCGACCCTTACCAATGCCATGTTTAAATAGATGCCAAGATCTCATTGGTTCCTAAGCATCAACTCATAGTACCTTTAACCTTATTGGCTCTTGAAGCAAACATCCCAACATAGCGGAAAGCCACAAAGATACATACGCTGACATATGAGCTATTTTTTCAAAATAGCTCAAAAAGGTCATGGCTTTCATGAGAGGGCAAGGGCTAGAGGTACTAACTTTGAGGCCAAGAAGGTCAAGGTGCAAGGTGCAGGTGTCTTTTAGTCTGATTAAGGACCTGGATCTTATGGAAAGGCCGCTGTGTTGACAAACGCGTTATTCCTCCATACAAATAACCCTAGAAAGACTTGAGAAGTTTGCACATTGGATGCAAAGCGATATCAATATGCATATAGGACAGAAAAAGACTCTGATATATCAAAAGCAAAAACCAACAGGAACAAAATGTGATGAAGATATTGAAATTATAGAATAATACAGAAAAAGAATAAACATTATTAACAGAGAGAAAAAGGCTCTTCAAACTGGAAAGGGTATTTATACACCAAATAAAGAAATGCACTCAAAATTAGCCCAGAAAGTGACATATAAAAATTCAAACATTGCTATTTTTAAACTATATGGTAAGCTTAGATTAATAGATGTCTAAAATAGGAACAAAGTATATGAAAAACGGTTAGGTTTTGACACACTTGATCTACTTACGAAGAGCTTTAATAGTTAGAAGAAATGTCTATGGTTCAAAATTGGTATTTGACAACTTAAAAAGACTCAATGAAATACCAACACATTGGGTATTACCAAATTACAGAAAAACTGAGATATAGGTCCTAAGGTTGTTTATTATTACAACAGGGAAGATCTATTGAGTCAACTTTGATAAATTGGAGGAGGCATTTCTGCAAGGTTAACATATAATTTGCGTTAAAACAAATTTCCAGTTTTCAGACATTGTACAAGGTCATCATTAGATCCCATGAAATTTACACAATGTAGTTTTCCTCTTTACTAATTAGGGTTACTGGCACTGCCTTTTACAGATTAGGGTTAGGCACTGCCTTTACAGATTAGGGTTAAGCACTGCCTCTACTGATTAGGGTTAAGCACTGCCTTTACAGATTAGGGTTAAGCACTGCCTCTACCTGATTAGGGTTAAGCACTGCCTTTACTGATTAGGGTTAAGCATTGTTTCGAAACTGGTTAGGTTCTTTTTTGGAGTTGGGGTTGATGCTATATGTACTTAAATTATTTCAATTCCACCCAGCAAATCCTCAGTGGTATAGTGGTTAACGTAGTCTACTGGATCATCTAGGTCATGGTTTCGAATTCTACTTTCTTTCATATAATTTTTTTTTTTCTTTCAGATTGAAGAGACTTGGACTTTCATGAACATTTCCAGCTTGAAATATCATCTAAGTGTGATATAAAAGCAGAAAACAGTTCTACCTTGTGTAAATTTCATAGGGGAGAAAGAGGCTGAGGACGAAATGTACAAACAACTCACATTTATCAAAGTTGGTGTTATAAGTAACAACAGGAGCCCTTGAGGTTCCTACAATATAAATATTAACTGAAAGAGCAATGTATACTTTTTCTGCTGACAGGTAGAAAAAAGTTGGATGTATAATTATCTTTGATCCAATCTTAAGAACAGAAGAGAATATACACAGACTTCATACATCGTGATGTAGATATGGACAGGTTATCAATTACATATACTGAGCTAGCATCCTGCTAGAACCTCTTATAAATATAATGGCATAAAATACAGTACTGATTCAGAACAGACATTAGGGCAAACATTTGACTTTTTGGTGAAGGCATGTATTGTTATAGTTGATCTTAATGATTATTTATACAATATATAAACAAACAAACCATGAAACACTAAGAATTAGCTCGAGAAAACAGCAAAGTTACTTATGTGTTATGCAGTGATGTCAACCGATATTGTACCACTAACTAACAAACAAACAATCTTTGGAACGAGAAAGTTCTTGACACGATAACAACTAACTTATTTACAATGAAACATTTTACTCTGAATTTATGAACTGGTTTCTAAATGACATATTGGATGCCATTGAGACGAGTGAACTTAACTTAGCTTACCTTCTTGCCACAAAATAAATCGGATACTATTCAGACGATATATCACTCACCTGTCTCCCCCACAAAGTTGTTGTGAAGGTTGATTTTTGCTCTGATGTCTTGCTCCCGCTTTTCTCGAGAATCTATAAACTCACTGGCGTATTTCAAACCATATTCAATGTTGTCATTGCGACCACCCCACTCGAATCCTCGACCATCATATGTTCCTTCAGCTAGCTGAGTACTATTGCAAGCACAATTTCTCAGTACACCACGAGCACAAGCTGTTGTAATCTCGTGAACAACCGCGGAAGAGGTTATGGCATAAATAAAGGCGGTCTCTCGAGATGCTGAAACAAATCCACATCATTCCAATGTCAGAACTGAATCAGCAAAAAAAAGGAACGAAAAGCAACACTCAACGGACGTGAAAAACATCAATATAAGGACTAAGGCTTTAACACTAGACAATTTTGTTTGAAACTTGTTTAGTGATTTAGCTGAGACACAATTTGCAAGAAAATTGCGACATAATTGGAAGAAAAATTCACTAGTAGTACAGGGCCCGGGTTAAGCCAAATTTTAAGCAAATTTTTTTTGTCTGTGAACATGCAGTCGGAGCTAACAATATACTTTTGAGCCTTTACTTCAAGATAAGGTTATAATATTGCATAGCTTAATGCAACTTTTCAAGCCGATAATTTTAGGTAAAATGCTGTTGTTTTGAGGGTGACGCTTAAAAGCATAATGCTCAAATTTTCGAGCATATTATATCTAACCCTACCTTTCAAGCCCCTGGGCCCTCGGCCTCGACGAGCGGACTGAACGCTTAGAGACCTAAGAACCTTATGTAACATGTTATATACAGCACCTTCTTTAAATTTTCTCCTTCAAAGTACGTACTTTTTTTTGTGCTGTAACAGGTTATCTGGCAAATTTTCTTTTATTCAGCTTTTCTGTACGCGTGGTTAGATGGTGTTATGCAATAACTCACTATAACTGATTATTTTACCTTTTCGCGGAACCTTTCCGAAAACGCTGACATCACGAGCAACTGTAGAACAATTCCATAACTCGTCCTTTAACCGTTTCTGGCACTCCTGCACACCAAGTTTCGCACCTTTCCCAATACTGATTGCAATATCAGGATATTCTTCGCAAAATTGTTTTTGGTCCTTAACTAAACCAGCTCTGTTGCACATAACTTGAGCTTCAAGATTGTACACTTGGGACATAAACCTAATACATGTATTACAGACACAAATTAAGTTGTCATCAAAACGTTCCACTTATGTGTTCTTGTGTTAATTTGGAGAACAAATTTCCGGTAGAACTCGTGACAATTCTTATATTCAGTTAGACGTTTAAACTTACCACCAGTAAGAACATGACAGTATTGGAAATGATAACAGAAAAACAGCGAAAAACCAGGTCGAGTTTCCCATGTTCTTGCTTGTGTCTTACGCGCAGTTTAAAAAGACACATCTGATATAAAATTTTTCCGCTCAAACTATTTGGTCGCAACACAATGAGTTTTTCTGTTGAAGAACATTCTTTCGCCGTTGGCCATATTACGCAAGTAATATTATTGTACTTGAAAATGATAACAATGAAACATCATCGTAAGAAGTATGTTCTTACCGGTTCAAGGAAACGCTTGTTGTCCAGTTTACATAAACAAACCTCACTTCAGAGACGATAGCTTTGAAACAGTATATATAGAAGAGTTCAGTTTTTCAAGGAAACTACCTGTTTAATTAAACCATTGGAGGGATATTCCTAAGCACTCAAAAGTTTTTGCATTATCAGAACGTTTTGTGTCCAAATATATTTTCGCCTCAGGCCCTTCTGTGTTGTTTGTGAGTTTTCCAACCGACACTTTATATTGACCTTTTATAAAACAATTATTAGAAAGTCATTTAGTGCTAGGATCTAACGCCCACAAAAATATTTTCGCTTAATGCCTGTTATAAAAATAGCACTATTAATAATATTTTATGAGAGAATCCAATTAGCCAAGAGGCGGTTTTCAGTGAGGCCTCTCTGTTTTGTGTAAACATGCATATACACTACAAAACCACTGTACGTCAGCTCAAAAATACCCGTTGAATGAAACATAAAATCGATAGCAGACTCTGATCCCAACAGAAAATCGAAAAAGGAGGGAAAAATTCATCGGCTAAAAACATCTGGGCGAAGTTGTTCGAATGACGATTAACCCAATTTCAGGGTTCGTTACTATGACAACTCATTTGCTTCGTTTACAGACCCGTGATTAGAGTTCGCCGAGCTTCGAAAGACTCGGCCCTGAATGGTTGACACAAGACAACGTGAATTTTGAGCGACGCATGCGCAGACATGATAAAAAAAGTTTTGATACTTGTGCTTTTAAGTGCTTTTATGTCAGCTGTTTTCTCAGGCTAACTGTTTTGGGGAATTTTCTCTGAGTAAGGCCTTAGCCATAGTTACAATATACCTTAAACCATCATTTTTGTTGACTGGTTTCAGCTATCAGTGCAGTTGATATAAGGTCATTTATGACTCCTTTTTAATGCAGAGATGTACACTGTGCTGATCAGAGTCAATGCATATGATAAGTAAGCTGTTTTAGTAATGATGCTATTAAAATATTCTTTGTGAATTAACCCCTTCCTTCCTTTCAAGTATTCTGCAATGTTTCTTTCTGTGATTGACCTAGATGTCGCATGTCTCCATTGATGTATGTTGCAAAAGAAGGAAGAGTTAAAGTTTGTGAGAAGCTGTTAGAACAGGGTGCTGAGATCAACAAGCAAGACATGCGTGGGTGGACGGTAAGTTTACATGTAGTTACCTGTTTGAGGTGGTTATTATGAGTCCTAAAGATGAAACTAGTGTTTGCGCTTGCTTTAATGTCTTGGAAACATTAGGATCTTGTTTTTCTTGTTTTGTTGTACCAAACAGATGTGTTACTCAGCAGTTTTTTTTTTTTTTAATTTAACTGTATGTAAATATCAAAATTGTGTTCTAATGTGTTTCTTAGTCTTTGTCATTTGTCATTCCAATGATGGACAAACTGCAAGTGATATTGTCTACTCTAACGAATATCATGCTGTAAGTTCACATGAGTTCTTTTGTCAGTTCTTGGTCACATAAAATAGGACAGTAAATAGTATTATTCCTGATTTCTGTTGCTAATTTTTAGAGTTGTCTAACATTATAAATGAAATAATAAGATTTCAGACATTATTTCCTTTGTGGTGAGTGGAAAACAGATGGTTTGTACAGAAGCTGCAACTACTATGGAGCAAAGAAGGTTAGAAAACAAGGCTCAGTGTGAATGCTCTTAGCCTCTGAAAAATGCACACATGTATCCTTTTCCGGGGTAGAAAATAATTTTAGCGGCAAATACTAGCAAAACTGGACTTCATAAGCCAACCCTAACCCCTAACCTCTGAACAAATTCTGTTTGCGAAAGGACATGAATCAGGTTGTTTAATGAGGTCTCTTGTCATAAAAAGTGTAGCAAAAAAGGTCTTGGCGGCGCACCTCTACCCTAACTTCCGTTGAGTTTGCCGTCCCCTTGGCAATGAACCTTGTTTTGAAATTGTCCTTTTTTTGCCATTATTTGTAGTGTTAATATAACAGGAGACAGCTCATTCAGTTATGGTAGCCTGGAGTTATTTCTTGCTGGACATGAACTAACACATCTATTGCCCAAATTTCAGGTAAAATATTATCATGAAACTATTTGCTTGTTCATGAAATAATTTATGATGGCCCACATACAATAGAATTGAATGAATGTAAGTGCTTTTGTTGAAAGCTGTTTTTCACTAGCGATGATGTCAGAGTCAGAGTCTTTATAATCAGAAGGGTACAACATGAAGATCCAGTGAAAACAGTCTTCTGATTCCTCTTATGACTGTGTTGCGTACGATCTAGTAAAAACTACTGGTAGGTTGTCTGAATCGCAAGCAGAAGTAGAAGAGCAAAATCAATCCTTCCCCTTCTGCCTCGTTCGCCTGACAAAACAGCCAACAATGCACAGAGCTACTACTGGTTTTCCCTCAAAATGAAGTCTGTGGAATGAGAGTGGAAATTTCATACTGATGACATAGTGCTGGCTTCTGATTGGTTGAAAATTTGCTTTATGCTTCAACCTTTTATAGAATACCGGTAAAGGGTTGTATTTTTTTCATTGTTCAGGAACACAAGATTACATTTGATGGTTTCTTGAGTCTGACAGAAAAGGAACTGGACCAGGTACATACCTATTAACAGTCGTCGCATGTTAGCTTTAAGCCCTGGCCAAACCCAGAGCTCAAAATGATTTTCGAAGGGTGGCCGGACACGGCGGGTCTAATCCGCTGGTCACAGGTCGCAGGTCGCAGGTCACAGGTTGCTCAGTTTTACAACAACCATTGCGGTTTAGTTATTTTTATTTTGTCTCCACCCCCCCCCCCCCCAGGGGGGTACTCATTCACAATACCTATACTATAAAAGTTTGAAACATAAGGAAAAGACTTGGTTACTGTCTAACAAATCAGTGAAAGAGATATTGGAGTGACTAAGGGCCGGTCTGAAAAATAAACGAAAACCCGGCCTGTGATCTTATCATGAATTCTTAACTGGCTTTCTGTTTAAGAGAAGCGAGATTTTTTTTTACTTTTCCATTTTTTTCTTCAAGAGTAGAGATATTTGTCATGTTTTTGCAACCGGACTGATAAAAGACGATTTTACTGTCATTGAATACCCCATGCTTGACGCAAAGCTTCATGCTGGTTATTTTAAAAGCGCTTATTCTCGCAGCCTGCTTGCTTTCAGTATTTAACGTGGTTATATGATCATAAATCAACACTTGATCTGGATCATTTTGTTTGCTTGTTAGTTTGTTTTTTTTGGCAGATCATGCAGCTCCAAAGTATCAAATACAGCTCCAGATCTGATTGACTATCAGAAACCACAGTCATCCCATTCTTCATCACGGCTTGGCCTCACACTAGTGGCAGCAGTGGCTACTGTCGCATTGGGCGCCTTTGTGTTTCACAGGGTCTGGAGCAATTCATAACAAAGAAAGGAAGACCTTAACAGATAACACGATGTCCATGCGTGACAACGTTTTACGACGTCTTACTTCGCTGAGAGCCCATTTGTCAAGTATGTAACGGCGACGGGGTTAGTTAAGGCATGGTCTTCTAATGGCTAGTGCATATGAACCTCCAACATAAGGAAAGAATTTAAACATGGGACTTTGAAGAGCAGATATGAAGGGTCTTGTTTCCCCTGTAATGATACTGCTAGGTTGAGAAAAAGAGCTTTGCAACATCTATGTTTGCAGCCCGCCCTGTCCCCAGTACTCTCGCTCCTAGGGCCTCCATTGTTAGTAAGGCCTTTTCGCTTTTAATATGCCTTGGCGCTACCAAATTTGTTTTTCTAAGATCGTGTTTACTCTGATAGAGACGATTTGGCCGAAAATTTGCCCAGTCCACTCCCGGTTGACGTGCGCTCAAGCGCCTTGAGCCTTCAAAAGAAGTTAACTTTTTTTTCTTTTGTTTTTGTCTTTGGCGAAAAGTCTAGGAGTCAAAATCTGAAACACTATAATATGTAACGTTTATTGGCGCGTACAAAATGCATCGTACATTTTATTAATGATCTTAATACTATTGGAGGTCATTGTGCTTCTCTGTGATGATTCTAATTAAAGAAAGTGTTATGGTTGTCAAATTTGAGTACTTATTGTAACGAAATATAATAATATGCTGGACAAAAGGTAGAAAGAATGCTTCTTCACTGTACCGGTATGTTAATATGAGGGTCAGTGTTCTCCCTAAATTTTAGCTCAGCAGGTAAGAGACTATTCGTGGCCGGTAAGGCAAAAAATGTGCCCTAAAGGTGCACTTTCCTAGGGGGAAGGGGGATAGTGGAGTGAGGGACATGGCCCCACCCTAGGAGGAGCTAAGTTCTCTGAGACGTCATTCCCTCATTTTAAGACCTATTTTACGCAAATCGGCCGTTATCTTTAGACAACAATTTAAAACGTTTGATCCCAATAATTTTACTCTGTCTTCAATACTCTCTTTCCAAAATGCGTGGCCCATAAAAAAAGCTGCGTATATTTTAGTACTTTTCCACTCATTCATTCATTTCCTTGATCGGATCGGATCACAACTTGCGTAGTTTCTTAAACTACTTACTTCATGTTAGTGAAACTTCACGCGGTTGCAGGCGGTAAGAAGTGTTGCGTCAGAAGGTAAATTTTACCAGTTACCGCCTGATAAGGAGAACACTGCCAGGGTGAATAATAACATATTAGCAATTCGTTATGAGTGCAAATAAGGCTCTGTTCACGCTATACCGGCGGATAGCTTTTGCGCCGGCAAGAAAACCATAATGGATAGGGCTTCTGTTCACACATAAGAATAGTGATTTCGACGAGATTTCTGTAACGGAGCAAGCTGCGCCGCACCGATCTCGAAAGTGGAGCGTCCCATATATCCATGATAAAGTCTGTTTTCTTTTTAGCAATACTGATTCACATATCAGCAGGCTAGCTGCTAATTTCATCTTTCAAGCATTTGAAAGTCGAAAGAAACATAGTTATTTCTACCATTCCATTATATCTTCATTTCCTTAAATTTAGCTGTTTATTGTTACTTTAATCGGTAACACCTGTACAAAATGGTAATACTGAATAAACTTGTTGTTGTTATTGTGGTTTTTTTTTTTCGTTTTGCGTGAACTACCCAAGAGACATTTGCATGGATAGGTACCGTCATTGAAAACTAACTGATCATGAGTGAAAATCGTAAGAAATTATAAACTGGGTCGCAATCGATAAAATCAGTATAATTAGATCGAAGTTTCAAGATACACGATCGAGTGGTCTTTAATCTCTTTTAGTATAATTACATCGATGACTATCGAAAATAGAGCGCTGTGATTGGCTAGGAGCTTCGCTCTATCCCGCTATAATCACCGCGCGGTGATTATAGCATTGAAGGCTAGCAGTTTTCAAAATGGCAGCCAGATTTTTTGATGTTTCGGGGTCGGAAATTGATCAATAATTTTATTTTCTCGAATAATCATCAATGTAATTATACTAAAACAATTAGTCGCCTCAGGCGACGTGAATATTGGCGAATAGTCACCTCGACTTCGTCTCGGTGACTATTCGCCGATATTCACGTCGCCTTCGGCGACTAATTGTTAAATATCACTTGACTAGTTGACATCAGTTTTCCAAAAACAACAACAACCTTTTATTCCACCTATTAATTCGTTTACAGTTTTATTCAATATTAGAATTAGGGAGTCGTAATGAGAGAAACTAAAGGTTTCTAGTTAGCGTATAGCTGAGCCAAGATTTCATAATTTTGTTGCGACATTAACCATTGGAGAGGCAACCTTGTGGAAGAACAAATACGGGGAGCTCGTAAAAACGTGGCCATCCGCCATAATGCCAGAATGCCAGGGGCGTAGCTACCTGTACGCACAGTACAGACGTGCGTACCTGAAAAAGTCGTGCACAAAAAAGATATATAATGAATAAAAAATCAAAAATCAAAAGTTTATTCTAAAAAAACGCAAAATGTCTAAAAATAATTATTTTAAGATCACAGTTCTCTTCAATTCATTTAACTCTGGTTGTTTCTTTGAAATGTGTTTCAACTCTAAAACAACGGACTTTCTTTTTACTCTCCACCCAAATGTCGGTTTCCAGATAAACGCAGTGATTCATTAATGGACCGAATCTTGAATAACATATATATCTAGTGAAAAGATGGCAGGCGTTTTTACTGAAAACGTTTTCGGATTCCTAACCATGTACTCAAATCGATAAATCCTGGGAGCAACGACGAAGGCGACGGTGACGGCGACGGCGACGGCAATGAGCCCAATCAGGAAATGAAAAACAACAAATTTTGCACGTCCAGCGCGCTTTTCTTTACAACCTGTAGGAACACGACCGTAAATTTCCTTTCGCCTCGTTGTTTGGAGGGCGTAAACACAGGGACAAATTCAATTTCTTCTTCTCTGAGTCCGAACTTGGGTGCAATCCCTAGGGAAGTTCACCTATATTTGCCATTTTAAGTAACGATCCAGGTAAGAAGGGAAGCAATTTCTTTTGTTGTGGCGCAATACGCTTTCCTCGCATAGAAATGTTTTCATTTTTACGCAGGGAATGCATAAACCTACAAAAAGGCAGTTTACGAAAGAAAATGTATTTAAACTCCACTTTTAAAGAGTGTATTTTTTTGTTAAAACATTTCGACCAATCACAAGAGTTGCAAACAATAGCCAAGAAATGTTTACAATTTTACATGATCCGCACATGCGATTTCTGTGTTACTTAGACTAAGACGAGATTTTGTTATAAGGAAGTTGAATAGAAAAAAAGGGATTAATATACATGCTGCTTTGCCAAGATTTCGTAAAATTTGATGTTTAAACCAATCAGAACCATAGTAGAGACAATAGCAAAGTTAGCAACTTTCTAGATTCCGACGTGTTCACTGCGTTTTGGTCCTTTCCTTCTTATCCGGACCATTACTTAAAAGAGTTGAAGGAAATAAACGCCAAAAAGTTAAAAAAAAAAAAAAAAAACGCGCATTCATTTTGATAGCTAGGGACGTTTTCGTTGCCCTCGCCGTCGTCGTTGCTAAGGCGCCCTATATTTATGAAAGTGACAGTTCCATTTTGGTTTGACTGCAAACTGGTATGATCAAAAAAAGGAAAAGTATCCAGATAAGTTGGACAAATTGTTTACACTACAAAACATTGCGGATTTACAAGGCATCGGATTCAATTTAGATTTCGTTTTCAAAATCTATAGAGACTTGACCAAATCGGCACCTTTTCAATTCGGATTCCCGCGCTACGTCTGCTTAAAAACGACGAAACGAACCCAGTAACAAAATAAAGTAGCCTTATTGTAGGATAGATGATTGATGTGCATCAGTGCATCAGTCAATGGACCCAAACACCTGACAGAGTATTTCATAAGTTGCTATTGTCATTTCATAAGCAGAAAAAAATTCTTAGGCCTACAACGTAACCAAATCTTTAATCAAGGAAGTTTTTTTTCGGGAAGTGGGGGGGGGGGGGGGGGTGGGCGGGATGGGGGTGCAAAGCGATTTGGAGAATTTTGCGTACCTCTGAAAAAATCCTGGCTACGCCCCTGTATGCACATTAATCCACTTCCTTCATACTTACTTTAATCATGATTTTGTTTAATAAAAATAATAATGGTAACAATAATAATAATAATATTTATTAACTAATGTTGCGCAAATATCAATCAAGAAATTTTCATCTTCGCATTACACACATTTTTGTACAAATTCTAGTTTTATAGATCTTAAAACAGTGACCAGCTAATAAAATGACAATTACCTAATTATTCTCACAATCCTTTTTACAAATCCTATTTAATAATAAAAATTTAAAATACACTCCTAGTACAAGTCGCAGTTCTACAATTTTCAAAATCAATGACTGATTATTCCTTAAAATCCTATTAAGAAATCCCATTTAATGATTAATGTATACAACAATATGCGGGAGCATGTGTACAGCGAATGCTAATTAAGGCGGGAAAAGTTATCTGATACAACCTGGTGCCCGGGCCTTTTCCCTTACAAATAGCACAGCCCACGAATTACGTCACCGTGACCAATTTGCAATATTTGTCTGACTTTTGTCATTAAAATGACAAAACTAAGACAAACATGACATTTTAATGACAAAAGACAAACAAAAGTGAGGAATTCGCTTATCCTGTAATTTCTATTTATTTGTCTATGTTTCAGTTCTATAAACAGTAACTGTGCGCAGCGCTATTGGGAGCGAAGAGACGCCTTCAGTTCTCCCGCCCCTCTCAAATACGGCAAGAGGAAAGCACGGGGGAAGAGGATGATTCTTACAGGTTGACCTGTTTTTATTGACTAGTCACTGCTTAGCACTTTCCCAGGACTTAGTTTCACAACCAGGCATCTCAGTCAAAGCTGCAGAAAATTTCCTACTTTAGAAACGAGAAGGCAACTGGAGCCGAAATGCGTCCCGCAATTGTTTCTGGGATCGTTACTGGGGATGTGCCGGTCAGCTATTGGCCAATTTTTGCCTCTGTCCTTTGTAACAGTCCCAGAAGACTTTGCGAAAGTTAACTAGGCCCAGTCTCCTCGTTTCTAAAGTGGCGAATTCACCGGCAAACGTGCATATTAACTACTCTCCCACAAGTCTTGCAGTCTACTCGGCAACACCAATAAAAAGTGCACTTACAATCGTAGTTCTCAGGGACTTGAGAGGTATTATAGCCACGCCCACAGCACAAAATCTTGCAATTCCCAGGACCTGGCGCGGTCTTGTAGCAGCGTCTTCCCGTGGTACCCAGCGATCCCGTGCGGTTGTTGGGCACGCAATAGTCCGGGGACTCTACCAAGAACCAAAGATCATCTTTTAATAGCTCTTCTGCATTTTTCCCATCGACCGCAACGAGCTGGTTTTCGCTCTGATGGACACTTACTCTGAAAGCGTTGTCATATTTTCCGCGAAGATACGCACCTACCACACCAAACGGCCCTACCATTCTGTAGCACGTCCTATACGTGCAAGAAGCTGAAATTCCGTGGCATTTGCAGACCGGTCTCATATGGATCTTCACAGCCTACATAAAGCAAAAAGAAACACAGTCGAACCCTCTTGTAAGCAACCACCCAAAATGCCAAGATTTAGGAGTGGCTTAGGGGAAGAGGTCGCGTACGGGAGTCCAACTACAAGGGGTCTCTTCCGAGAAAAGGTTCCGACACATACTACTTATGGAAGAGAATTCATAGCATGCAATTTCTAAGTTATGATACAGTGTTCAGTTCCATGTTTATATCACCAAAAATTCTTTGTATGAACTGAGAGGCATAGTACATGCAGCGAACATACAAGAGGTTCTAAAGAATGGAAATTGTAAAAATAGTTACTCCAAAAGTGGTGGCGGCCACTTACGAAAGGTGGTCGTTTATGACAGGTTTGAACTGTAGAATGGGAAAATTTTTAGTGTTTTGGATAAGTGGTCTCTTAGGGGAAATCGTCGCTTACGAGAGGTGCTCGCACATGGAGGTTCGACTGTATCACTTATGAAAACAACTCGGCCAAAAGGATACTGACTAAACAATGTTTCTCTCGAGATATTTTTTAAAGCTATATTTCGTGTATCCGTAGAGCTCACTGACAAGTTTGGTGCTGTTAACTGTCATTACCACACAGCCGGACTGACCATTAGGCACGCTCAAAACAACGAATCGTAAATCTAACCAAAAACGCAAAGATGATGAAAGACAAATGAAATATTCTAAAATTGTGTCTCGAAGTTGAAGACGACAAGTAGAACCATGTGCATGTGAGGTTCGACAGCTGTCATGTGGCTATTTCTGACCAATGAAATTTGTCGCCGTTAAAATGCTCATGGTGGACGCGGGAAAATTCAGTTGGAGTTTCTTTGGCACAATCATTTTGCCTTTTTTCCGTTCCGTGAAGAAGAAAAGACGATAAAATTGTGATGTCATAATCTAATAAATTAAGATTGCGTAAGTCCATTTCTGTCATTCAAACACGTGTTCATATTTTTGCGAAGATTCAACTATGGAACGCCAACACTGTCTTATGTCAACCTCTTTCAGTATATGCGGTGCTTTTTACGTTATATGCGGTGCCCTTTATATTATATGCACTGCTTTTCTTATAATATGCGGTGTCTTCGTCGTTATATGTGGTACATTTGTCACTATTTGCAGCGCTTTCGTCATTATATGCCGTACTTTTGTAATCATATGCAGCACTTTCGTCTTTATATGCGGTGCTTTCGTCGTTTTATGTGGTGGTTTTGTCATTATATGAAGTAATTTTTACATTATATGCGGTGCTTTGTTTGTCATCCTTATACGAGGTTCCTTTGTCGTTATATGCGGTGCGTTCTTCATTATGAGGTGAAGATTCCCCGGGGTCTGGGTAGCAGCTTTTGAAAAATCCACAATGCAATGGGCGCCGGCGCCGATAGTAAGGTCCGCCATTTTCAATACGTTTCCTAGCGCGCGAATTTTAATGGATTCAATTTTACATCAGTTGAGCTTGGGGACCCTCTCAGAAAGCTTTTTAAGTGAAAGGATAGACCCAGGAGTAGCATTGTCTATGTCAGATACCGCTTTGGCCGACCTAGGAGTGAACACGATTGGCGACCGTATTCGACTCAGAGAACTGTGCACAAAATATGTCTCTAATCAAAGGCAAACAGATGAGGATGATGAAAACGCAACTGCCAACTCTTTTTTCCAACATCCAACACTTGTGTGAATAGTTTGAAGCTTGTACGTGGATCTCTGACCACACCTCTTCCCAGTGAAGCAGAGCTTTTTCACACATTTGATGTTGCCTTTGGGTGTGCATATTTTGGAAGTGTGTAGTGCTTCTAAATTGTTGCAAATTTTTCTTTCTTGTTCATATTTTACATAATGTTTTATCTTGTTAAATTGGTTCGACCCTTTTACCGGTTGGTCTGATGTGATTTCAAAGTGCTAACATCGATATCGATTTTTGTGGAGAAAGTTCAAAGCTAATAGTAAACTGAAAGAATTATTTAGATACCTGTCAATGTCTTCCCACTGACAGTATAAATTTTCAGCAAAAGAGGGGACAATCACTGTTTGCTATATAAAACATTACACTTGTTTTAAAGTTTAGAATAATCGTTTTCAATAAAGGACACCTGAAATAAACCCATTTTTTTCCCCCAAAGTATTACTATGGTGATTGATTACCACATCTTTCTCATTTACTATGTAGCTCAAAATTCACCATCTTTCTTTATTTATCATCACAACTACATTATTCTTGTTGTTGCTATTGTTGCCATTATGCTAACCCCTTTTGGGAAGTTCCCTAAGAGTTAAGAGTCTGTTAATGACTTAGTTTTGCAGAAACGCAAAGAAACTGGGGTCACTGACTTCATTCCCAGAAAATGCTTCTTCAACAATGCCTTGTTCCATACAGTGCAATATGCGTTTACACTAATTGCTGGGGTGAAGGTTGCTCTACGGTACATATATTTGCTTCAGTTGAAGGTATTTACTATTTGGCTTACTGTAACACTGATAACATTGGTAAATGGCCAGTCTGCTTATCCCTACTAAGGGGGTGTTTACATGAGAAAACTCGCACCGGTGCGAGTTTCATACCGCGATGACTTTTTGATTTCGTATCGCGTTTACATGATGACTGGGTCATTTCACATCTCGTTATTTGAAGGTACACTTCATGTTGATAAAATAAACCTGTGATTCAAAATCGCGAACATTACGCATGCGCTAACCGTTCCAGTCTACCGGCAGACCGATTTCACACCGAAACGGGTGGTCGTTTCGTGTTTACATGATACCGTTGCGAGATTTCGTACTGGAGTGAAATTCTCGCCCCGGGGCAACTCACGCCGGGGCGACTCACGCCGGGGCGACTCGCGCCGGCATGACATTTTGTGGTGGTATCATGTAAACAAATGTAGAGCCATGAGAGGGAACCGGAGTGAACTCGCCGCGGCGCGAAAGTCATGTAAACACCCCCTAAGAGAAATAAAAAAAATACTAATTCCTCAGTGTAGCAAAATACTAATACCTCAGTGTAGCACAATTAATTAATTAATTAATTAATTAGGAAAACTAACAAGATGATGGGTCCATACTATCAAAAAACTATAAACACAAATATTATCCTCTCAAACACTGCAAGATTCAGACAGATGAGACCTGATTAAAAAGGCAAGGCTTGGCCCCTTCCTCAGGTCATCCCATAGCCCCCCAATCTCTGATGTAGCTGTCACTTGAGTTCCATGCAAGCATTACATAACAAAAAGACACTCAAAGCTACTAAGACCAACTGTGTACTTGATCCTTGCTACAGGTCATTGTCAGAAGTTTTGCTTACAGATGTAGCCACAGTAGGCTAGACTGTGATAAAAGAAACACCACATGAAAGGAGTTAAAAGTCTGTTGCTTTTCCTTAGGCCCGGTTCAGACGCCGATCTTTTCATGAGCCGAACCTAATACATTGAATTAAGTACATGAAAAGTTCGGCGTCTGAATCAATTAGGAACGCCTGTTTCAATTTGGAATGGCTCAGCCGTTCTTTTCGCCTGGTCCGGCCAGGAATTTCGCCTTTGGAGCGACTTTGGAACGGCTTTGATTCAGACGCCGAACTTTTCATGTACCTAACCTAATGCATAAGTAATTTATTATAACGTATTTTGTAAGTAGTTTGACTGAAATGAGCATTTTTCTCCTTTTGAATTTAGTTCGGCTGGAATTAAGATCGGCGTCTGAATCAATTCAGCCGGTCTAAATGATTTGGGTCGGCCTTAATTCGAATTACCGTAGGTTCGGCTCATGAAAAGTTCAGCGTCTGAACCGGGCCTTACAGGGAAGCAATAATCATTATGACAGCAATGATTAATGGCGCCCACTAGAATTTTCAGTAATGCTTAGTGCTTGTAAATACACATCTATCCCATAGTTGGTAGAGTTCCACCTTGATGGTACTTGGTTTCTAAGGGATTCCAAACAGTGATCGCTGAGTGTATAAGGCATCTCAAAAATTGGCCTGCTGTCCTCACCCCTTTCATCATGAAGGACTCCTTCCACACCATAATGTTCCACATTGACAAAGTCGTCTTCAATACCAACTGGATTCTGCAACTGGCCAGCAGCGCATACACGCAGTGGAGAAGATTTCATTGTTCTTACACGGTGTCTGGACCAGGCATTTCTCCACAACTCCAACTTTTCGTTAATTTTTGGCAGGAAAACATGATGAAGTGCAGCAATATGAAGGTCATTGAATGGGTCTAAAATACCTTTGTCCTCCATGAAATAGAATAGTTGATAATATAGGCCCAAAACACCCTCAAAAACATCCCGCCACAACCTTTCAATACGCTGGTTGTGGGTGCTCTTACCAGTGATCATACTACCCCTATCTGCACCCCTTCTTGTTATCATGTAGTCAGCAATTAACACATTCTCTCGTCCTTTATCCGATCGCACCCTATTTGGGAGACCGTACATTTCCACGCCCTTTAAAAAACACTGCAACACGGTTTCAGCCTTGTTGTTGTTTTGGCATTCTATTGCGACAGGCAGGCGACTAAATCCATCGATAATGCCAACAATAACAAAGTACCACCGTACAAGCTTGTGGTTGGTGTCAATATGCCAGAGGTGGTTTGGCCCCTTTACGTTGTAGACACGTCGATGTAATCGTCCTTTCTTTCTTGCATTGACGCCATCATGGTCAACTCTATGTATGCTGTCTCTGATTCTCATCCTCTGCACCTTAACGCCTTTTTGATAAAGAGTTTGCTTGATAAAGTTTTCCCCACGATAAGGAAATTCTACAGTAACTTTTTCAACTTCCGCGTCGAGGTCTTTGTCTGAAATGTCAGTGAACTCGAACTTGTCAATCCGTATTGCCTCATCCTCCGGTAAACTGCACTCTCTGATACAGCAAGGATCGAAGATATTTCCTTGATTGTAAATCCCTCTTGTAGTAAATCACCTAGCACAGACTGTGGAATAAAGAAAATGGCGGCACCACACGTTCCCTCGAGTTTCTTCGGTGCTTCTCCCCCAAATTTGGTGCATTCTATTCGCAGAGACATCATATCACTCCGAGAATTTATGCCTAAAATTTCCATTTCGTGTACAGACAACTTGCAAACAATGTCCGGAGTAATGTGTTCAGTTTGAAATTTCTTAGTCAGACCTTCAAGTTTCAGTCTCTTTAAAACTGTGTCCATTTCGATTTCTCTAACCCAACACGAGCAAGAACGGAAACAAAATGGCGGACCTCACTATCCGCGCCCATTGCATTGTGGATTTTTCAAAAGCTGCTACCCAGACCCCGGGGAATCTTCACCTCATAATGAAGAACGCACCGCATATAACGACAAAGGAACCTCGTATAAGGATGACAAACAAAGCACCGCATATAATGTAAAAATTACTTCATATAATGATAAAACCACCACATAAAACGAAGAAAGCACCGCATATAAAGACGAAAGCACTGCATATGATTACAAAAGTATGGCATATAATGACGAAAGCACCGCATATAATGACAAAAGCGCTGCAAATAATGACAAATGTACCACATATAACGACGACGACACCGCATATTATAAGAAAAGCAGTGCATATAATATAAAGGGCACCTCATATAATGCAAAATGCACCGCATATAACGTAAAATGCACCGCATATACTGAAAGAGGTTGACATAAGACAGTGTTGGCGTTCCATATTCAACCATTATCTGTATCTGATGTCTTTCAAGAAACCACACTATCCCGGGCCATGACCCTCGCATCTATATATCCACCCGAAAACATTCTAGAACAACCCTAGGGTGTTTACAAAAGGGAATACCCTTCTTGCTTTAAAAATAACTTTAGCAGGAACTTTACAGCGCAGAACTTAACTCGCTAGTAACATAGGAGAAGTGACCCATGGTACCATAACAAATATCCGACATTCCAATACGGCTAGTTTTAGTGACAAGAATTTTATAACAAAGGCAAGTGGTTTGGGACCCTTCGTATAAATGACACGTCTTATTGGGTGTTGTAACTGGCCGCCATTTTGACTGACTGATTGAAGGGAATTGGCCACTTTGCTATGAAGTTTCTCGTGCATATATCTGAAAAAAAAGAAACATGGCGAGGGCTTGAAAACATGCAGAGGAGTAAAAAGAGCCACTAAACGATTACAATATCGATAGAAAAGAACTTAACTGTTTTTATACATGAGGAACCGCATGGAGGTTTTTTTTCCCTGCCGCAGGGTGCCTCCGTTGCTGTGGACGCTTTACAGAAGGAGATTATCACACCATTTCTTACTGTGCAAAGTAATTACTTTAATTTCTTGCCTTCGTGATCCAATCAGAAATACAAAGAATTACAATAAGTGCCATTTCTTTCAACGCTTTAGGTGAACATGCAAAAGGAGAGGACGTATTTTCCGCGCGTTGCGAGACGGCCACCTTGAAGTCTGGGCACTCACGCAAAATTGTAAACAGTTTTGTAACCCTTTGTTTATCTAAGTCAGCTCGTTCTTATATGATATAAATTTAAGCTTTCACAACCTGCAGTGCGTTTTAGACCAGCTTTTGCCATGAGAGGCAAGGAAGCTGAATAGCAACGAGCCTCAGTTTTTGTTTATTTTTCAGCAAATTCACTGCAATCATTGATCTCCGAGGTTATGTGTGTGCAGATTCAACGATACGGCTGTACTTAACTGCGCACCAATTCTTAAACTTTTTGGCATGAGTTTGCTAAACCGCAGCTTCGCAGTGAATAGAAAACAACTGCAGTTTTCGCAGTGTATCGCGTGTCACGCACGCGTTAGTGCGTGGTGCTCGTATTTTTATTTAATCCCTCTGATGGAATCTTGTACATTCAACTAAATATCGTTAAAAATTTAACCAAAACAATGGAAATAATAATTGACTTTTTCTTTATATGGAAGTAGTGTGACATTATGATTTGACCCCTGATCGAAAAAAGCCAGCATTGCCTTCTTGAGCTGGCCGTAAAAGACGGTGTGCGCTTCTGGGTAGTTTAGAAGACATCACGAGAAGAAGTGCCTTCAAAATGGTTCTGAACCTAACGATATTACGATAAACATGTAAGCGGTAATATTCATCGACATCCTGGTAGGCATTTTGTTGTTCGAAACGTTAGCGGATATTTTAATCCGACTGCATCTGTTTGGTGACTATTATGCATGATCTACTGTCAACGATGTAATAGCGTGTGGACGTCCAAACGAGTTACATAGAAATTTCCGATATTTAATGACAGGCTTACGGAAATACTATTGTTGTAACTCGGCCTAAATTCCCAGAGATGTCATAGAAGCAGAAAACACAAAGACCAAGCGGTCAAATGGATTCGGTCGAATACTGATATCGCCATCCCGCCAAAACGTGTCCAAAGCCCGCCAAAAATTACCAAATCTCGCCAATACCGCTATTTAGCTCTTTATCCAGTCAAGACACAGCGCTATGTATTGCAGGATTTTAGAAAATGAGGCATGGGAATGGAAATTTTAAAATCATTTTTAAGGGAGTCTTTTGATCAATAGTTGCTTGTGGGTTTCAGTTTCATGCCATTAGTATTCGTAAGATTCTTGCGACAGGACTGTTTAAAAGAACGAGGAATGGAACGCTGCCGAGAAAATCCTGAAGAGAAACCTCTAGGAAGCACCTTAACATGTTCCGAGGGTAACTAAGTTAAAAAACAATGACTTTTCTGTTATTAAGTGCTGCGAGTTTTATTGTAATGCCATGGTGTTCTAGAAATCCTAAGTGCGAGTTTTATAATGCAACAGAAACACTAGGTGGCGCGCCCGTGATTCTGTGAGTTAGACACCACGGTATTATAAAATCACTTGCGCAATAACTGGAAAATTAAGGGGTATACAAGCTATACAAGCTATATGTTTGTCTTAGAGCGTTTTTTAATAAGTGATTTTCTTGTAAGAGACACCTCCGCCAGTTATATTTTTTCGGCATTTATTAGTAAAAGATTTGTTTTCTCGTTACAAATAAGACGCGCGTAGTAAAATTCCCATTTCTGGCACTTTTAGTAACGTCCTGGAAAGCACAGTACCGTAACCGGATATTCGGAAGAAGGCTTTTCTTTTTCCTTTTTGATATTCATTAAGAACAATCTTGTTGCGATCCGTTCGCGGAGAATCTCAACTAATGCGGCACAGGCAGTCCAAGCGCACTATGTGTGGGTTCGGGCTTCAGAGGTCATTTGGTCGAATTTGGTCGGAGTATACTAGAATTATTAGTGTATTATCTGATGCTAAATAAATGCAAAAATCTTAAAGATATGAAGTCTTCTTGTTTGTCTGTTTGTACTAATAGCCTTTAAGATAACAAAGGTCGATATTTCTTGCATTACTGTTCGAGTCTTATCACATGTATTCGAATCTACAACGCTAAGAAAAAAAAATCATGATCACGCGAAATATTGATTCAAAAAGCTCCTTTACCTTAAGTTCTTAGCCACTCTGTGTCCCACAGCTGGTTTAAACGCCGTTTCGTCGACTTTCTTTCCATCGAGTACTGAACACTATAAAAGAAGGGAAGGCTGGAGACCTTCCAGCCGACACTCGCCACGCGAAGGCCAATAAATTCCAAACAAAGCGATCGATCTCCCTAAAATTCTCACCAGCCAGACCGAAGAGCGTATATCTACCCGTTCGACGAGCGCCAGTTTCTAAATTCGGCTGCATGAGCCCAAGGAGCGCTGCATTTCGCATCGATTCTGACCGGCTTCGCTTCGCCATGATGCGCAAGCTGACTGGTATCCTACGAGATTCAAATCTTGGAGCTTAGCGACCGCGTCAGATCGACAAAACGTCACTCTCGCGGGGAAGGGTCGTTACTTTTGCCCTATGGGAAACCGACACCGTCGGGGGACCCGGTGCGTTTAATTTGACCGGAAATAGCTCTCGCGTGTATGACGCATGAAACCCAAAGACGTCCCCAAGTGAGCTGGAATCTATGTGGCACTGCGTGCTTAAACACGTTTGACGTAAACATAAAATTGCCAGAGTCAAAAGTGTTTGGAACGGGCCGTAATTGCAAAAATTCTCCCACGATAATCATTTGCTTTCCTCCAAATGGTACCTTGTCATCCCCCGTTACTTTGTTAGCGACAGCGTGATGTAATGCGTTGGCAAGCACCAACATTCGCGCTCTTGACATGCTTGCCTCATCCCAGATGATAACATCCACTTGATGAAGCCTTTCCCGAACTCTCTTGTCACTAACGGCACGGGCTATAAGGCTTTCAGAAGGCATGTCTTCAGCACCAAGACCATAGTAGGAGTGAGCTGTTGCAGCGATGCCACGCTCATAAACTTGACAGGCAATACCACTCGAGCAAACCAAAGCTACCTTTTTCCCACGCTGCTTGCAATCGTCTCGTATTGTGTTAACCACCCAAGATTTTCCAGTTCCAGCTTGGCCAGTAATCAAAAGGTTATGACCAGTCCTTGCAAACTGAAATATTTCAGCTTGTTCTTCCGTCAAGTTCGATGTCATCGGAACCGTATACTATATGATTCCAATAAAATTTATTCCAAGCCAATAATACACAAATGTTTGAAAAAATAAAGGGAAAAAATTTGCAAGAAAACGATTTTAAAACTCACTGACCCAGACACTTGAATAAACAAATGTTTGCTTCAACCGCTTATTTGAGACTGTTTTAAAGAAAATCCACTCTAAAATCGCACGCCTTTTCGCGGTAAAACGACCACATGGCCGGATTTTATATTTGTCATGCACGCGAGAGCTATTTCCGGTCAAATTAAACGCACCGGGTCCCCCGACGGTGTCAGTTTCCCATAGGGCAAAAGTAACGACCCTTCCCCGCGAGAGTGATGTTTTGTCGATCTGACGCGGTCGTTAAGCTCCAAGATTTGAATCTCGTAGGATACCAGTCAGCTTGCGCATCATGGCGAAGCGAAGCCGGTCAGAATCGATGCGAAATGCAGCGCTCCTTGGGCTCATGCAGCCGAATTTAGAAACTGGCGCTCGTCGAACGGGTAGATATACGCTCTTCGGTCTGGCTGGTGGGAATTTTAGGGAGATCGATCGCTTTGTTTGGAATTTATTGGCCTTCGCGTGGCGAGTGTCGGCTGGAAGGTCTCCAGCCTTCCCTTCTTTTATAGTGTTCAGTACTCGATGGAAAGAAAGTCGACGAAACGGCGTTTAAACCAGCTGTGGGACACAGAGTGGCTAAGAACTTAAGGTAAAGGAGCTTTTTGAATCAATATTTCGCGTGATCATGATTTTTTTTTCTTAGCGTTGTAGATTCGAATACATGTGATAAGACTCGAACAGTAATGCAAGAAATATCGACCTTTGTTATCTTAAAGGCTATTAGTACAAACAGACAAACAAGAAGACTTCATATCTTTAAGATTTTTGCATTTATTTAGCATCAGATAATACACTAATAATTCTAGTATACTCCGACCAAATTCGACCAAATGACCTCTGAAGCCCGAACCCACACATAGTGCGCTTGGACTGCCTGTGCCGCATTAGCTGAGATTCTCCGCGAACGGATCGCAACAAGATTGTTCTTAATGAATATCAAAAAGGAAAAAGAAAAGCCTTCTTCCGAATATCCGGTTACGGTACTGTGCTTTCCAGGACGTTACTAAAAGTGCCAGAAATGGGAATTTTACTACGCGCGTCTTATTTGTAACGAGAAAACAAATCTTTTACTAATAAATGCCGAAAAAATATAACTGGCGGAGGTGTCTCTTACAAGAAAATCACTTATTAAAAAACGCTCTAAGACAAACATATAGCTTGTATAGCTTGTATACCCCTTAATTTTCCAGTTATTGCGCAAGTGATTTTATAATACCGTGGTGTCTAACTCACAGAATCACGGGCGTGCCACCTAGCGTTTCTGTTGCATTATAAAACTCGCACTTAGGAGTTCTAGAACACCATGACATTACAATAAAGCTAAAACCCTTAAAGGGACACAGTCAGCTGATGCACATGGGCATTAGATACCAATTCTTAGCTGATTTGCATGTCACAAGACACGAGTGTGAAACAGAAAGTGAGAAGCGTATCCGGAATACTCAAAACAAACCTTGTTGAGTTGAACAATTTACAAGCCCAAATCGTGATTATAGACCTTAAGCCACATCAGAGCACACATTTTTTAATATACCATTGAGAATTCATCGATGGATTTGTCCAGGAAAAGCCAAACATCGACGAATACTTCTGAACTCGATCATCAGTAGAGGTGAGGAATGATACGGAGTCGGCATGAATCATTGTGGAAGGTTCAAGGTCGAGAAAGTTTGATTTTCCAAACATATGCAACCTTTTCCATCGATTTTCCAAAAACATATAACGATTATTTGCTCGCCAATGTTATTGATTCATTTCTTTTGTTATTTTGGTAAACGAAAGCGATTTCTCCCGCCCGGAGCCTACGCGTTTCTCACCTCTTCTGTTCATGTTCCTTTGGATACTGTTTTTAACCAAATATGATAAATATAATAAACATCATATTGCTCAAAAACAGGTTTTCTGTAAAAGATCGAGGATCAAATGAAACACTAGGGAGGATTGAAGCGGATTTCTAGATGTAGCCGACGCGTTCATTTGATTTCGGGTTGAGGTAAACTCTTTTCAAAACTGACAAAAGTAGTGTCCAGGTCAGCGCGGTCACATAGCTGACTGTGTCCCTTTAATTTTCCTCTTTGTGCGCAAGTGCTTTTATAATGCTGTGGTGTCTGACTCACAGAATCACGGGCGCGCCACCTAGTGTTTCTGCTGCATTATAAAACGCGCACTTAGGAGTTCCAGAACACCATAGCATTACACTCGCTCACTCAAGCTAAAAGATATTTTAAAACGCCTAATTTTCCACTTAGTGTGCGAGGGATTTCATAATGCCGTGGTGTCTAACTCACAGAATCACGGGCGCGCCACCTAGTGTTTCTGTTGCATGATAAAACTCGCACTTAGGAGTTTAGAACACCATGGAATTACAATAAAACTCGCTCACTCGGGCTAAATCATATCAACCCTTAAATTTTCACTTGGTGCACAAGTGATTTCATAATGCCGTGGTGTCTAACTCACAAAATCACGGGCGTGCCACCTAGTGCTTCTGTTGCATTATAAAACTCGCACTTAGGAGTTCTAGAACACCATGGCATTACAATAAAACTCGCTGCACTTAATAACAGAAAAGTCATTATTTTTTAACTTAGTTACCCTCGAAACATGTTAAGGTGCTTCCTAGAGGTTTCTCTTCAGGCTTTTCTCGGCAGCGTTCCATTCCTCGTTCTTTTAAACAGTCCTGTCGCAAGAATCTTACGAATACTAATGGCATGAAACTGAAACCCACAAGCAACTATTGATCAAAAGACTCCCTTAAAAATGATTTTAAAATTTCCATTCCCATGCCTCATTTTCTAAAATCCTGCAATACATAGCGCTGTGTCTTGACTGGATAAAGAGCTAAATAGCGGTATTGGCGAGATTTGGTAATTTTTGGCGGGCTTTGGACACGTTTTGGCGGGATGGCGATATCAGTATTCGACCGAATCCATTTGACCGCTTGGTCTTTGTGTTTTCTGCTTCTATGACATCTCTGGGAATTTAGGCCGAGTTACAACAATAGTATTTCCGCAAGCCTGTCATTAAATATCGGAAATTTTCTATGTAACCCGTTTGGACGTCCACACGCTATTACATCGTTGACAGTAGATCATGCATAATAGTCACCAAACAGATGCAGTCGGATTAAAATATCCGCTAACGTTTCGAACAACAAAATGCCTACCAGAATGTCGATGAATATTACCACTTACATGTTTATCGTAATATCGTTAGGTTCAGAACCATTTTGAAGGCACTTCTTCTCGTTATGTCTTCTAGTATTCTCCGACCAAATTCGACCAAATGACCTCTGAAGCCCGAACCCACACATGGTGCGCTTGGGCTGCCTGTGGTCTCGAGTTCTCCTCGCGCGGCCTTTTGCTTTTAATCACCTGGGGCTTTGGTTTGGTTTTGGTTTGGCCCGACTGATTTTACGCGGTAATTAAAAAGAAAGAACAGTTTTAGTATTTTCATTTTATCGAACAGGGTGACTTATCGAGACTTAAATCTTCAATAATAAGTAAAACGAACTCATTACAGACGCAGTAATCTCAAACAAAATAAAATAGCGCTTGTTAACTCATTGTCTTCCCCCAAAAATCAGGCAAGAATTGACGACTTTCATATTTTTAATAATATCTCTGCAGGTATTTACAGCAGTGTTTTAAGCTACATCCCATTTGAAAGAGGGATAAATTAGCTCTATAAAAAACATTGATTGCTCTCCATACATTCAATACAGTTTTTAAAAAATAATTTAAAAGTGAAAGAATTTGCATAATTTATGCAAAAAAATCCAAGATGGACGCCATATACTCCAAAATAAAGTGTCTTTGTAGGATAAGTTTACATTTAACTTGTTGCTTCAATTCCAGGCTAACTGCAAGCCAAATTTTCCTGAAAAGAAGCAGACATACATTTTTTGACATATTTTTTTTTCACATCTACTCCAACTGAAAAAAAAAAAAAAAATTTTTTTTTTTAAATTTTTTTTTGGGGGGGTGGGGTGTAGGAGTTAAATGAAAATGATGCAAAAAACTCTTTTAAACCCCAAACAACCCATAGTGTCATGATTTTGATAATTTTTTTGCAATAACTGCCTATAAATGCTGATAAAAAGAAAGGAAAAAGTTTTTTGAAAAAAAAAATGTTTAGAAAAAAAAAAAACCCACCACCACCCCTGCCAGCATCTGGCAGGCTACTGAAAAGGTTGTTGAATGTATTCTAGAAGAAAAAACCAAAAAAAGGGAAATAAATATTGTATTTAGATCTATATATCTGTCACGTTTATGTATCTAAATGGGTGTTGTGTCATCAGCTTATTTAAAAATGATACAAATACTCAGATACTCCCTGATGTAATACAATGCCCTCTCCATCTAGCTATAAAGAAACAAAACAAAGCTTTAGAAAGAAAATCTCACATTTTGTTTTACACCATAATTTGAAGTGAAATACTACTATCATTTATTTTTTTTACTTTTTTGGTTTTTTTTTTTTTTTTATACTTCCCTTTTTTTCAATTTAACTAAGAAACTGACTAAACAATGAATCATAAAGCTAAAGAATTACTGGCTATGATATTCCCTGCTGTGAAAGATCTGAAAACAATTTCGATTTTTGGTAATACACATGAATTTACCCTGACATTGTGGTGCGCCACAATAGGTAACAACCTTGCTCTGTTTTTTGTGCAGTTTGTAACACACAACACAGTTCCTGCCTATCTCAGAAACACAGGGCATATGTTCAGTTTCAAACACAGAAGGTGGAGCCGTGGGCCTCCCTGGGATATACTTGGGGGGGTCACCATATTCATCGAAACCACAGATTTGGCGAACTAACTCATCTCTAAAATCACATTGTGAATAGCCCTTTGGTCTTTTGATATCATTAGGATTCTCAGCTTTATGTTCTAAAAATAAAATATAACTATTCACTACAGCTATGTCAATGAGATGGAAAAACAGAGTTTTCCACCATCGCAAACACTTACGCTGCGTGCTAAATGTAGAAAGGATCTGGTCGGACCTGTCAACAGCATTCATTTTCATGTTGTAAGTTTTGAAAATTTGAGGCTGTTGTACACGTACCTCTGTCCATGTTCCACCATTCTTTACTTTTCGGGTTGCGTGGACGTGGTCATTTGCATTGCCCACAGTTGTAATCATGGACACGACCTTGTTATCCACCCACTGCACAACTAAACAGGGAGGGTCCCTCACCCAGCGCATACACCCCCGCTCCTTACCCTTACCCCACTCTTTGCTGTTTCTAAGAGCATCTGGGAAGCTACGTCTGCTGTCTAAAATTGTACCCGTGGCAAGGACACCTTTCTCAAAAAGATCTTTAAAAAGGATAAGGGTTGAGTAGAAATTGTCTACAAAGAGATGGTAACCCAGATTGAAGTAGGGGGTCATTAGACGCATCACTACATCATACCCAAGCCCATTTGCACTGACTTCCTGCCCCGCAGCTCTACCAATGTAGATGTTAAAATCTACGGTATAGCCATTTGAGCTGTCTGCCAGTACCCAGAGTTTGATTCCCCATTTTGTGGGCTTATCCTTGATGTACTGGCGAAACCCTGACCTGTGCCTAGACTTCACCATGCGCTCATCAATAGCGACATGTTGTCTTGGCTTGTACAATCGGGAACATTTTTTCTTAAAGTCATCTATAAAGGACTCTACCTTCCGCAGCTTATTACTAGGGTCTTCAGTTGCTGGATCGACTACATGCAAAAAGGCTAGGATAGCAAAATACCTTTCCCGGGGGAGGATTGCACGGGCCCAAAGACCATGGTAAAGGGTTTTCGTGCTCCAGTTCTTCTGGACATCACCTTTCACATGGACAACACCAAAATGAATCAAAAGGGCAACAAACCTTCTGATTTCATTCGCGGTCACATTGTTCAAGGTGCCATCAGACTTAGAATACGAACCGCCTTGACCTGCGTCGAGTTTTCCCTCACCATAACTATTAGTATGCCTAACTATATTATTGATTAATGCATCATCAAAAAAAAGATTAAAAAAGTCTATCGCCTTAGTCAGGGAGCCTCTTGTAAAATGATCCGGGCGCTGGAAGCCAACGATGGAGGAGTCAAACGATGGAAGGGGATTGGGAACATCAGGGTCACCATAGCTCAGGAAGGGAGCCTCGTCTGAATTGCCACGACCTCGACCAGCAGTACCACCACGACCTCTACGACTACCAGCAGCACGGCCCCTGCTACGACCAGCAGCACGGCCCCTGCTACGACCAGCACCACGGTTAGTAGACCGATCTGCAGCATGGGCAATGCGAGCTACACAAACATAAACATACATTTCAGTTCTCATGCTGCTGGCTCATTTATGTTTTTGAAACCCCTGACTATTTCAATAATTATAATAAAACAAACAGCATTTAACCTAAAAAGTTATATGCCATATCAACTTTACAATCAATTACTTACCGCGTCGTGCAGGAGGAGGATTTGCGCCATAAAACCTGGTTGGAGGGACAGGATCTAAACAAAGGAAATATAATTATTGTGATGATTCAATGACGATAAAAGCACACAGAAATTATTGGTTGTATTTAACTAATGTTGACATTGATAATGAAATAAAACTGACCTGAAAGAATCTCATTCACTTCTGCAACCAGGGGTGCAGCTGGGGGAGCTGCAAAAGCAGCGGAGGCAACAAAAGGTGCAGGTGTTGCAGGAGCAGGCAACACAACAGATGGAATGTCTACACCATCATCATCACTGCCAGCATCTTTATCACTTTGAGAATCAAAGAAAGAAAACATAAGCTATATTTACCCATAAAAACGGCCAGGTATAAACAGGAAAAAGAAGCAAAATTTTCTTATCACTAAAACTCAAATACACAACTGAAAAAAAATTTGTAAAATATTTCAAACTTGGCCACAACATAAAAGACAGAAAGAAATAGGAAGGTTTTTTACACAACATTACAGTTACGTTAAAAAAAAAATTATAATTCTGGCGTTGCTAAGGAAAAAAACGAAAGAATTGCGTTGCCTAGGAGAAACACGCAAAGTTCGCGTCACCACGAGAATGTCCGCGTCCCCACGTGACTTGCGCGTCCCTTCGAGCAAACGGCAAAATATGAAAAAAAAGTATACCGTTGGCCCAATACATCGAACTTTAGAAACACAAACATAAACTTGGAGATCTATTTCAACTAGAATACAAGTTTCGATCGCAAGAAAGCAAAGAATTCCTACATTTTGAAGACAACGTTCGCCATACGGAGCACATGCGAAGCGAGTATTATGAAACTTCAACGAAGCACTTACCTCAAGTTTTCGTCCAAATCGCATAGCTGGCGATCCAGATCGCTTTCTTCTCCACTTGACATCCCTTCAGCATCCATTTCATCATTTAGAAGTTGTTCAATAACCTCCTCAGTGTTAAAAGTTCGCTCTCGCGTACGCCTACTACCGGACGCCATTTCACTCCCTCGTTCAAAAAGGTCTCGTGTCAACCCGAGTGCTTTATATGGCATGAAACTCGGTCTGTGATTGGCTAAATCTATTAACTTCCTGTGGGCCAAATTTGGAGGCAATCGGAAGTAACGCAACTTTTTGCGAATGTTTTACGTCATCAGTAGAATTCTACTGAAATTTGTAAGAGCCCGAAGAGAATGAGTTAATAAATGTGACAGCCGACAACCCGTGATTTACATGTTTCAGGTATTTTTTGAGACCCCCGAGGAGCGGTCTCGCTGGTTCTGTCAACGACTCCATTGTTTTGGATTGGGCAACCGGTCATTTAGCCGTATCTAAGGGCTTGCGGTTCCTCATGTGATTCCTTTATTCTGTTTGTTTCGAAGACGTTATAATAGGCCATTTTACAGTTAAAGATGGAAGCGAGGCTGACGGTGACCTTGTTTTGATACAAACCTTCCTGCTTTATCATGTAAATCAAGTTATTCTTATGCTAACTAGTATTTTTCAAGGACAATTTCCATAACAAAGAGAAAAGAGTTTGTATCAAAACAAGGTCACCGTCAGCCTCAAGACCAGGGTACTAAGTCCACACCTGTAAAATGGTCTATTGAGATTTCAAACTTCTCTGCACAATATACAAAATACGCCACAGAACTTGATTCAGGACTTATCATGGGCAAACGTATTGTGATTTCTTCAGCTTTTAGTCTGGGGCGGCCTGTTCACACCGAAAAAGTAGTCAAAAATAGGTGGAAAAATAAAATGTGAAGGAACTCGTTAAGAAAAATCGCCACAAAGCTTTAAAATTTGAATTTGTCACAGTTAGTCGTTAGCCTTAGGGTGTGATCAGGGGCAGACAACTTAAGACAGAACGGATTGCGGACTGAACTGAATGTGAAATTTGCCTGAAAATGATGTACCACGTACTCCGAGTACTGACCACAATCGATTCAAACTATCAGAAGTTTTTTGGGGCAAGGTGGTTTTTTATTTATTTTTTTTTTTTTTCAAACATAAGCGAGCAAACAATTAAAGAAACATAATGATGAAAACTGTATTTACATTCGGTGGAGCTAAACGTAGTGGCAGTGACACAAGGGCACCCAACGAGGATGTAGTTCAAAACCACTTCACATAGCATTGTTGAACGTATTTTAGTATTTAAATGGTAGATATAGGCATATTTTTATCCCCTAAAAACTTTTCATCTGTTCGGATTTCCTAGCTGAAAATCTAGTGATCCGAAAATTATAGGGATCAAAATTTACCTTTTCGAAAATTTCAGCCAGAAAAAGGCTTCCGAAAATTCTAGGTGGCCTTTTTTAGGGTAAAAATCCGTTAAAAATTGGTAATCATAACATTTTTTAGACGTTCGAAAATCCTAGGATGGGCAGGCAAGCAAGAAATTTTACAACAAATGTTCCGAAAATTCTAGATCTCAAATCGTCTTCCGAACAGATATTTTCCGAAAATTGCGGTTGGGTGCCCCTGGTGACAGAGAATGTAAATACTTTCCTATTGGTATGAACGCAAGTGAGACGCTATGGCGTTAATTGACTATATTGTTATTAGGTATATAAGGTTTTGAGAGTTGTAATGTATTCATCTCAGCTCTCGAAGTATCAACTTTTATTTATATATCTTATATTATTCATCTATCGATTTTTTTTTTTTACCTTTAACCCCCAGAGGTTGTGCGACCGAATCGGTTGGGGAATACGTTCCCAATTTTTTCCCACTGGGTTTTTGGGTTTTCGTATCAGGCGACGCAGGTGAATAGTTTAGCCTGAGTGACTTTATTTAGGAATATTTGTATGTTATTCTTTAGTTATGATGTTGAACTTTGAACGTTATTTGGACGGCATTAAACACTCAGGCTCCAAAGTTCGAGCTGCACACCATTGTTGTCTCTTAGTCGTGAAGCCTTTGTGCCGTGAATACTGCTGAGAGGAACTAAAGTTATCATTATCAAGTTTAATTCCTATTGGGTCCGGGCAAATCAGGGGCAGGAACAAATAGCCTCTAACATTTTAGGCTCAGCAAGACGTGGTTTCTGGAGAATGAATCGGATCATCCGATTCATTCTTAACAAATTAATTAAATATCCGACATTCCAATACGGCTATTTTTAGTGACAAGAATTTTGTAACAAATTAAAAACGCTGATTTCATACAGTGCTCGTATTTGGACCTTTGGTGATTTTAATCTGTGATGAAAACAATGGAATATAAATGCCATGATAATGGAAAAAGCGGTTTTCCAACGAAATAAAGGGACCTCTTTCCCGATAGGGAAAATCTTTTCCTCGGAGAGTTTAATTCTCATATAAAGTTAGTTTGTTTTAAAAGCGTCTTCAGTTAAAAGAACCCTACTGGGAAACCACTTTAGAGGTAATTTTGTAATGAAAGGACCTCACTAGACCGTGATTTGATTAAGGTTTTTCAATGGAGGCGTCAAGAGGACAGTTCTAATATATACATTGTGTACTATATACAGACATGAAAGTATCCTTCAATACCTGTGATTTCTTCAGTTTTTAAGCTGGGGAGGCATGTTCACACCGAAAAAGTAGTCAAAAATAAGTGGAAAATAAAATGTTAAGGAAACTCGTTTAGAAAAATCGGGAACAAAGCTTTAAAATTTGAATTTATCGCAGTTAGTCGTCAGCATGAGGGTGTGATCATGCATGGGCGGCAGAGAACTAAAGACAGAAGATTGGGTAAAAAAGTTAAAATTGCGTGAAAATGGCTTACCTCACGGTACTCAGTGTTACTAATATGTCTTACAGACCACAATCGATTCAAACTATCATAAATTTTTTGGGACAAGGTGTTTTTTCAAACAAAAGCAAACAAACAATTAAAGAAACATAAGATGAAAACTTGATAATGATAACTCTATTTACCCTCAGCAGTATTCGGATCGTCCGATTCATTCTTCAGACACCACGTCGTTCAGAGCCCAAAGGCATCTGAGACCCTACTACGGTTTTTTTCCGGCAACTTTTCATAAAGAGGAGTAAGCGAATAACCATCGACACTGCCTGAAAAAGAGCTTTAAAATAAGGTAACTTGCCAAGTTTAAAGGAGATAAGTCCAAAGAGAGCGAAGATATTGCTCCACAAACTCGCGAAATTTTATCAGTAGACATTTGTACGGATGAGGGCACGAACTTGCCCCCCACCATACAATACGTCTCGTAAAATAACGCGACTTTGCGGAGCTATATCTTCGTTCTTTTTCAACAAATCACTTTCAAACCTGGCAACTTTATACTGATTTTAAGTCGTTCTTTCCCGCCGCGTTGACGGATTTTCGCTAACTGGTCCCAGCTCATTCTCTCTTGGTCCAGTCAAAAATTGAAAAAAACCGTGAAATGTATTAGATTGTGTACCTACATGTCGTCCCACAAAGTTGTTGTGAAGGTTGATTTTTGCTCTGGCGTCTTGATCCTTTTCTCGAGAATCTATAAACTCTCTGGCGTATTTCAGACCGTATTCAATGTTGTCATTGCAACCACCCCAATGGAAGCCTCGACCATTTCTTCCTTGATGCTGTGTATTATTGCAAACACATTCTCTCAGTAAACCACGAGCACAAGCTTTTGTAATTTCGTGAACAACTCCAGAGGAAGTAATAGCATAGACAAAGGCAGTCTCTCGGGAGGCTAAAAAAAAGCCACAACATCCTAATGTAAGAACTGAATCAACAAAAAAAAAAATGAAACAAGCAATTTGTGCGAACATTTAAAGGACATAAAAAACAACGATTTATGGAGAGAGGTTGCCGTCTACTAGACGATTCACGGTTTTCTCGCAAGGAAAAGAAAAATGTATCAATAGCAGGAGATTATGGGCTCCTGTTAATTGTGCAGTGGCGGATTCAGACCTTCAGATAAGGGGGGACCCGGTCATTAAAACCCCTAAGATAAGGGGGAGCCCTCCCCCCCCTGGATCCGCGACTGTAGTGTACTAGTGTAAAAGCACTGAAATAAAGCCTTGCATGGAGCAAGATAAATAATGCTGCAAGACAAAATCAAGAATTTCAAGGGCAGTTCAAATAGGTACGGACTTGACAACTTGTCGCACACGGCAAGTCTCATTACCTTTAAACTTAAAAGTAGCTTAAAACTAAACATTTGTAACCATTATTAGCACGAGATATATTCTTCTTTTTACATTCCCCTCTAACTTCCGTGCAATTTTTTCGTGCTGAACTACGGCAATTAAGAAATTCTTTTACCTTTTCGCAGCACTTTACCGAAAAGGCTGACATCACGAGAAATTGTAGAACAATTCCATAATTCCATCTTGAGCTGTTTCTGGCATTCGGCTACACCAAGTTTTGCACCCTTTCCAACACTGATCGTAATATCAGGATATCCTTCACAAAACTGTCTCTGTTCCTTAACTAAGTCAGCCATACTACACATTACCTTAGCATCAAGGTCGTGTACTTGAGACATAAACCTATTGAGACAAACGTGCAAGTAACTATTGCGCAAACGGTTTCACTTTTGAGCTAAATCCTAATAATCATTAAGACGTTTAAACTTACCACCAATGAGAACAAGAAAATAATGGAAATGATAACAGAAAAACAGCGTAAAAGCAGGTCGAGTTCCGCATGTTCTTTTACACGTATGTACTGTGGGTGATTCTTGGACGCAGTTTAAAAAGGATCTCAGGCGAGTCTGAATTATCAAATCTGAATGATCACGCGACAATGAGCTTTTCCGATTCAGTGAAAAGCATTCTTGCTCTTTCAGCCATGCCAAGTAAGTAACAATTCATGATTGACAATAATGAAACATTATATAAGATTCCGTGTACTGAATTCGCATCCGGTCTCTTAACAGCCCATCAAGAAAATGCTCATAGTCGACTCTATATAAGCAAACGCCACTTCAGAGGCGGTAGTTTTAAAAGAGTATGTATTAAAGCAAGAGAGTATAATTGATAAGAGTTGGTTTATTAACAAAACCGTTTAGGTGAAGTAGTTAAGGGACATTCGTAAACACTCAAATGTCGGGTCTTGAAATGCGTTGAGTAGGCTCTTCCTGAAAAATGTCTTTTAACCTCAGTACTAAGTCTTCTTATCTTTTGTTAATTTTTTATCTAACACTTGAAGATTGCTACTATGATCAAAATTTTGGTTGCCCTTTTCTTTTCAGCGTTCGAAACTAGAAGTAATAAATACTTATCTCTCCAAATTTTTAGTTTCGAAATTAACTTCCTTAAAAAAATATTTCCAGCTTTAAAATAATACTGATAATAGACTGTTATAATTAATGAGTGGAACCCAACTCGCCACGGGGGGTTTTCAGCGGGGTCTCTCTATTCCGCTGTGTATACATGCCTATGCTGCAAATAAAAAAAAAATTGAAAGCAGACTTTTCACAAAGGCGATGCGAAAAAAAGGGGGAAAATCATCGGATTGGTTGTCACATGACCACGTGATTTTGCAGACATTGCTCACAAATTAGGAATTTTAAAAGCTTTGTTATAGACCAGTGCTCGCTTTCTTGTCATTTTTTTTATTATTTGAACAGCACTGAATATAAACCTGTGCTTTAAAAAAAGCTTATAAAGGGACATCTGTGAACAGGGAATACGTCAGCACAAGGAGCAAAGAAATTGTCGGCGTATTTCTGTAATCATCCATCGTTCTATTGATACCGCCAGCTTCATTACCGGTCGTAGAATTTACAAAAGACAGTCAATTACATTGCTTGGTATATGTCCCTCGCACTCGCGTGTTCGACTACACTAGCCTAGTACATAACCCTCACAAATGTCTATTAAACCAAGAGGTCACAGATTCAAGAGTGCTAAGGAACTCTATAACAAGTCTATCGCCATTTCCTTTGAAAACGCGTTCAGAAAGAATCATAGACTTTCTTAGCGCTCGGCAAAATTCTGAAAACATTTTGACCGCCATTTCACTTCGCGAGTCAAAGAGGGGCTACGCGGCGGGGCCTGGGAACTTCTGAAAACTTCCAAATAAACTTCCCGACAGATCGATATCTCAGACGCTTTCTGGGCAAAAATAGGCAGCTACCCTGTGCGAAAATACTACCAGCCCATTGAGACTCTAAACTCACCACCTTCGCAAGCTAATAAATTACACATGCAACAAGAATTTTCAGGTCTTGGATCTAAATTAGACTTTAAAACATAAGGAGCGCAGATATTATACGACTAAGAACTTAACCCTGGTTTACTTTAAACTTTTAAGGTTGCTGAGCACAGTTTTGCGGGCGGGCAGCGGTAACTCGCGTTGCGGCGCGTATTTTAAATTAGAAACACAAACATGGCGGCGAAAAAAGCAATGGTACACAGAAGACGATTTCTCAAAATCTACTCATTAAAATTTTGTGATATTTGCCAGGAGTTTTACTTTTATCGTATTTTAAATGATGAGAACTTTAAAATGAAAGTTGAACAGACGAATTTTGTGACACATTTAATAATTACAGTACAATTATATTATTGATTATCTAAAAGCCCGTCTGTCAAAATTTGGTCAAATAAGTTTCAAATGGTAATGATTAATTATTAATAGTAAGCTTGTGCAAGTTTATAGGAAAATCTAATGAGCGAATTTTATGTAAACTGAGCAAAAGTGAAATTTTAAGGTTGTATTAATGTGAGCTGGAACCTTTCTCTTGCCATGATTTGGCAAAAGACATATACTCACAAACTGCCAAAACTGCAACAGCCTCCTTAATTCAAGCGACAGCAATTTTGCTTACAGGAAAGGATTGTTTATCGCTTTTTCCTCAGAATTGAGCTTCGTTGTCCGTATCTTTTTTAAAAGGAACAGTTCCATTTTAAGATAATCAGATATCTAGGTCCTAAAAAACGTATTCGGCACACTGTACAATTTTGCTTTCATGGATGCGATCCTGTGGTTTACTCAAGGGTTTAGCCAAATATACACGGAAATAATATATAGATTTAGCCAGGGCTAAAAGCGAAGCACGACTTTGTTGATGTTTTTTCTTTCTAAAAGTCCGGGCGGCCATGCGATTTCTTTCCTTATACTACTACGTGAGAAATTTCTGCAATTTGATTGGCTTAATGACTATTCGCCGATATTCATGTCGCCTGAGGCGACTAATTGTTTTAGTATGATTACATTGATGATTATTCGAGAAAATAAAATTATTGATCAATTTCCGACTCTGAAACATCAAAAAATCTGGCTGCCATTTTAAAGACTGCTAGCCTTCAATGATATAATCACCACCCGGTTATTATAGCGGGGTAAATTGAAGCTCCTAGCCAATCATAGAGCTCCATTTTCGGTAATCATCAATGTAATTATACTAAGGGTTATTATTGACCTCTGCGATCTATTTCTATTTTACGTCTAGGGTTTAGAGTTAGTAGTATAGAGTTTTGATTGTATCGTAGTTTGTGGATCAAAACCAGACGTAAAATATCAAGAGAATATGACAACCAGAACAACATACTTACCACTCCTTGTACACCCTTACCTCCACCTCCCACTCCCCCGCCCCCTCTTCTTTCCTTACCACCCCTCCCTGCCGAGCGCTCTCCCCTAATTTGCAATTACTACTAGTTTACCTGGGTAGTCACCTCTTAAGGTAGCTCGACTGGATTTCTTAGGGGGGATACCTCCCAAGTTTGAGCATTAATTACGTCGCCATGCGTAAATATATGGAAAAAAATTACCACAACTGTATTATAAAAAGATGAAAATTTCTTATGATCTGGATTTTATTGCAATCGCAGTCGCCATGGCAACGTAACGACGCCATCGCGTTTTTTATTTATCTTTGTGTTTCTCTTTACCAGGAGTTTTTTTTTTTAAATCGCTTAAGGGAGTTCGTACCCGACATAATTACCTCATTTATGGCAAAGTTTGAACAAATTCTATGAGAGCGTTTTCGAAATATTTTGAAGAAAAGTTTTAAGCATCATAAAAACAGTGAAATAGCATGTTATTAACACAATTAGCTAATTTTTTAATTAAATAATGAGCTTTGGAGACGCGGCTTCATCTCATAGTGGTTTGATTCCATTGAAAACCTCCCACAAATAAAGAGGGGAATTGCTCTGGGCGATCGTGAGTAAGAGGAATTTTATTAACTTGCATTCAGCTGCTTTTGTTACAGGTTTTGCGCGTAATTTGGTCCATGCCTACAAATTTCGCATTTTTAAAAAAACCGCCCCATAATTTTTTTTTGTAAATTTGAAACTCCCGAGATCAATTGTCAATAAATATACCCCGCAAGTTTCAAGAACATTGAAAACAGGGAAGGCTTTTAAATAGGGCCTCAAATATAACCAATTTTTCCCCCAGATTTTGTGTTTACTAGTGAGCGTCCACATTATTCACTGGCATTGTTTTCAAGTTTCATATACACGTGCAAATTTAGCAAAAGGATAGAATTTGCATCAAAAAGGACCCTAGGTTAAATCTCCGGAATATGCTAATAACCGGGTAAATAAATGAGTGATATATTATAACATCACACTTGGCGATTGATCTTGGGATTATCAAATTTACAAAAAATTATCGAGCGGTTTTTTGAAAATGCAAAATTTGTAGGTGTGGACCAAATTACGTGCAAAAACTGTAACAAAAGCAGCTGAATGCAAGTTAATAAAATTCTTCTTACTCGCGATCGCCCGGAGCAATTCCCCTCTTTTTTTGTGGGAGGTTTTCAATGGAATCAAACCACTATGAGATGAAACCGCGTTTCCAAAGCTTATCATTTTCTTAAAAAATTGGCTAATTGTGTGGATGACATGCTATTTCGCTGTTTTTATATTATTATGATGCTTAAAACTTCGTTTCAAAATATTTCGAAAACGCTCTCACAGAATTCAAGTTCTTCAAACTTTGCCATAATTGAGGCAATTATGGCAGGTACATGCTCCCTTAAGCGATTTCACAAACAAAACTCCTGGTACAGAGAAACACAAAGATAAATAAAAAACGTAATGGCGTCGTTACGTTGCCATGGCGACTCCGATTGCGATAAAACCCAAATGATAACAAATTTTCATCTTTACATAATACAGTTGTGGTAATCTTTTTTCCCTATCTTCACTCATGGCGACGTAGTTAATGCTCAAACTTGGGAGGTATCCCCCCTAAAGAATCCAGTCGAGCCACCTTAACTGAGTTGTTGTTTTCTGTGAGCAGAATATTCACACCCCCACGCGCAAACTCAGCAAGCATTTTTAAAAGTATTATGTATTTTTTCAGGAGGCGATTAGCTATCGGCTCCAGATATTATTCGATACTTCATCCTGGCTTCATGATTGAGGGGAGAAAGAAATTTAGACCTCTTGTAGACTGGTGTGCACGCGCACGCGAGCGTCGAGCGGCAAAGCCTCGAGGCGCGAGAAACGAGGACGGCTTTTCTCGCGCCTCTCTCGCTTCGCGCCTTAAGTTTCGCGTGTGATCATTTTCGTCTCTCGCACGTTTCGCTCGACGGACTAAGATAAAAGAGAGACTGCTCTCAGTCTAGACCTCTCGCGGCTAAGTGAACTTTTTTTCTTTTGCAGTGAATTCAACTTACGAAGTGGACTAGTTGCCTCAACTTTTTTATCTTTAATGATGCAGTGGACAGTAATCTCCGTTTATTTATTTATTTATTTGAAGAGAAGTGCCACGCACGCAAATAACATTTATGGAATTAAGTTAAAAAATTTTGTTTTCTTTTCAATGGGCCGGAAATTCCTAACCGCAAATAATATAAGCGACGCCTCACTCGTACTAACTTTCAACTATAGGTGCGAACTAGTAAGTTCTTGCACTACCTAAATTACATCTCTGCTACGCGCGGTTATTAGCCTAAATTTTTCTCGACGCCTAAGCTGGTCGTGTTAGCTCAAAGCGCGTAACCCAAACAAATTAATAGGCTGCGCTTAAAATTAAGGCCTAAGGACTATGCAGCCGGGCCATTTTAGATTACACTGAACCTTTAGTAAAGCTGCACTCAAATCACCGGCAAACGTGTCTATCAACTATTATTCTGCAAGTGTTGCAGTTTACTCGGCAACACCAATGAAACTTGCATGCACATTCATACTTTTGCTGGGCTTGAAGGGTATTATAGCCACGCCCACAGCACAAAATCCTGCAATTCCCTGGCCCCGAGACGGTCTTGTGGCAACGTCTTCCCGTGGTTCCCAGCGATCCGGTGCTGTTGTTGGGCAAGCAATAATCTGGGGACTCTACCAAGAACCACAGATCATCTTCCAAGGAATTTTCTCGATTTTTTCTATCGGCCGCAACGAGCTGATTTTTGTCCTGATGGACTGTTACTTTGGTAGCGTTGTAATATTTGTCGTAAAGATACCCGCCTACCGTACCAAACGGTCCCAAGGTTCTAAGGCAGGTTCTATATGAGCATGAAGCTGAAAATCCATGGCATTTGCAGACTAGCCCCATATGGCTCTTTACAGCCTACAGGAAACAAAAAGCAACGACTCAACCTCGTTCCCAGGGTTCTCTCTTAGCCGTCCCTACGGACGGGTAGGAGAGAGAACCTGGTAACGAGGTTGGCAACGTCTAAGGCAAAAAGAGACTGACTAAACAAAGTTTCTCTTCAGTAGTTTAATGTTGAGGTGGGAGTGCCAGGACAGTCATAAATGTACTGTTTCTGTTTAGCTAAAATTAGCTGTAAGTTATAACTGCAACCGCCGCCTCCACCTCTAGATGTGTGGGTAAAAAAAACTTTCCAAAAAAGCATTTTACCATCACTAAGCTCAAAACACTGGCCGTCATTAAGCTTAGATAATGAGTTAGGTCATATGTGCGTGAGTAGGCGAAGCCTGAGGCCCCTTAGGGAACGGGAGGGGGCGGTAAATAAAGAAAGCTTTTAAGCAGGGGAAAGGGGGGAAGAGGCGACTCTAAGAGAACCGGGGTCCGAAATGTTGGTAAAATAGTTGGTTCCATAAGATGTTTTCAAAGCCGGCTACAAACGTTGGCAAAAATTTGGTGCCATCAAAAATGGAAAATGGCAAAATGTGGTCCTAAGATTACCATATGTAGTTTGTAAATACACTAGATAAATATATATATCTGACTGGATTTGCTAAAACGTGGCTAAGAAAATTTCAAGTGCATTTTAACAATTTGACATCTAAGTCGAATGGAAAACAGTGAAAAGTCACTAGCTAAGGCTCAACACTAGCTTTATTGCTGGCAACAGACGGTAAATTTTTCTCGCAGAAGTAAAAGGATTTTGCGGTAAACAACGAGTTTGGAACGTCGGGAGGTATAACTTTTTAGTCAGTCAAGCCATGAGGCCCACAGCTAAGTCTCTGCCGAAAACACTAGATTTAAAATCCACAATCTTTGAGCACAGAATAGGCTTTCTAAGGCAAAATCACCCCGTAACAACCACATACCTGTCAACACCTTCGGTAAATCACACAATAAATGACTTTGGCGGCAATCACAACACTTCTCCACATAAATCGTCACATGGAACTTTGCTCAACTCACTGACAGTCGATCTATTCAAGATCCCGGATGTAAACGAGCGGTTGAAAAGGAGACATACAGCCCTCGCCTTCAAAACAAATTTTTTATTAGGGGTCAGAAATCAGCATAAATTTCCATCTCGCCGAATAGATTTCAACCCTAGAACCTGCTTTGTGAGGCCAATGACTTGTTACTGCCAACAACAAAGCTCGCAATATCCAAACTTTCCGTCTCAAGCCCGGGATCAGTCTTTCACCCGTGCAGCCCGAAATGAGACAAAATACTGACTTTGCCAAACGTGAGAATTGTTTCTTCATAAGGCTTAATTATGCCTTTCCGGAAAACTTTGCTCAAGGCAGCCAAAAAACCTCTAAGACTACCCACTATGAGAGCGGAGTTCAGTCTAATACGCGTGTTGATTTCAAACTGACATACAGGTAGATTAATGCCAGGAGTGAGAAACTCATCAAAGGCTTAACACTGCAGCCTATTCAGTAAATTTTCGGTACAAATTAAATACATAAAAAGTAACTATGAAAAAAAAAAGCTACACTACAAGAGTCAGTCAGAAGGTATATGAGGGAGATTTCTATAGCATGTTTTTGCAAATCCAGTCAGATATACACGAATATAATTTAAAACCAGATAGATTACCTAAACGACCACAGTCACCGTTTCGAGGCTCTCAGGCATATTTTTAATACTTTTCATGGGGCATACACATCTTTTTTTAAGTGGACAGCGTATCGGAAGCCATATTGGAAGAGCTTAGTCCGGCGTTAGTTTAAGACAACACTTTGCTTAAGACAGGCTTTATAGAGGGACATCTATGAACAAAATATATCAGCATAGAATTTAACAAAATTCTATTGTCAGGTAATTTCCATTATCGTCTGCCCTGTGAGAAGAGTCTACATATTCGCGGTGCGAAACTACTGCTCCACACTTCACTCACACTTCGAAAATGTAGCCTCTGCACCTGCAGGGTGTAATTGTCAGTTGTTCTAGCTTGATTTACTCGTTCCCTTAGGCCCCACAACTTGCTTGTTTGTGGACTGAGTCTTAAATTCAAGGCCCCAAAGTGATTCGTTGTTTCTGAAAAATTTAAATCGTTTCCAATCAAAGAAATGTGAATGACAAACTTGTGTGTGAGCGCAAATCCTCCAAGTGCTTGTACGGACAGTTATGCGCCACTTATAACTTACTGTACGTCAGCACTTATCGACTTTTGGTCCATAATTTCGGTCAAACAAGAAATTTTCTCTTTCATGGTCTTTGAGTTTTTTATGCTTGTTTGAGAGAGTAAACGAGAATTTCAGTTTTGCTTTGATACTTTCAAATTAGCTGCTCCACAGAATGTCAGTGAACATACACGTAACGCATGAGAGTATTGAACTACCGTAAAATTCTGAAAACAAGCCCCGGGGCTTATATTTTCCAAAGGCCCTTTTCGAGAGGCTTATGTTTGGAGGGCCTTATATTCGGAGGGGCTTATGTACGGAGGGAAATTTGCGTTTCAAAATCGATTGGGCTAGGTTATAGTTGGAAGGAAATTTACCGTTTTTGCCTTGTTTTACTTTGTATTTGAGGGCGATACCTCACGATACCTCGCGGCCCCTGTTCAAGCAAATCGAGCTTTCTTTTAGTAAACTAACTGCATATTTGAACTGTAAGTACTTCCTTCATACACGCGCAAGTTACTAGGATGCGAGGGCAATGATATCATGATATATATGATATATATATCTGATATCACGATATCAGGAATGATATCATGATATCGACTTTTGAACGCGATGGCTCGCCAAATTATGCCATATGGTTCTACTCAACGACCATTAAGGATACATTATCAAAGGCTATTTTCAGAGGCGGGCCTTTCCCTTCGCGTGCTCGGTTGTTAGGCAAATTTAAAAGCAATGGAATATCGCGAGCTCTGCTGAAACGTAAATGATGAAACAATCGAATTTCACATGTAAAACAATAGATACATTCCTATGAAAAACCCTGAAAACGGACGACTCTCAAACTAAGTTCTAAAACAATTTTCTAAGTTGCTGGTTGTAAGGTTTTTTCAGGAATGTGCCTGTTGCCAGGTGATGTTTGGAATGTAGTTATAATGCAACAGCTTTACGCATTTGCGTATATCATTTGCGTTTGGATCTGAGTTTTGTGTATCTCGCTTCCCTGAGGTGTGCGCACATGAAAAACGTTCTGTGATGCCGAGCTGAAGCGGGTCATCACAGAACTTAACCCCACTATTTCATGTGTGTCTTTCGAACGAGAAAGTTCTTGACACAAAAACAAGTAAATTTGCAACGAAATAAGAAAACATTTTACTCAACTAATGAAGTCGGCGGTTTCTAAGATCGGGTGCCATTGAGACAAGTCAACTTAACCCAGTTCTTGCCACAAAATAAATAGGATACCATTGGGACGATTTATACTCACCTGTCGTCCCACAAAGTTGTTGTGAAGGTTGATTTTTGCTCTTACGTCTTGTTCCTTTTCTCGAGAATCTATAAAGTTACTGGCGTATTTCAAACCATATTCAATGTTGTCATTGCAGCCACCCCAATGGAAGCCTCGACTACCATATGTTCCTTCAGCTAGTTGAGTATTATTGCAAGCACAATTTCTCAATACACCACGAGCACAAGCTTTTGTAATTTCGTGAGCAACTCCGGAAGAGGTTATGGCATAAATAAAGGCGGTCTCTCGAGAAGCTGAAACAAAGTCACATCATTCCAATGTCAGAACTGATTCAGCAAAAATAACGAAAGGAAAACAACAATCGCCTGACGTGAAAAGCAACAATAGACGGATAAAGGCTGTAACACTGAACAAATTTTTTTGCAAACATTTCGTGTGATTTAGTAGAGACACAATTTGCGAGAAAAATTACGACATATTTTCACTAGTCGAACAGGGTCCGTGGTTCCTCTAAAGATCGTGAAGCTTAATCCTGGGTTAAGCAAAATTTAATAAGCAAGGTTTTTTCGTCTAGGAACATTAAGTTGGAGCTTATAAAATATTTTTGAGCCTTTAGTCTAAGATAAGGTCATGATAACTGACACAGAATGTATGATACTAAAAACAGTCTTTTGAAAGGTAAATAGCGCTAACTGGCCTTTCCAGCACCTGGGCCTTCGGGAGCGGGCAGAAAGGTCCTTAGACTGAAATGAGACATTTTTAACAATCGTTTGTTTAACATGTTATATACCTTCTTTTAATTTTCTCTTTCAAAGTACATTTTTTCATGCTGTAACAGTTTATCTATCTGGCTTTCCCGTACGCGTGGTTGGATGGTGTTAAGTAATACCTGGTGATATCTCGCGTTCCGACACCCCTTTATAACTGTTTTTTTTTTTTTTTACCTTTTCGAGGAATTTTTCCGAAAACGCTAACATCACGAGCAACTGTAGAACAATTCCATAACTCTTCCTTTAACTGTTTCTGACACTCTTGCACACCAAGTCTCGCACCTTTCCCGATACTGATCGCAATATCAGGATGTTCTTCGCAAAAACGTTTTTGGTCCTTTACTAAACCAGCTCTGTTGCACATAACTTGAGCATCAAGATCGTACACTTGAGACATAAACCTAATACATGCATAACAGAAACAAAATATATGTAGTCATCAAGACTTTCCACGTATGTCTTACTTTTAACACTTCTTGCATCATTTTGGAGAACAAATTTCCGGTGGAACTCGTGAGAATTCTTATATTCAGTTAGAAGTTTAAACTTACCACCAGTAAGAACATGAAAGTATTGGAAATGATAACAGAAGAACAGCGAAAAACCAGGTCGAGTTTCTCATGTTCCAAGTCCGGTGTCTTACGCACAGTTTATAAAAGAGACGTCTCGGTTTAAAGTTTTTCCGCTCAAAACTATTCGCCGATCGCCACACAATGTTTTTTTTTTTTGAAGAACATTCTCGCACCTTTGGCCTTAGATATTACGTAGGTAATCACCATAGTACTTGAAAATGACAATAATGAAACATCATCGTAAGAAGTTTAATTCATATCCGGTAGCCGATCAAGAAAACGCTTTTTATGCAGTTTATAAAAACAAACCTCACTTCAGAGACGGTATCTTTAAAAAAAGTACATATAGAAGAGTTCACTCTTTCAAGGAATGCTTAATTTAACTATTTGAGGGATATCCCTAAACACTCAAATGCTTTGCATTGACAGGAGGTTTTGTTACAATCAATACATTCAACTGTATTTCGCCTCAGGCACTTTTGTTTTTTGGAAGTTTTAAAACCGACAATAAATATCGTTCTTTTATAAACTTCAATTATTAGGAAGTCGTTAAATGCTAAAGACTAAGCTCTAAAAAATATTTTCGTTTGATGTCTCTAATAAAATACAGTAGAACGCCGGTAATTTGAACTCCGAAGGGAAATTAACGAAAAACAGTTCGAGTTAGCGGGGATTCGAGTTACCGAGATCGATTGAAATTTCAATACGCCACTCTAATAAACGATAGTTACTGATTTTTCAGCACTTCAGTGTGTATAGTACAGTGCAATTTACTTACTCCATCAAAAACGGTAACATGATTATTAGCTTTAGTGTTTTTAAACACTGACTAGAAGAGCTAATGAGATGGCATCCTAGTGGGCTTACGACTCAGTCGATGAAATTTTGATCAAGCGGGAGTTCGAGTTATCGAGTTTCTACTGTAGCAATAGGAAGCTTAAGCAACGATGACGGCGACGGCAACAAGAACGGCAAAAAAAATAAATAGGTTTAGGTTAGTAAAACAACAACTTTGCAAGTGCATCACGCTTTTTTTGTACATTTCTTTGCCGTCTTTGCACGACTTCAAGTTAAAAGTGCCTAAGTTCAACTTTTTGTCGAGGACGTGAACACAAGACAAAAACTTTCTTTTTCTTTTCCTGAACTTTGACACAGCCCTTTAGAATTCAACCCCCCCAAAAAACTGCCAACATTTGGCGAATTAAACGAGATGGAATAAGCGCGATAAAGTTTGAAGCAGCGCGAATTCACTTTTTAAGTGACGTTTTCTTAGCCGTCGTCGTCGTCTGCTCACGTTTCGTCGAAGACGGGAACACAAGACAACAACTTTCTTTTTCGTTTTCTGATCTTTGATACTGGAGTCCTTTAGAATTCAACCCCAAAAAAATTGCCAACATTTCGCGACTTAAACGAGATGAAATAAGCGCGATAAAGTTTGAAGCAGCGCGAATTCACTTTTTAAGTAACGTTTCCGTAGCCGTCGCTGTCTTTGCTGCTTAAGGTGGCCAATATTTAATGACTGGAACCCAATTAGCCAAGAGGCGGTTTTCAGTGAGGTCTCTCTGTGGCATCAATCCAGGGGCATCCAATTAAGCAGAGCTAGTTTAAATGGGGCCCTGACACAACACAAAACCAAAGACATTAAAACTAGGAAATTAATTATTAATAAGTTACAAAGGCAACATGTACCGCAGGCGTTACTGTTTAAAATAGCGCTTTAGCTTGATTTTAAATTCGCTGAGCTTCTCTACTTGTTAATGATTCTCGGTAGGGTGTTGTAGGTCCGAACACCGTTTGCATCGGCGTTGGAGGAGTACATGAAATCGACAGCAGACTCTCAACCCAACAGAAAAGCGAAAAAAAAGGGAAAAACTTTATCGGCTAGGAAAATCATGGTGGAGTTGCTCGAATGATAATTAGCGCACATCCACGGTTAGTTACTATGACAACTACTTATTTGCTCCATTTACAGTTAACCCGGGATTAGGGTTCACAAAGCTTCGAAATACCCGGCCCTGATTGGTTAATACAAGACCAGGTGGTTTTTAAGGGACACATGCGCAGTTATTGATCCGGTAAGAAGGGAAGCAATTTCGTTTGTCATGGCGCAATACACTTTCCTTAAAAAGGAATTTTTTCATTTTCACACAGAGAAGGCATATTAAACCTACAAAAAGGCAATTTACTTAATGTATTTAAACTCCATTGTTAAACGGTGATTTTTTTGTGTTAAAAGATTTCGACTAATCATAATAGTTGAAAACAACAGCCAAGAAAAGTTTACAATTTTGCATGTTCCTCAGATAGGATTTCTATGTTACTTAGACTCAGAAGAGATTTTGTTTATGAGGAAGTTGGCTAGAAAACAAAGGACTGCTCTCTGCGAAGATTTCGTAAAAGTCTGATGTTTAAACCCATCAGAAATGTACCATAGCACATTTTTGCATTCCAGCGTGTTCATTGCGTTTTGTTCTTTCCTTCTTATCTGGACCATTACTTAAAAAAGTTTTCATACTTGTGCTTTTATGTGCGCCTGTGCTTATGTTTGTGTCCAGGCCCTTTTGAGGGCGAAATGAGGACTCTTATGCTAGCGCTTATGCCTGGGTAGCCAGTGAGAACCAGTTATTAATAACAGACTGGATGGGCTGACTGGAGTAGCTTGCGTAGGTTAAGGGTACTGTGGGGGCGTAACTACGGAAAGACGCAAAGGACGCACATGCGTGTTTGAAAAAAAAAAGTTGAAGAATAATAAAAAGGAAATGAAATAAGGAGCGGTTAACTCATAATACGCATAAAACGATTTGAGAGGCGGGTTAGGGTGGATTTGAAAAACTCTGCGTACCACTGCAAAGTTTCTAGCTAAGCCAGTCGATAGATCTGCGATTTTCTTCAAAACCCGCCTCGTCAGTTATCGTTTAGTTTCTTTAAATTAGGTGCTTTTAGACTGGTTCTCCGAAGCGTGCCAGTCAAAGAGTGTGTCATAAAAATGGAATATTGCCTTGAGGCATACCGAGTGCCTAGGGTTATTCTTGGGCGGTCCGAGCTCGCTTGCTCAAATTCTAGTTCACTTTGAAGCCTGGGTGCTGTTTGTTTAACGTCAGAATGCAACCAAAAAGTTGAGATATTGAAAGTTTTGTCTAACCTGAATCAACTGTTTTCTTCTTGAATAGCTGCGGATGCGTGCGGACGTCAATGAGTAACCACATAAAGCCCTGGAGGTTATGCCATTTTTACCCAAAATGATGCGGGAATAAGCTCTGTTATCAGCTGTTATCATGCAGATCGGTAACCGTGACGTCATATGCATAATCTCCATTTGAAGACACACAGAACAGAAACAGAACAGAGCGGTGACTTTATTTAGACTCGGGATTGCTGAACGTTTGACGATCTTTTACAGTTCTAGCGTCGAACAGCTCATTTTCAGTGTGCCGGGGAAAAAAATACAATATGTAAAGTAAGTGTGACAGGGTCACTAGACCTATAATTTCACTACTTTTAGTTATATCAAGAAATGAATTACTTTTTTATTATTTTGCTTCTAATATTTTTGCGTTTAGGAACTTTCCGGTTTGATTTAGCAAGCTTGCGCATCGCTTAGGAATTATTGTACGTGTGCCCGCAAACCCACATATTATTGCCTAAATGCCGTAGCGGATGTTAGCTTTTTGTGTTTTTTTTTTTCTGTAGATTGTTTTAATCAGTTAATTGACCTTATCTTTTTAAGTTAGTGGGATTAGCCTAAGGAAATCCTGGCGTTCTGTTTTACTGTGGTTTGGTAACACTACACACCGTTTACTGTTTTGATGCGTGCAAAATTGTTTAATACTCATTACTCTCGAATAAGTAGAGGCACGTTTTAGCCGTAATTCAGTTGAGTTTGGACGTCACTGCAAAAACAGCAGCAGTTGTAAAGTTGACATGCAGACTTGCTTTTAGCAGAGCAGAATAGTTTGATTTGTTTATTATTTAGCTAAAGTACTTGACCTCGTTAATTACCGAATAATTCGGCCCCATGGGCTATTGACTCAGAGCCCATTCGGGCTGAAAACACACGCGCTTCAACAAACCTTGTGGGGTCCTTGTGCCAAGAAGAATTCCATGATGACCGCCAACCGCCAACCGCCAACCGCTCCGGCACGATGTTCGATGTTTGTGAACGACTTGTTCCAGTTCTGTGTCTTGTTGTTCATGCAACAATGGATAGTTTCTCGTGTCCGCACCAAAAGAAAATCCTTAAATAAGAACTACCGAGACCAGATTTTATGAGCCCGCGAGACTGAGCACCCCACCCAAACCCTTGTTTTCACTAAAGCCGCTGGACGCCACATCCTGGTTGAGGTCGTTGTTATCTAAGGTCTTCCGCACCAAAAGCTTCCTCGCAGCCGTTTTTTGGATGTCACGCAAGAGGAAGCGTTGCGTGACATCCAAAAAACGGCTGCGAGGGAGAGTAAAAGCTATTCAGTATAGTGTGAACAGAGCCTAAGACCTTTATTAGTAGTAATAGTAGTAGTAGTAGTAGTAGTAGTAGTAGTAGTAGTAGTAGTAGTAGTAGTAGTAGTAGTAGTAGTGCTATTAGTATTATTATTATTTTGTTGTTGTTGTTTTTTTTCGTTTTTCCTGAACCGCCCAAGAGACCTTTGCATTGACCAGTACTTGAATGAATACTAACTGGGTGAAATTTGTGAGAGTTTATGAACTGAGTAACAATCGATAAAAATCAGTACAATTAGATCGAAGTTTCCTGATACACAATCGAAAGCATGGTCTTTGATCTCTTATATCACTTAGCTAGTTGATACAAATTTTACAACAACAACAACAATCTTTTATTCCAAAAATTACAGAGTCGTAATGAAGGAAACTTAAGGTTTCTAGTTATCCTCAAGCTCAGTCAAGATAATTTAGCTGCAACAATACAAACACATCAACGGTTTTTTTTTAACCACAGGCGAGATAACGTTATGCAAGAACAAAAATGGCCATCCACCTTGCCATGCGCATTAATCCACTTCCTTCATACTTTCTTTGATCAGCACTATCATTTTGTTTAATATAGTTATAATAACAATAATATCGATCAAGAAATTTTCATCGTCGCATTACACACATTGTTTGTACAAGTTCTATTTTTATAAATCTTAAAACAATGACAAGCTAATAAAATGACAAATACCTAATAATTCTTAAAATCATTTTTACAAATCCTATTTAAAAACAATAGAAGAATTAAAATACATTCCTAATAAAAATCTTAGTTCTAAGAGTTCTAAAATTAATTATTTTTTATTCCTAACAACAATCCTATTTACAAATCGTGAAACTCACAAAACCGTGAACGCCAGAAATATTTATGGAATGTTAACAAGGGCCATTTAGGGCCTGTTTACATGGAGGTGGGGGACCCTAGGTAGGTGGAGCAGCCCGCCTGTCCATATAATCTCCCATTTTAATTTGATCATGTTTACATGATAGGTGGGGTGATCCGCCAAGGCGGGTAGCCCGGTCTGCCAGATCGAGTAACCCTCTCAGCCGGGGTCCAATTTTGCCATGTAAACGTTTCAAGGTGGGTAACCCGTCTTGCCGGGGTCAGATTCGTGACACAGCAAATTGATTGTTCGCGCAAAATTCACTTTGGCGGTGGCTTTGCATCATTATTAAAGGTAACAATAGAAAGCCACAGCTCTGAGGGTTGCAGCGAGAGCAGCGAGTGAGTGTAGAAGAGCATTAATCGCCAAAACACGTGGTTTATCAGCATTTTTCTTGTTTAGGTACTTAGCGACCATTCAATCATATTGAGAAAGTGCAACCCGGGATGGCGGGGTTGTAAGATTGCATCTAAAAGAAACTAGTTGTTTTTTTACCCCATTTAAGTGGGTTACCGCACCTATCTGGGTTCCACCACCTCCGTGTAAACAGGCCCTTATACTGAAGAAAAATAAGACGCGTCCTAAATGAGATGCAAACTTTCCCGTTTAAACGGCACATTTCGTCTGAAGTGATTACTATCCTTGATTACCTTGATGCAATCGTGATAAGGCGAGAAATAAAATCGCGAAATACTAAACCTTAGCTTCTACACAACTTGCATTAAACAGATTTGTCTTTCTTGCTTTTGACGTTATTACAAAATTACTATTCTTTCTTTTCTTTTCTCTTTTCTTTTTACTTTGTATTATCAGGTGTTCTGTTTTGGCTAACTGCGTGCCAAGAAATTGTGTAAGCAATATTAAGATAATAAATGTCTTTTCTTGTCTTGTCTTGAAGTAAGCTAAGAACAGGTGTTTAGGGTTGTTCTTAGATAAGACGCGTCTTAGTCAAGTTGCGTCTTATTTCAGACGAAATGTGTCGTTTATACAGGACAATTTGCGCCGTCTTATTTGAGACGTGTCTTTCCTCGTGTAAATAGAGAGGTTAATTAAGCAATGGCGACGGCAACGGAAACGAGAACGAGAACGGCAAAAAAGTAATAGGTTTGGATTAGCAAAACAACTTACAGAAACAACAACTTTGCACCACAACATATACAACAATATGCGGGAACAAGTGTTCAGGAGATACAAATAAAGGCGGGAAAAATTAGTTCTGACTCAACCTCGTGCCCAGGGCTTTTCTCTTGCAAATTGGGATCGAGGGGACGCCTTATCCCGCCCCTTTCAGCTACCAAGCTAGGGTGACGAGGTTGATTCTCACAGGCTGATCTGTCTTTTGCCTAGTCCCTGCTCGGCGCTTTCCCAGAACTTAGTAAAGACCTTTAGATTCGAGGACGAGGACTACTACAAGGACGAGATTTAACATGAATTATTTTCGCGTATTCTCAAAAAATAGACGTCCCAGAAAGCTCTATTTAACAGTTTATTCACCAAGGTTATTTTTATTGATTAAGGAGCAAATGCCCTCTCCCGATCGCAAAATGATAAAACTTCTCACATTCCGATTTGTCGTCGTTACTACGACATTTAAGCTACAACCCGAAGCACAATAACCACGGCTATTACGTTTTCCTGCAAAAATGATGCAGGTTCACCTGACAAAATTTCGGTCTTGGAAGTCGTCTTGGTCTTAGAATCTAAAGATCTCTAGTTTCACAGCCATTCATCTCAGTCAAAGCTGCAGGCTTTATATTCACCGGCAAACGTGTTCATCAACTACTCTCCCACAAATCTTGCAGTTTACCCGGCAGCACCAATAAAATTTGCAAGTACAATCGTACTTCTCAGGGATTTGAAAGGTGTTATACCCACGCCCACAACACAAATTCCTGCAATTCCCCAGGCCTGGGGCGGTCTTGTAACAACGTCTTCCCGTGGTACCCAGGGATCCCGTGCTGTTGTTGGGCACGCAATAATCGGGAGACTCTACCAAGAACCAAAGATCATCTTCTAAGAGCTCTTCTGTATGTTTCCCATCGACCGTAACGAGCTGGTTTTTGCTCTGATGGACTGTTACTTTGGCAGCGTTGTAATATTTTTCACGTAGATACACGCCTACCTCACCAAACGGTGCCACCATTTTGTAGCACGTCTTATACAGGCAAGAGGCTGAAACGCCATGACATTTGCAGACCGACCTCATATGGATATTAACAGCCTGCATAAAACAAAAAGAAATGCAGTCGAACTTCCCGTCCGTAGTCGACCTCCCAAATGCCAAGATTTAGTGGACGCTAAAAGGAACGGTGGTCAGTGTCCAGACACAATGGGTCTTGCCGAGTAGCCTGTTCACAGACCCTCTGTTTACTCTTTAGAGATATAACACCGCGGGGGATTTGTTGACCACAGGTGCAAGGGATGGGGGAGTGTTCTGTCGTGATTTGTAATAATTTTGTCGTAATACCTGTAGCAATTTGTAAAAACTTTCAATTGTGGTAATTTGTGAAAAAAAAAAAAAAAAGCTTTCGTAATTTGTAATAAGCAAACCTGTCATAATTTGCTGGCAGGGTTCCTTACTCGTCTTTAATGCAAAGTTTTTCTTTCAGAATTTAACAGGTTATTCCTAAAAGAGAGCTGAAATCATTATGTCCTTTCATATCAACCTTGAACTAGCCTGTCTCCTTGACGATCAAAAACAACTCGGGAAACGAGCCACTTAGGTATAAACAATGCCTATTATTACAAACCAAGACAAAGTTATTACAAACTGCGTCAGCTTTTCGTATTACAAATTACGACAGCTATTATAAATTACGATAATTATTAAAAAATTATGACAGAACAGGGTGGAAGAGAAAATAGGCGTTCCTTTCCGGTTTTTTGCTTCTTTTTTTTTTTTTTTGCGCACGCTGTCGAATAATTTGTCGGAAAAAAAAAGCCTCCTGTGTACAGGCTACTTCGGAGAAAATGTCCAGAAACACCTCACTTATAGAAGAGAATTCGTTGCATGCAATTTCTTACTTTAAATACTGTGTGCAGTTCCTTGTTTATATCAACAAAAGTTTTTATTTATGATCTGAGTAGCATAGTACATACAGCAAACATAGAGGTCAGACTACGCGCCAAACGGTTTGGGCCCAGTTGTTCGAAGACCGATTAGAGCTTCAGGGCGGAAAAACGTCATGAGCATGCGGGAACCTTTTTGCCCAGATCCCCTGGCCGGGTCTGAAAAAATGGCGGGATTTCAAATATTTTTTTGCCCAAAAATATAATGTTTCCACTCATAACCTGGAAAGAACAAGCAATTTGTCTTCAAAAGTTGCAAGCTGTGGTTATAACCTTATCATTACTTAATTTTCTCGAAGAATACCTCATAGTAAAACGGACTTTAACGACATTAATTTCCTTGCGTTGTACTGGAAATGTGCATGCGTAGGTCCGATTTTTTTCAAGATGCATTCACAAAATGTGTTCATATAAGGAAGTTCCTGGATATATAAGGTCCGGAGCTCCACTGTGGACGCAAAAACAACATATCTTTGTACAGTGTTTTGCCCAAAAAAATTAACGCTTGCCCACGATGCGTTTTAAGTCACTGAACTTTGTCGCACTGGAGCTGATATTTTAAAACACGTTCAATCGGACAATCGTGGCTTTGTAGATCACTAAAATATAAACAAAATCCTCGATGTAAAAGTTATTGAGTTGATATGTGGGCAGAAAAAAGGTCAATCTTTATCTAGTAAAATCTCCCCAAAATTCGGTTTCAAAGCAACTGTAGCTTATTTTTAAACTTGACTGTTTCGCGTACTAAGAGAGAAATATAAATTATGCTTTGTGTTGTCAAGTTGAACATGCATAACATCTGTCAAAAACCTACGTGTAAGTAGGATTTCCTTCAAACAAAGTTAAAATTACATTGCAAAAACTTCTTGCTGACAATGAAGAAATGATTTTCTTTGTACGAAAACAACCTATCTAAAGATCTTAAAAGCAAAAGATCAGTTTCAATGAGCTTCGCAGCTAAACCATGATTCACCATGTAGCTATTTTTCAATAACTTAGTGAATAACTGGTCCACGTGAGGGTTTTCATTCAAGCAAATTAAACTCAGCCAATCGTCAGAAAATACAGAAAACTGCACATAAGGGTATTTGTTTTGCTCGCCTCAGACAAATCCAACTCCAGTAATTGTTTACGGGCAGAGTCAATTGTTTTAAAGTAACTGGCGGCAGTTGTCACGTTCTCTACTTCGCAGCGAGTGAAAAGGAAAATTTGCGTACAGAAAGTTATTTCTAATAAAGAACAGAAACTTGCTCGGTGCACTGGAAAACAAAACTATGTAATTAAAAGTGAAGAAAACACTGACTGCTATTACTTGAGCAACAGAAAAATGATCGAAGTAGTCTTTTCTTCTCGAGTAAGCCTACTGGCCTTCTATTTCCGAGAAAGTTTTACGGCGCACAAATGGTTCTTTGACTGAAGAGATGGATAAAGCTGGTTCTGCAAAGGGAATAAATGTGGGCATGTGAAAAAGTATTTACTAACAACAGAATACAAGCGGGTTTTAATTCAGCCCGGCGAAAGACGGCCAAAACAACTCAGAAATAAATCGAAAATGCACAATCAAAATACTCGCTCCTTTGGAAATGTCCAAAACTTTTTATTCCTGACCTCAGACCGACGGGATGATCCATTTTTCCTTTAACATTGGTTGTTCCGAGTCCAAAGTAATTTTCAAGTGACGAAAAAAAAACCACACAAAAGTATAAAAGCTTTTCGAGAAGCAAACGTTCACACCACTCCTTGTGCATTTCATTCAGTCAGAACTCTGTCAGTGACAAACAAACAAACACTCGAACACAGTCAGAAAAGCCCGCCTTGAGCCTGCGATAAGGGATGCGCAGAACGTTTTTCCGCCCTGAAGATTAGAGCTAACCCTTTAACCCAGGGTTAAATTTTAACCCGGGTCTCTTTTTCTTATCATCAAAAGCATTTTCTCGGATAATTTTATTTTCTCTAATCTTTTTAGAGTAGCCAATCATCAAATTGCAGACAAAAAGCATTAAACTGAATTTGCATTTTAAGCTTTCAAATTTGTATGGACCTTGGGGGGGGGGGGGGGGGGATATAAAAAAACGAGCCGCTGAAAAAAAAAATCCTCTTCCCCCCCTGTAGCGTACATAATGAATGCAGCCTTAGCCTGTCCCTCAAACGTTACACGAATGTGCCCTTAATTTAACTGATTTATGGATTACAAGTTTATTGTTTGTTTTAAATTATAAATTTATTAATGGAGCTTCGCTTTTAGCCATGGCTAAATCTATATATTATCTGAGTTCAAAGTTCGCACTAACCCTGGGTTATCTTAACCCAGCTTTAAAAAAAACAATGAAAATTGTAAAAATAGTTACTCCAAAAGTGAAGGCGGCAAATCGCAGCCATTTACGAGAGGTTATTTATAGGCTTTAACTAGGCAAATTTTTCAGTGTTGGTATTTATTGTAGTCTGATGTCCGCGCGAAAATCATTCTAGAATAACCCTGGGGGTGTTTACAGATTAAAAGGAACACTTTTCTAACTTCAAGAATAACTGTACTAGCAACTAGGGTGCAGAAATTACGTCAGCTCGTAAGGTAAGTGACCCATGGTAACACCTCCAATATTTGACATTTCAATACGGCTGTTTTTAGCGACAAGTTAATTTTGCAACAAAGTGCGCCCAGTTGTTCGAGCGCCGGTTAGCTTTTTCTTTTTATTAAAAGCCTCTCTCGAATAATTTTCTCTAATATTTTTAGAGTATTATCCAATCATCAAATTGTGTGCAAAGAGAATTAAACTGAATTTGCTTTTTGAACTCTCATATCTTCGAACAACCCGGCCATGGTGATTTTATAGTTCGTTAATTCTGTTATGAAAACAATGAAATATAAGTGCCATGCATGATAATCTGAAAAAGCGGCCTTCCCACACAATGAAGTGAATTAATTTAGCCTAAAGGCTATAGGCAGCAGTTCAAAGTACATGTTTTTATCACGCTCAACAAAGACCTCGTTCCCAATCAATAGCAAAGATCTTTTCCTCGGAGTGTTTGACTCTCATCTAATATTAAAGTTTTGTTGGGCAAAACCCTCCTGCATACTGGGAAACCAGTTAAGAGCTGGTAATTGTAATGACGGGACTTCACTGGACCGTGATTTGATTAAGTTTTCAAAAGAGGCGTCGACATGACACTGTACTTTTGTATAATATACAGATAGTTATTTACTGTCCTTCGATACCTTTAGCTATGATTGTAAACTGAGTGTGTACTCAAGGCAAATAAGCTTCTTGGGAAAGCACTTGAGTTAATTAAAAGTGGTTTCGGATCCCACGTATTACCTTGCAAGCAGAGGTTTCCCTCTTCTCGTCTCTTGTCAGCCACATACGCGACTGACAAGCGACGCAAACGACTTCGTAAACGCGCTAAAAGCCATGCAAAAGAGAAACCTCTGCTCGCAGGGTACAGCATTAGCGTATCCAGGTATAAATGAACACGTCTTGTTCTGAGTTATATTTACTTAAGTGAAGTGAAGAGAATTAGCCACTTTGGTTTGAAGTTTTTCAGTCATGCATGTGTCCGTGAAAACATGCAGAAGAATTGAAAAGTACCACAAGACGATACTCGTTTAGATGGTAGATAAGCACTTAACTATTTTTATATCATTCCTTTTGTGTTAATTTGTTTTGAAGAAGTTATAATTGAGAGGACTTCAAACCTACGTCTCTGCTTCATATACGAAATACGTCACAGAATACTGATTCATGCAGGATATGAGGAAATATGGGTCTTTCCTCTTAGAAGGAAGCAAGTTTTTCGCACCTCAAAAAGAGGTGGAAAATAAAATATTAAGGCGACTCGTTTAGAAAAATCAAGCACAAACATGCTTTTTAAAATGTGAATTTATCAGAGTAGAGTTACCCTGGAGCTGTGACCAGGGACAGAAAACTGCGTAAAATGGTTTGCCACGTTTTCAGTGTTGCTAATATGTCCTACTGATCACTATCGATTCAAACGAACACACAAAGTTTTGGGGACAAGGTTGTCTTAGAACAAACCATTAGAACAACTGATAATGATGAAAACATAATAATAAGAGCTTATTTACCCTCGACAGTATTCCTAGCACAAAACTCGGCCAGTATAGTATGGGCCGTGCAAATCAGAGGTAAAAACAAAAAGCCGGCAACATTTTGTTTGAGACGTCCTTCCAAGGTTTTTTCCAACTTTTGCCGGATACAGAGCACGAAGCGAATAGCCATCGACATTGCTGGAAAAAGAACCTAAAAATAAGATACCTTGCCAAGTTTAATGGCGATACGCTTAAAACAAGCGAAGATATTGCTCCAAAAATGCGCGACATTTTACAGACGTGTGGTGGAGGCGCGATCTTGCTCCCACCATACAAAACGTCTGTAAAATTCCGCGACTTTGTTGAGCTATATCTTCGTAATTTTTCAACAAATCACTTTCAATTTTGGCGACTTTGCTGATTTTAAGTCGTTCTTTCCAGCCGTGTTGAGGGGTTTTTGCTAACTGGTCCCAGCTCATTCTCTCTTGGTCCCGGTCAAAAGTTGAAGAAACCGTGGAAAGGTCTCTTAGATGATGTACTCACATGTCTTCCCACAAAGTTGTTGTGAAGGTTAATTTTTGCTCTTACGTCTTGTTCCTTTTCTCGAGAATCAATAAACTCTCTGGCGTACTTCAGACCGTGTTCAATGCTGTCATTGCAACCACCCCACTGGAAGCCTCGACCATTTCTTCCTTGATGCTGTGTATTATTGCAAACACATTCTCTCAGTAAACCACGAGCACAAGCTTTTGTAACCTCGTGAACAACTCCAGAGGAAGTTATAGCGTAGACAAAGGCTGTCTCTCGGGAAGCTAAGAAAAGCCACAACATTTCAATGTCAAAACTGAATCAGGACAAAATAATGAAAGGGAAAGTTTGCACGAACACTCAGCTGCTGATGCATTAGACAACTCACGGTTTGTCGCAAATTGTCTCATGATTTTGTTGCGACGCATTGAGTTATAATAAGAACTCTCGGCCTCCTTTTAATAGTATACATGCAGGCTACTGTAAAACCTCCGAAAAATAGCGCTTCTCGACGTTTCCGTTACACCAAGCCTTGCACGGAGCAAAATAAAGAATGTTGCAAGATGAAGTCAGGAACTTCAAGGGCTGTTACAATAGGCAGGCCGGTCTTAACAACTTGGTCCACAATGATGCGATATAATTCGCAAGAGAAATTGCCTTTTCGAACAGGGCATTAACAATTGTGCTGGTAGCTTACAACTTAGAAATTTTTAACCATTATGTGGTATATATTCTTATTTAACTTTCTCCTTAAAATTTCGTACATTGTTTTCATGCTGGACCATGGCAATTAAGAAATTCCTTTACCTTTTCGCAGAACTTTACCGAAAAGGCTGACATCACGAGTGGTTGTAGAACAATTCCATAATCCCTCTTTGAGTTGTTTCTTGCATTCGTTTATACTAAGTTTCGCACCCTTTCCAACACTGATCGCAATATCAGGATATTCTTCACAAAATTGTCGTTGTTCTTTAACTAAACCACGGCTGTTACACATAGCCTTGGAATCAAGGTCATACACTTGAGACAGAAACCTAGTGAAACAAACGCGAGCGGCAATGATCGATGAATATATGAATTTATATCAAATTAACTATTGCGTAAAAGGTTTTACTTTTGACTGAGCTCCAATTCTAAAGTATCAATTTGACATTTAAATAACTTACCACCAATCAGCGGAGGAAAGTATCGGAAAAGTTAGCAGAAAAGCAGCGAAAAAGCGGGTCGACTTCCGCATGTTCTCTACAAGTACAACTGTGTTGATCTTGATTCCAACTTGTACGCAGTAATCAAAAAGAGACGAGAGCGTCTGATTTATAATTTGTTCCAGTCAAACCTGTCTCATCACGGTAGAATGAACTGTTTCGATTCAGTAACTAACATTCTTGTTGCTCTTTCGGCCATACTAGGTAAGTAACAATTCATGACTTACAACGACAATGAAACATCCTAGTAAGACATCGTTATTTACTGAATTCGTATCCGGTCTCCAAAAATAGCTAATCAAGACTGAAAATTTCCATCGTCGACTCCTTGTAAGCAAACCCCACTTCAGAGCCGGTGGCTTTAAAAGTGTTAAAGCAAGAGAGAAAAATTGATAAGAGCTACTATTTTAACAAAATCGTTTCACCCTTCGAGTCCCGTGATTAACATCAACTTTCTCCTAACAAAATCAATACATCATCAAGAGAGAAGGTTGGGAGAGTCAATAAAATGATCACCAAAGGAAACTGTTTTGATCCTCTATCAAATTCTCCCAACTAATTCCTCAAGGTGATGTATGGAGATCAGTCTTGAGAATCTGTATGCTGACATTGGTGCTTAAAGGGTTCGGTGAATTAGTGGAGGGATACTGGTAAACACCCAAATATAGTGTTTTGAATGGCATTAAAAAAAACGAACCTTCCATGCAAATGTCTTTTAGCCTCAGGCACAAAGTCTTCTTATCTTTTGTTAGTTTTCCATCCGACACTTAACATTCCTTTTATAAAACTAACACCCTAAAATATTTTCTTCTTAGAAACAATGACAAAAATAGAAATAATAATACTTAATGACTGGAACCAACTCGCCAAGGTGGTTTTCAGTTGGGGCCTCTCCATTCTGTTTATATATGCCTGTCTAGAAGTACATAAAAATAGAAAACAAACTTTGCCACAAAAGCAGTGTCAAAAAGAAAGGAAAAAATCACTGATTGGTTAACACTTGACCACGTGACTTTTTCGCGACGCATGTGCAGACATGGTTCGTAAATAAAGACAAAAATTGATTCTTGTGCTTGAATTTACGAGTGTGCTTATGACTAGACCTTTGCTTTCTGTGGTGAAATGAAAAATCCTTATGCTTGCGTAGCTGGTGAGAAGCAGTTAAGTAAATTTTTCAATGAGTAGAGTGGACTGGAATGACAGAAGCAGCAACTGTGTTAAGTTAATGATGGTTAACGGAATGAATATTAAGCAAACACTTTTGAAAGACATCTCGGCTCTCAGTGTTAGGTTTTCGTTGGCAAGATGATAACAATTTTCATATTATTCATGTGCGATCGATCACTAATACTTTTGGTATGAAAGAGTTTCATTTGAAAGTGTCCATTTTCCGTATTACTGGTATCATTATAGGCCTGTGTAAGAGAAAATATTTCGAGGCTTCCATCGCCGGGAACAAAGAAAACTGTCGATTATAAATTTGGGGTGTGTGCATTAAGCAGGTGTCTGAAAAGTGACAATCCAGTTTCCTAACAAATTGTTCATATGCATTCGAAAAAATAACATGATAACCAGTTCAGAGAAAAAACCGCTGGTTCTTAATAGTATTCTGAATCTGCTAATAGACCTTTTTACTGATACGGCGGTCGTATTGAATTAATTCGATTTAAGGAGTATTATAGGATGCCCAGGGGGCATGAACACATTTCGTTTGTATTTTCGAGCGCTTTTCGGGACATTTTTTCATAAAGTTTTCTTAGAATAAGATTGTAATGGGAAAAAAGATCCTTGTGTCGTGTTCGGATGTAATAATGATCGCCTTTTTCCCGAGAAATATACAGTGAAAGACCATATTTCTAATACTAAACTAGAAAAATACGATCATTATTACATCCAAACACGGCACAAGAATCTTTTTTTCCCGTTACAATCTTATTCTAAGAAAACTTTATGAAAAAATGTCCCGAAAAGCGCCCGAAAATACGAACGAAATGTGCTCATGCCTCCTGAGCATCCTAAAATACTTCCTAAATCGAATTAATTCAATATGGCCGCCGTATCGGTAAAAATATTTCCGCGGGAAGGAGAAGGCTTCGCCTCTCATTTTTCTACTTCCCATGGTCCCTAGTAAGAGCTTCGTCACCAGTCACTCGGGTGTCACTCGCGTTTCGCGCTCGCCTCTATGAACTGTGCCCGAGGAGGACGATGATTATGAGTGCCGTAGGATGAGTTCAGACGTCTAAGAAAATGCAGAGACATCTAAGTGCAGAACAAATGATATCCAGACAAAGCCCTAAATGTTACTGAAATGGGCTCTGTTGTTATGCTAATATTTCACGTTGTTTTGGTACTGAACAACATGGCTACACTGAGGTTATGTGCATTCGCCAGAAAGCACAGATGACGTCATGGTGTACATTCATTTCCTTCTTCTTTGGAGAACATTAAAAGAGAACTAGAGGTAACAGCCTGCGTAGCATGCGCTTGGAAGTAATGTTTGAAAGAAAGAACGCTCGTGTGTCTCCGTCGTGTGCCCGTTCTTTCGAGCATATAACTTTCATGCTACGCAGGCTATAGAAGTATCAGGAAATAGCTTTACAAATCAGAGGCTGAACTCATACAGCAAAGACTTATCTGTCGAGGCAGCCAAAAAATTATTCTGACAGCTCGAACCAGAAGGAATCCTGTACGGCATTTTCCCACGCTTTCACGGTCATGTTGTGAAGTACATTACCGAAGTTTAGCTCGGAGCTCGCTGGTAACCCGGCCGAACATAGACTTAAGGACTATTTAGGCCTGTTTACATTATAACTTTTGTAAAGATCAGGCAATTTACCGACAAAAGTAACTATCAACTATTCTCCTGCAAGTATTGCAGTTTACTCGGCAACACCAATAAAACTTGCACGAACATTCATACTCTTGCCGGACTTGTAGGGCGTTATAGCCGCGCCCAAAACACAAAATCCTGCAATTCCCTGGGCCTGGGGCGGTCTTCTAACAACGTCTTCCAGTGGTACCCAGCGATCCCGTGTTGTTATTGGGTACGCAATAATCCGGGGACTTTACCAAGAGCCAAAGATCATCTTCTAAGAGCTTTCCTGGACATTTTCCATCGACCGCAATGAGTTGGTTTCTGCCCTGATGGACTGTTACTTTGGTAGCGTTGAGATATTTGTCGTAAAGATACCCGCCTACCATACCAAACGGTCCCAAGGTTCTGAGGCACGTTCTATAGGAGCACAAAGCTGAAATTCCATGACATTTGCAGAAGAGTCTCGTATAGCTCTTCACAGCCTGCGGGGGGAAAAAGCAACGACTAAAGCAAAAGAATACTGCAGCTAATGAAACAAAGTTTCTCTGAAGAAGTTCATTATTGAGGTGGAAGTTACCTGGAGATTCATAAATCTTTTAACTTTTTTTTTTTTCTTTTATCATTTTGGTACTCTTTCTGGTTAGCTAAAATTCGGTGTAAATCATAGCAGTGCAATCGGCGCCTCCATCTCTAGTTGTGTGGGTAAAAAAACTTTCCACAAAAGCACTTTATCATCGATTAGCTCAAAGCATTGGCTGTCATTAAGTTTAGATAATGAGTTAGGCTCATGCCCAAGGAAGCGAAGCCAGAGGCCCCTTCAGGAACGTGAGGGGGCTGGTAAAGAAAGAAAGCTTTCAAGCAGGGGACCCGGGGTGAAAGAGGCGACTCGCCGGGGTCCAAAATGTTGTTGAAATAGTTGGTTTCATAAAATGCTTTCAAAAGCCGACATTTGGTACCATCAAAAATGGAATATGGCAAAATGTGGTCCCAAAATTCGGCCAAAAATCATATGTTTGCAAAATGAAATGAAGTAAAATTTTGAGCTCAAAATTGCATGGTCACAATTTGAGAGATTTGAGAGGCCCATTACTTTTGCATTTGAGATTACCATATGTAGTAAATAAAATATATAAATATATCTACACGAATATGATTTAAAACCAGCTAGTAACGACGTTTTGCTCTCAAGACCTTTATCAGCTATAAATGGAGTATAAAACTGAGACTAGTTGCTCTGGTTACCTAGCAAACTGAAACTGTTGAAAGCAAAAACTAACTACGAAGTTAGAGCAAAAAGAAAAATGAATGGTAGGGACAAAGTTATTAATTACAACGTTGAAATTCTTAATAATTGTCTTAGTATGTCAGGCCATTTTGTAATTTGAAAATAGTAGGGTAAAACTCTGTACAGGCCAGGATGATTATGATATGAGCTAAACTGAGTAAAGATCAAATGGTCGTTTTATTTGTGCGACTGGAAACTGTGGCTCTCACCGTGATGATACATCGAAAGGGTATTTTATTTTCTACGACACTATATGCCGGTATAAAATTCGAGAGAACAGTAGAAATCAGCATAAATACATGTTGAAAAATGTTTGAATGAGCAAAACAAGACACAAACAGAAACAGACCAAAAAAGGTGATACAATGCAATATTTTAATCGATAAATCAAGTTTTACCACACAGTGAACTATGTCCACGAACGTGTGATATAAACTTTCTTATACCAAAAGAATTGTTTAAGTTTATTGCAGCTATGAATTTTTAATACAATTTTTCACAAATTTATCTTCTACAGGAATAGATCAATAGTAATTTCATGATGATTGAACCGTGTTCCTCTTACGTTTGCTCGTAATTCAACCAATACTTTTTCGTAAGTTGTATAGTTTTAGCCATTTACTTTTTTGATCATACGTTTTGATTTTGCTCGATGTCTTAGGAAACAATCCAAATATGCAGGACTCAATTAACTCCATCCGGGATACTGTACCAGAGGTCATCTTGCTTGAAATGCTTTAAAAGCCTTCTAAAAACGCTAGAATTGATTATGATAAAAGTTATACAACGCCATGATTTCTGTTAACTTTTCCTTACTCAGATGCAGCAGTTCTCAATATGGTTATCATTAAAGATATCTGTTTCAGTCATTATCATAGGCGTACGGGCCGGGGGGCGAGGGGGGCTGCAGCCCCCCCAAACTTTGGGCAACTCAGATTTTTTGGGCAGCAAGAGAAATTTGGGCAAAGCCATTTTTTAAAGACGTTTCTGTGTTTTTTTATTAGTTTAAAGAGACAAATATTTTCTATTTTAATCTGAAAAAATCCTGAAGTCAGCGTAATAATCCAGTTACTTTCTCTCGAGACACTCACAGTGGTTGCTTAGCACGTGATGAGTTTCTGGTTATAGGGAGGGGTATCATTTGTTGATTTACATATTTATAGTTTTTATTGTTGAGCACTGTACTGCACTGCACTGCACTGACTGGAATGCGCTCTTTCCAGTCGTGAATTAATTAGAATAAACCTCCGCATATCTTTCTAGAATCATCTCCGCCCGTAGAACAGTGTATGGCAGATAGCATCAGCAACAGTGAGTGTGAAAATGAAGAAGTGTCTGACTAGTACTCAGCTCGAATTACGAGAAGAATATTAATTTTTTTTAGTAATCTACCAAACAATAATTTATAAAAGTAGACCGAAATGTTTACAAAACCACTAACAAGAGCGCCTCGTTGCATACTAATGAAATGGAATCCTTCTCTCTAGCGATCGGCCGGAGCTATCTCCATGATCTTTTACACACGTTCTTAAAAAGATTGAAGCTACTATGAGGTGAAATTGAATGTCAAAAGAGATTCGTTTTCTACAGATAACGGCCAAAGATCAAGATTTTTTTTTAGCATATTTCTAAAACTTCATCCTAAAATATCCCGATAACTCTTTTATGAATTCCGTTTTAACTTCACGAAGATCGACGCGACTATTGGACAAAAAAGTTCCCGTGAACGATTTTGTAGGAACAGTTCCCAGTGCCAAGAAATATTGCTGCAATTAACGGGTGCGTTCGATTGGGAAATTCGGATTTTGATGTTGAAAATCTAAATCCGGATTTTCCAATCGAACGCGAAATCCGAAAACGGATTTCACCTCGGAGAAATCCGTCCTCGGGTGGATGTCAATTAAGAAATCCAAATCCGAATTTTTTTATGCGTCGCATCATTAGCACAAGATAGTCCGCTGTTCACGAGAACAGTTTAGCAAATCCTTTTTCGGATTTCCCAATCGAACGACAAAAAGGGAAATCCAAAAAATCCGGATTTGGATTTCTTAATTGAAATCCACCCTGAGGACGGATTTCTCCGAGGTGAAATCCATTTTCGGATTTCCCAATCGAACGCACCCTATAGACAATGGCGTCATTTCGTTGCTATGACAACTCCGATGTCATTAAAACCCTATGATAAATTTTCGTGTATATCTAATAAAACTATGGTAGCAATTTTTCCAAATGTTTGTCTTTGGCGACGTAGTTATGCCCAAAATTAGGAGGTATTGACCCTGAAAAACTGTTACATTATCGAGCCACCTTCATATGCCAGTACGGCCTACGTTGTTGCATCGTTTGGCCTCGTTTCTTTTCTACTGTTTCATAAAAATTTGGGCAACTTGCGAGAATTTTTTGGGCAACTAGTTTACTGCCCCCTCTGGCAAAAAATTGCCCGTACGCCTATGGTCATTATATTACTTGCTCATAGACACATGCAGTTTTATTTTTGTTTTATTTTTTATGAAAATCTAATAAATCATTAATGTCTATTAAAGTTTGTTAGAAAAATCTATTCTGGTAATGTAGCCATCTGAATAAGTAATATTATTCTGGCTTAAAAAACATTGGACCGTCAAGAGGGCTTGTGTTCAATTATAGTTCCACTATAATCACATAATTATAAGTTCACTTTATTGTTTTCTGGTATTTACAAAATCAAATAATTAATTGTTGTTTTTAAACATAGGTGGAAATTGTCCTGTATGTTGTATATATTAATTTTAAGACTAATATGATGAATTCAGTGTTTGTTAATTTTAACGAAAACGACATGTAATATTAATAACTTTAAAGTCTCCTTTGATTGTCAACTTATATTTTGTGGCCTCTTCTTTAATTCTCAACAGCGTTTGATACCACAAGGGGTAAGTCTTTGGCCCACTTCTATTTTTTAAGTTATATCAATGACTCTGCTAATTCTTCCGCCGAAATGTTCTTTCGCCGCTTTGATTATTAGGCCATCATCTTTTGCACGTGCACCTCGAATGACATAGATGGCGTTGTATCAGTTATGAATTGTGAGATGACTAGAGACCTCAATAAGTATTGTGCTCCCAATTCTCCTGCAACAAATATCGCGGAAGGCCAAAAAAAGCCTGGAGCTCCTAGCTTTCTTTGCCATTCTATTCTTTTTTTGCCTCTGCGGAAAAGCCTGGAAAAGACAGGAAAGCAAGGAAATTCTTAGGTCTCTTGAAAAGCCTGCATAGGTCTTCGAAGAAAAGCCTGGAGAGCCAAGATTTATTAATCCTGACTTCTCGGAGGCAAAGCGTGGAATTTGATTACAAAAAGTCAAAGATACTAGTGTCGACTAATGTAGTAACATAGGCACGTTAAACGTGCATGAGCTATTTTGAATGCTTCAGTGTAACTTTAATGCTTCGGTGTAACCTTACCAAGAGTGATGAATCTACCTCTTTCATCCTAAATGTAGATTGGGTTTTTGTGCGAAATTGCGTATTGCGGTACATAAATGAAAACGCGAAACGCTCAGCTGAGTTGATCCTCAAGCTATATATTCACTTTCCTCTGTCTTTCCCTATTACATCTGGTGCAAGTTAAACAAATCGTTAAAGTGAAATAAATTTCTACTCACCAAACGTTGATTAGGAGGAAAACTCTATGGTTTCCTCGGAGTTTCTTAAGCCAAAATGTGACTCATCGAATACTGAATAGTTACGAAATACCAGGATTTTTATCATTGTGGTAGATGGTTGCATCATCATAATTCACGAGGTTTTCACGTGCGATTCTACTCAGTGAAACAGTCATTAACTCCGACAACTTATTTCTTCATGTTTTGAAAGCTATTGCTTCTCAAAAGACAAGAGCCTTTTTTAAGGCGTTGGTTACAAAACGAAACAGGTCTTAATACGTCCAAGTTACAGCTGGCACGTGAAAGTGTTGGACTTTGCCCCCTTTCGTCGTTCGTAGGTGAGGGAATTCGAGTTATCACACAATAAACTAGTAAACCGAATTATAAAAATAACTCACGCACACAATTTGCACGTGAAGATGTTGGTCTTTCGCCCTTTTACAATTCGTACGTAAAAAAAAAGGCAAATTATTTGCTACAAAATTTTCTCAAACGATTTTAAGAAATCACCTCGGCTTCATTATAACATCTGCAATTAAATTATGTTTCATGCAACGTCAAGGTTGATAACCTAACATTTATTAACATTTGTGAAACAGTCTTTAACTCCGACAACTTATTTCGTCATGTTTTAAAAGCTATTGCTTCTTAAAAGACAAGAGCCTTTTTTAAGGTATTGGTTACTAAACGAAACAGGTCTTCATACGTCCAAGTTACTATTATTATTGTGAAAAGCCAATTTGCATGAGATGTACAGTCACACAGCTGGCACGTGAAAGCGTTGGACTTTGCCCCCTTTCGTGGTTCGTACATGAGGGAATTCGAGTTATCACACAGTAGTCTAGTAAACAGAATTATAAAAATAACTCGTGCACAGAATTTGCATGTGAAGATGTTGGTCTTTGGCCCTTTCACAATTCGTACGTAAAAGAGGCAAATTGTTTTACTACAAAATTTTCTCAAACGATTTTAAGAAATCACCTCGGCTTTATTACAACATCTGCAATTAAATTATGCTTCATGCAACGTCAAGGTTGATAGCCTAACATTTATTAACTTCCAAGAAAATTACCAAACTGCCAAAATATATTTCTACTTATATCATGTTACTCCACTCAATATAACAGTATCTAATAATTATTGTGTCAACTAGCTTCTTCCAATTTTATTCCCTAACGCCACTGTTTCTACTTAAGTTACGCATCTTTACTAAATAGAACGAAAAAGGTCGGTTGAATTTTGTAAGCGAGAGAATAATATTTTGAAAGCTTGTTTACAGGATTAACAATACTCGATACGCTGCTTTCAAAAAAATAAGCTGCCTTTTAAACTTCTAAAACCACATTTTATAGGGCGCATTCTTTCGAATTAAAGCCTATATCTAAATATCAATTATTGCTTCATTGGAAGAGATTTGAAAATATATGATCTTTTATACTCTACCCAGTTGTAGCAAGTGAAACAGAACTCACACTGACGTGCGCTGTACCGATAGCCGAATTAGGTCAGAAATGCCTCGAAGCAGCATCCACACTTAAATATGAACCCTTACAGTCAAAACAAGTCAAGCGTACCCCCCAAGATTCTATTAATGAATTGATTATTTGAAAAATGAATCCGTTAGTCGTTCCCGTAACTGGTGTCAAATTCAAAGCGGCATTTCTGCATGCGTAATGAGCAGTCAATATTTTACGAGAACTTTTCTGTATTTGGTCAGATTGAAAATCTTTGAATGGATTAAGATTCTTAGAAGACATTTACATCAAATTCAGGAAAACGGAGCGGGTAGAAAATTCATAACTGCCTCGCGTGTGAATTCACGGCTCATTACACATGCAAGAATGCTGAGATCAATCTGAAATCTACAACTAGCAACGGATTCAACTTCTGAATAATAAATTCATTAATGAATTCTTGGGGGGTACGCTTGACTTGGTTTGACTGTAAACAGCTGCATCACTGTTCACAGCGTTTGAATCATGAAGATATTTTATGTAATGCTTCCAAACACCTGTACCCGTAATAAATGACGAAACAATTGTGAAGGATCAAGATGGTGGTCTCAAAGTGCCCTTGTTCGACCCTTACCAATGTCATGTTTAAATAGATGCCAAGATCTCATTGGTTCCTAAGCATCAACTCATAGTACCTTTAACCTTATTGGCTCTTGAAGCAAACATCCCAACATAGCGGAAAGCCACAAAGATACATACGCTGACATATGAGCTATTTTTTCAAAATAGCTCAAAAAGGTCATGGCTTTCATGAGAGGGCAAGGGCTAGAGGTACTAACTTTGAGGCCAAGAAGGTCAAGGTACAGGTGTCTTTTAGTCTGATTAAGGACCTGGATCTTATGGAAAGGCCGCTGTGTTGACAAACGCGTTATTCCTACATACAAATAACCCTAGAAAGACTTGAGAAGTTTGCACATTGGATGCAAAGCGATATCAATATGCATATAGGACAGAAAAAGACTCTGATATATCAAAAGCAAAAACCAACAGGAACAAAATGTGATGAAGATATTGAAATTATAGAATAATACAGAAAAAGAATAAACATTATTAACAGAGAGAAAAAGGCTCTTCAAACTGGAAAGGGTATTTATACACCAAATAAAGAAATGCACTCAAAATTAACCCAGAAAGTGACATATAAAAATTCAAACATTGCTATTTTTAAACTATATGGTAAGCTTAGATTAATAGATGTCTAAAATAGGAACAAAGTATATGAAAAACGGTTAGGTTTTGACACACTTGATCTACTTACGAAGAGCTTTAATAGTTAGAAGAAATGTCTATGGTTCAAAATTGGTATTTGACAACTTAAAAAGACTCAATGAAATACCAACACATTGGGTATTACCAAATTACAGAAAAACTGAGATATAGGTCCTAAGGTTGTTTATTATTACAACAGGGAAGATCTATTGAGTCAACTTTGATAAATTGGAGGAGGCATTTCTGCAAGGTTAACATATAATTTGCGTTAAAACAAATTTCCAGTTTTCAGACATTGTACAAGGTCATCATTAGATCCCATGAAATTTACACAATGTAGTTTTCCTCTTTACTAATTAGGGTTACTGGCACTGCCTTTTACAGATTAGGGTTAGGCACTGCCTTTACAGATTAGGGTTAAGCACTGCCTCTACTGATTAGGGTTAAGCACTGCCTTTACAGATTAGGGTTAAGCACTGCCTCTACTGATTAGGGTTAAGCACTGCCTTTACTGATTAGGGTTAAGCATTGTTTCGAAACTGGTTAGGTTCTTTTTTGGAGTTGGGGTTGATGCTATATGTACTTAAATTATTTCAATTCCACCCAGCAAATCCTCAGTGGTATAGTGGTTAACGTAGTCTACTGGATCATCTAGGTCATGGTTTCGAATTCTACTTTCTTTCATATAATTTTTTTTTTCTTTCAGATTGAAGAGACTTGGACTTTCATGAACATTTCCAGCTTGAAATATCATCTAAGTGTGATATAAAAGCAGAAAACAGTTCTACCTTGTGTAAATTTCATAGGGGAGAAAGAGGCTGAGGACGAAATGTACAAACAACTCACATTTATCAAAGTTGGTGTTATAAGTAACAACAGGAGCCCTTGAGGTCCCTACAATATAAATATTAACTGAAAGAGCAATGTATACTTTTTCTGCTGACAGGTAGAAAAAAGTTGGATGTATAATTATCTTTGATCCAATCTTAAGAACAGAAGAGAATATACACAGACTTCATACATCGTGATGTAGATATGGACAGGTTATCAATTACATATACTGAGCTAGCATCCTGCTAGAACCTCTTATAAATATAATGGCATAAAATACAGTACTGATTCAGAACAGACATTAGGGCAAACATTTGACTTTTTGGTGAAGGCATGTATTGTTATAGTTGATCTTAATGATTATTTATACAATATATGAACAAACAAACCATGAAACACTAAGAATTAGCTCGAGAAAACAGCAAAGTTACTTATGTGTTATGCAGTGATGTCAACCGATATTGTACCACTAACTAACAAACAAACAATCTTTGGAACGAGAAAGTTCTTGACACGATAACAACTAGCTTATTTACAATGAAACATTTTACTCTGAATTTATGAACTGGTTTCTAAATGACATATTGGATGCCATTGAGACGAGTGAACTTAACTTAGCTTACCTTCTTGCCACAAAATAAATCGGATACTATTCAGACGATATATCACTCACCTGTCTCCCCCACAAAGTTGTTGTGAAGGTTGATTTTTGCTCTGATGTCTTGCTCCCGCTTTTCTCGAGAATCTATAAACTCACTGGCGTATTTCAAACCATATTCAATGTTGTCATTGCGACCACCCCACTCGAATCCTCGACCATCATATGTTCCTTCAGCTAGCTGAGTACTATTGCAAGCACAATTTCTCAGTACACCACGAGCACAAGCTGTTGTAATCTCGTGAACAACCGCGGAAGAGGTTATGGCATAAATAAAGGCGGTCTCTCGAGATGCTGAAACAAATCCACATCATTCCAATGTCAGAACTGAATCAGCAAAAAAAAGGAACGAAAAGCAACACTCAACGGACGTGAAAAACATCAATATAAGGACTAAGGCTTTAACACTAGACAATTTTGTTTGAAACTTGTTTAGTGATTTAGCTGAGACACAATTTGCAAGAAAATTGCGACATAATTGGAAGAAAAATTCACTAGTAGTACAGGGCCCGGGTTAAGCCAAATTTTAAGCAAATTTTTTTTGTCTGTGAACATGCAGTCGGAGCTAACAATATACTTTTGAGCCTTTACTTCAAGATAAGGTTATAATATTGCATAGCTTAATGCAACTTTTCAAGCCGATAATTTTAGGTAAAATGCTGTTGTTTTGAGGGTGACGCTTAAAAGCATAATGCTCAAATTTTCGAGCATATTATATCTAACCCTACCTTTCAAGCCCCTGGGCCCTCGGCCTCGACGAGCGGACTGAACGCTTAGAGACCTAAGAACCTTATGTAACATGTTATATACAGCACCTTCTTTAAATTTTCTCCTTCAAAGTACGTACTTTTTTTTGTGCTGTAACAGGTTATCTGGCAAATTTTCTTTTATTCAGCTTTTCTGTACGCGTGGTTAGATGGTGTTATGCAATAACTCACTATAACTGATTATTTTACCTTTTCGCGGAACCTTTCCGAAAACGCTGACATCACGAGCAACTGTAGAACAATTCCATAACTCGTCCTTTAACCGTTTCTGGCACTCCTGCACACCAAGTTTCGCACCTTTCCCAATACTGATTGCAATATCAGGATATTCTTCGCAAAATTGTTTTTGGTCCTTAACTAAACCAGCTCTGTTGCACATAACTTGAGCTTCAAGATTGTACACTTGGGACATAAACCTAATACATGTATTACAGACACAAATTAAGTTGTCATCAAAACGTTCCACTTATGTGTTCTTGTGTTGATTTGGAGAACAAATTTCCGGTAGAACTCGTGACAATTCTTATATTCAGTTAGACGTTTAAACTTACCACCAGTAAGAACATGACAGTATTGGAAATGATAACAGAAAAACAGCGAAAAACCAGGTCGAGTTTCCCATGTTCTTGCTTGTGTCTTACGCGCAGTTTAAAAAGACACATCTGATATAAAATTTTTCCGCTCAAAACTATTTGGTCGCAATACAATGGGTTTTTCTGTTGAAGAACATTCTTTCGCCGTTGGCCATATTACGCAAGTAATATTATTGTACTTGAAAATGATAACAATGAAACATCATCGTAAGAAGTATGTTCTTACCGGTTCAAGGAAACGCTTGTTGTCCAGTTTACATAAACAAACCTCACTTCAGAGACGATAGCTTTGAAACAGTATATATAGAAGAGTTCAGTTTTTCAAGGAAACTACCTGTTTAATTAAACCATTGGAGGGATATTCCTAAGCACTCAAAAGTTTTTGCATTATCAGAACGTTTTGTGTCCAAATATATTTTCGCCTCAGGCCCTTCTGTGTTGTTTGTGAGTTTTCCAACCGACACTTTATATTGACCTTTTATAAAACAATTATTAGAAAGTCATTTAGTGCTAGGATCTAACGCCCACAAAAATATTTTCGCTTAATGCCTGTTATAAAAATAGCACTATTAATAATATTTTATGAGAGAATCCAATTAGCCAAGAGGCGGTTTTCAGTGAGGCCTCTCTGTTTTGTGTAAACATGCATATACACTACAAAACCACTGTACGTCAGCTCAAAAATACCCGTTGAATGAAACATAAAATCGATAGCAGACTCTGATCCCAACAGAAAATCGAAAAAGGAGGGAAAAATTCATCGGCTAAAAACATCTGGGCGAAGTTGTTCGAATGACGATTAACCCAATTTCAGGGTTCGTTACTATGACAACTCATTTGCTTCGTTTACAGACCCGTGATTAGAGTTCGCCGAGCTTCGAAAGACTCGGCCCTGAATGGTTGACACAAGACAACGTGAATTTTGAGCGACGCATGCGCAGACATGATAAAAAAAGTTTTGATACTTGTGCTTTTAAGTGCTTTTATGTCAGCTGTTTTCTCAGGCTAACTGTTTTGGGGAATTTTCTCTGAGTAAGGCCTTAGCCATAGTTACAATATACCTTAAACCATCATTTTTGTTGACTGGTTTCAGCTATCAGTGCAGTTGATATAAGGTCATTTATGACTCCTTTTTAATGCAGAGATGTACACTGTGCTGATCAGAGTCAATGTATATGATAAGTAAGCTGTTTTAGTAATGATGCTATTAAAATATTCTTTGTGAATTAACCCCTTCCTTCCTTTCAAGTATTCTGCAATGTTTCTTTCTGTGATTGACCTAGATGTCGCATGTCTCCATTGATGTATGTTGCAAAAGAAGGAAGAGTTAAAGTTTGTGAGAAGCTGTTAGAACAGGGTGCTGAGATCAACAAGCAAGACATGCGTGGGTGGACGGTAAGTTTACATGTAGTTACCTGTTTGAGGTGGTTATTATGAGTCCTAAAGATGAAACTAGTGTTTGCGCTTGCTTTAATGTCTTGGAAACATTAGGATCTTGTTTTTCTTGTTTTGTTGTACCAAACAGATGTGTTACTCAGCAGTTTTTTTTTTTTTAATTTAACTGTATGTAAATATCAAAATTGTGTTCTAATGTGTTTCTTAGTCTTTGTCATTTGTCATTCCAATGATGGACAAACTGCAAGTGATATTGTCTACTCTAACGAATATCATGCTGTAAGTTCACATGAGTTCTTTTGTCAGTTCTTGGTCACATAAAATAGGACAGTAAATAGTATTATTCCTGATTTCTGTTGCTAATTTTTAGAGTTGTCTAACATTATAAATGAAATAATAAGATTTCAGACATTATTTCCTTTGTGGTGAGTGGAAAACAGATGGTTTGTACAGAAGCTGCAACTACTATGGAGCAAAGAAGGTTAGAAAACAAGGCTCAGTGTGAATGCTCTTAGCCTCTGAAAAATGCACACATGTATCCTTTTCCGGGGTAGAAAATAATTTTAGCGGCAAATACTAGCAAAACTGGACTTCATAAGCCAACCCTAACCCCTAACCTCTGAACAAATTCTGTTTGCGAAAGGACATGAATCAGGTTGTTTAATGAGGTCTCTTGTCATAAAAAGTGTAGCAAAAAAGGTCTTGGCGGCGCACCTCTACCCTAACTTCCGTTGAGTTTGCCGTCCCCTTGGCAATGAACCTTGTTTTGAAATTGTCCTTTTTTTGCCATTATTTGTAGTGTTAATATAACAGGAGACAGCTCATTCAGTTATGGTAGCCTGGAGTTATTTCTTGCTGGACATGAACTAACACATCTATTGCCCAAATTTCAGGTAAAATATTATCATGAAACTATTTGCTTGTTCATGAAATAATTTATGATGGCCCACATACAATAGAATTGAATGAATGTAAGTGCTTTTGTTGAAAGCTGTTTTTCACTAGCGATGATGTCAGAGTCAGAGTCTTTATAATCAGAAGGGTACAACATGAAGATCCAGTGAAAACAGTCTTCTGATTCCTCTTATGACTGTGTTGCGTACGATCTAGTAAAAACTACTGGTAGGTTGTCTGAATCGCAAGCAGAAGTAGAAGAGCAAAATCAATCCTTCCCCTTCTGCCTCGTTCGCCTGACAAAACAGCCAACAATGCACAGAGCTACTACTGGTTTTCCCTCAAAATGAAGTCTGTGGAATGAGAGTGGAAATTTCATACTGATGACATAGTGCTGGCTTCTGATTGGTTGAAAATTTGCTTTATGCTTCAACCTTTTATAGAATACCGGTAAAGGGTTGTATTTTTTTCATTGTTCAGGAACACAAGATTACATTTGATGGTTTCTTGAGTCTGACAGAAAAGGAACTGGACCAGGTACATACCTATTAACAGTCGTCGCATGTTAGCTTTAAGCCCTGGCCAAACCCAGAGCTCAAAATGATTTTCGAAGGGTGGCCGGACACGGCGGGTCTAATCCGCTGGTCACAGGTCGCAGGTCGCAGGTCACAGGTTGCTCAGTTTTACAACAACCATTGCGGTTTAGTTATTTTTATTTTGTCTCCACCCCCCCCAGGGGGGTACTCATTCACAATACCTATACTATAAAAGTTTGAAACATAAGGAAAAGACTTGGTTACTGTCTAACAAATCAGTGAAAGAGATATTGGAGTGACTAAGGGCCGGTCTGAAAAATAAACGAAAACCCGGCCTGTGATCTTATCATGAATTCTTAACTGGCTTTCTATTTAAGAGAAGCGAGATTTTTTTTTTACTTTTCCATTTTTTTCTTCAAGAGTAGAGATATTTGTCATGTTTTTGCAACCGGACTGATAAAAGACGATTTTACTGTCATTGAATACCCCATGCTTGACGCAAAGCTTCATGCTGGTTATTTTAAAAGCGCTTATTCTCGCAGCCTGCTTGCTTTCAGTATTTAACGTGGTTATATGATCATAAATCAACACTTGATCTGGATCATTTTGTTTGCTTGTTAGTTTGTTTTTTTTTTGGCAGATCATGCAGCTCCAAAGTATCAAATACAGCTCCAGATCTGATTGACTATCAGAAACCACAGTCATCCCATTCTTCATCACGGCTTGGCCTCACACTAGTGGCAGCAGTGGCTACTGTCGCATTGGGCGCCTTTGTGTTTCACAGGGTCTGGAGCAATTCATAACAAAGAAAGGAAGACCTTAACAGATAACACGGTGTCCATGCGTGACAACGTTTTACGACGTCTTACTTCGCTGAGAGCCCATTTGTCAAGTATGTAACGGCGACGGGGTTAGTTAAGGCATGGTCTTCTAATGGCTAGTGCATATGAACCTCCAACATAAGGAAAGAATTTAAACATGGGACTTTGAAGAGCAGATATGAAGGGTCTTGTTTCCCCTGTAATGATACTGCTAGGTTGAAAAAAAGAGCTTTGCAACATCTATGTTTGCAGCCCGCCCTGTCCCCAGTACTCTCGCTCCTAGGGCCTCCATTGTTAGTAAGGCCTTTTCGCTTTTAATATGCCTTGGCGCTACCAAATTTGTTTTTCTAAGATCGTGTTTATTCTGATAGAGACGATTTGGCCGAAAATTTGCCCAGTCCACTCCCGGTTGACGTGCGCTCAAGCGCCTTGAGCCTTCAAAAGAAGTTAACTTTTTTTTCTTTTGTTTTTGTCTTTGGCGAAAAGTCTAGGAGTCAAAATCTGAAACACTATAATATGTAACGTTTATTGGCGCGTACAAAATGCATCGTACATTTTATTAATGATCTTAATACTATTGGAGGTCATTGTGCTTCTCTGTGATGATTCTAATTAAAGAAAGTGTTATGGTTGTCAAATTTGAGTACTTATTGTAACGAAATATAATAATATGCTGGACAAAAGGTAGAAAGAATGCTTCTTCACTGTACCGGTATGTTAATATGAGGGTCAGTGTTCTCCCTAAATTTTAGCTCAGCAGGTAAGAGACTATTCGTGGCCGGTAAGGCAAAAAATAAGCCCTAAAGGTGCACTTTCCTAGGGGGAAGGGGGATAGTGGAGTGAGGGACATGGCCCCACCCTAGGAGGAGCTAAGTTCTCTGAGACGTCATTCCCTCATTTTAAGACCTATTTTACGCAAATCGGCCGTTATCTTTAGACAACAATTTAAAACGTTTGATCCCAATAATTTTACTCTGTCTTCAATACTCTCTTTCCAAAATGCGTGGCCCATAAAAAAAGCTGCGTATATTTTAGTACTTTTCCACTCATTCATTCATTTCCTTGATCGGATCGGATCACAACTTGCGTAGTTTCTTAAACTACTTACTTCATGTTAGTGAAACTTCACGCGGTTGCAGGCGGTAAGAAGTGTTGCGTCAGAAGGTAAATTTTACCAGTTACCGCCTGATAAGGAGAACAGTGCCAGGGTGAATAATAACATATTAGCAATTCGTTATGAGTGCAAATAAGGCTCTGTTCACGCTATACCGGCGGATAGCTTTTGCGCCGGCAAGAAAACCATAATGGATAGGGCTTCTGTTCACACATAAGAATAGTGATTTCGACGAGATTTCTGTAACGGAGCAAGCTGCGCCGCACCGATCTCGAAAGTGGAGCGTCCCATATATCCATGATAAAGTCTGTTTTCTTTTTAGCAATACTGATTCACATATCAGCAGGCTAGCTGCTAATTTCATCTTTCAAGCATTTGAAAGTCGAAAGAAACATAGTTATTTCTACCATTCCATTATATCTTCATTTCCTTAAATTTAGCTGTTTATTGTTACTTTAATCGGTAACACCTGTACAAAATGGTAATACTGAATAAACTTGTTGTTGTTATTGTGGTTTTTTTTTTTTCGTTTTGCGTGAACTACCCAAGAGACATTTGCATGGATAGGTACCGTCATTGAAAACTAACTGATCATGAGTGAAAATCGTAAGAAATTATAAACTGGGTCGCAATCAATAAAATCAGTATAATTAGATCGAAGTTTCAAGATACACGATCGAGTGGTCTTTAATCTCTTTTAGTATAATTACATCGATGACTATCGAAAATAGAGCGCTGTGATTGGCTAGGAGCTTCGCTCTATCCCGCTATAATCACCGCGCGGTGATTATAGCATTGAAGGCTAGCAGTTTTCAAAATGGCAGCCAGATTTTTTGATGTTTCGGGGTCGGAAATTGATCAATAATTTTATTTTCTCGAATAATCATCAATGTAAAAAACAACAACAACCTTTTATTCCACCTATTAATTCGTTTACAGTTTCATTCAATATTAGAATTAGGGAGTCGTAATGAGAGAAACTAAAGGTTTCTAGTTAGCGTATAGCTGAGCCAAGATTTCATAATTTTGTTGCGACATTAACCATTGGAGAGGCAACCTTGTGGAAGAACAAATATGGGGAGCTCGTAAAAACGTGGCCATCCGCCATAATGCCAGAATGCCAGGGGCGTAGCTACCTGTACGCACAGTACAGACGTGCGTACCTGAAAAAGTCGCGCACAAAAAAGATATATAATGAATAAAAAATCAAAAATCAAAAGTTTATTCTAAAAAAACGCAAAATGTCTAAAAATAATTATTTTAAGATCACAGTTCTCTTCAATTCATTTAACTCTGGTTGTTTCTTTGAAATGTGTTTCAACTCTAAAACAACGGACTTTCTTTTTACTCTCCACCCAAATGTCGGTTTCCAGATAAACGCAGTGATTCATTAATGGACCGAATCTTGAATAACATATATATCTAGTGAAAAGATGGCAGGCGTTTTTACTGAAAACGTTTTCGGATTCCTAACCATGTACTCAAATCGATAAATCCTGGGAGCAACGACGAAGGCGACGGTGACGGCGACGGCGACGGCAATGAGCCCAATCAGGAAATGAAAAACAACAAATTTTGCACGTCCAGCGCGCTTTTCTTTACAACCTGTAGGAACACGACCGTAAATTTCCTTTCGCCTCGTTGTTTGGAGGGCGTAAACACAGGGACAAATTCAATTTCTTCTTCTCTGAGTCCGAACTTGGGTGCAATCCCTAGGGAAGTTCACCTATATTTGCCATTTTAAGTAACGATCCAGGTAAGAAGGGAAGCAATTTCTTTTGTTGTGGCGCAATACGCTTTCCTCGCATAGAAATGTTTTCATTTTTACGCAGGGAATGCATAAACCTACAAAAAGGCAGTTTACGAAAGAAAATGTATTTAAACTCCACTTTTAAAGAGTGTATTTTTGTGTTAAAACATTTCGACCAATCACAAGAGTTGCAAACAATAGCCAAGAAATGTTTACAATTTTACATGATCCGCACATGCGATTTCTGTGTTACTTAGACTAAGACGAGATTTTGTTATAAGGAAGTTGAATAGAAAAAAAGGGATTAATATACATGCTGCTTTGCCAAGATTTCGTAAAATTTGATGTTTAAACCAATCAGAACCATAGTAGAGACAATAGCAAAGTTAGCAACTTTCTAGATTCCGACGTGTTCACTGCGTTTTGGTCCTTTCCTTCTTATCCGGACCATTACTTAAAAGAGTTGAAGGAAATAAACGCCAAAAAGTTAAAAAAAAAAAAAAAAAAACGCGCATTCATTTTGATAGCTAGGGACGTTTTCGTTGCCCTCGCCGTCGTCGTTGCTAAGGCGCCCTATATTTATGAAAGTGACAGTTCCATTTTGGTTTGACTGCAAACTGGTATGATCAAAAAAAGGAAAAGTATCCAGATAAGTTGGACAAATTGTTTACACTACAAAACATTGCGGATTTACAAGGCATCGGATTCAATTTAGATTTCGTTTTCAAAATCTATAGAGACTTGACCAAATCGGCACCTTTTCAATTCGGATTCCCGCGCTACGTCTGCTTAAAAACGACGAAACGAACCCAGTAACAAAATAAAGTAGTCTTATTGTAGGATAGATGATTGATGTGCATCAGTGCATCAGTCAATGGACCCAAACACCTGACAGAGTATTTCATAAGTTGCTATTGTCATTTCATAAGCAGTAACCAAATCTTTAATCAAGGAAGTTTTTTTTCGGGAAGTGGGGGTGCAAAGCGATTTGGAGAATTTTGCGTACCTCTGAAAAAATCCTGGCTACGCCCCTGTATGCACATTAATCCACTTCCTTCATACTTACTTTAATCATGATTTTGTTTAATAAAAATAATAATGGTAACAATAATAATAATATTTATTAACTAATGTTGCGCAAATATCAATCAAGAAATTTTCATCTTCGCATTACACACATTTTTGTACAAATTCTAGTTTTATAGATCTTAAAACAGTGACCAGCTAATAAAATGACAACTACCTAATTATTCTCACAATCCTTTTTACAAATCCTATTTAATAATAAAAATTTAAAATACACTCCTAGTACAAGTCTTAGTTCTACAATTTTTAAAATCAATGACTGATTATTCCTTAAAATCCTATTAAGAAATCCCATTTAATGATTAATGTATACAACAATATGCGGGAGCATGTGTACAGCGAATGCTAATTAAGGCGGGAAAAGTTATCTGATACAACCTGGTGCCCGGGCCTTTTCCCTTACAAATAGCACAGCCCACGAATTACGTCACCGTGACTAATTTGCAATATTTGTCTGACTTTTGTCATTAAAATGACAAAACTAAGACAAACATGACATTTTAATGACAAAAGACAAACAAAAGTGAGGAATTCGCTTATCCTGTAATTTCTATTTATTTGTCTATGTTTCAGTTCTATAAACAGTAACTGTGCGCAGCGCTATTGGGAGCGAAGAGACGCCTTCAGTTCTCCCGCCCCTCTCAAATACGGCAAGAGGAAAGCACGGGGGAAGAGGATGATTCTTACAGGTTGACCTGTTTTTATTGACTAGTCACTGCTTAGCACTTTCCCAGGACTTAGTTTCACAACCAGGCATCTCAGTCAAAGCTGCAGAAAATTTCCTACTTTAGAAACGAGAAGGCAACTGGAGCCGAAATGCGTCCCGCAATTGTTTCTGGGATCGTTACTGGGGATGTGCCGGTCAGCTATTGGCCAATTTTTGCCTCTGTCCTTTGTAACAGTCCCAGAAGACTTTGCGAAAGTTAACTAGGCCCAGTCTCCTCGTTTCTAAAGTGGCGAATTCACCGGCAAACGTGCATATTAACTACTCTCCCACAAGTCTTGCAGTCTACTCGGCAACACCAATAAAAAGTGCACTTACAATCGTAGTTCTCAGGGACTTGAGAGGTATTATAGCCACGCCCACAGCACAAAATCTTGCAATTCCCAGGACCTGGCGCGGTCTTGTAGCAGCGTCTTCCCGTGGTACCCAGCGATCCCGTGCGGTTGTTGGGCACGCAATAGTCCGGGGACTCTACCAAGAACCAAAGATCATCTTTTAATAGCTCTTCTGCATTTTTCCCATCGACCGCAACGAGCTGGTTTTCGCTCTGATGGACACTTACTCTGACAGCGTTGTCATATTTTCCACGAAGATACGCACCTACCACACCAAACGGCCCTACCATTCTGTAGCACGTCCTATACGTGCAAGAAGCTGAAATTCCGTGGCATTTGCAGACCGGTCTCATATGGATCTTCACAGCCTACATAAAGCAAAAAGAAACACAGTCGAACCCTCTTGTAAGCAACCACCCAAAAGGCCAAGATTTAGGAGTGGCTTAGGGGAAGAGGTCGCGTACGGGAGTCCAACTACAAGGGGTCTCTTCCTAGAATAGGTCCAGACACATCTTACTTATGGAAGAGAATTCATAGCATGCAATTTCTAAGTTATGATACAGTGTTCAGTACCATGTTTATATCACCCAAAGTTCTTTTTATGATCTGAGTAGCATAGTACATACAGCAAACATAGAGATCAGACCACGTAACAATTAGTCGCCGAAGGCGACGTGAATATCGGCGAATAGTCACCGAGACGAAGTCGAGGTGATTATTCGCCAATATTCACGTCGCCTGGGGCGACTAATTGTTTTAGTATAATTACATTGATGATTATTCGAAAAAATAAAATTATTGATCAATTTCCGACCCCGAAACATCAAAAAATCTGGCTGCCATTTTGAAAACTGCTAGCCTTCAATGCTATAATCACCGCGCGGTGATTATCGCGGGATAAAGCGAAGCTCCTAGCCAATCACAGCGCTCTATTTTCGATAGTCCTCAATGTAATTATACTAAAAATAGTTACTCCAAAAGTGGTGGCGGCAAGTCGCGGTGGCTTACGAAAGGTGGTCGTTTACGAGAAATTTTAACTGTAGGCTTTGACAGGGAAAATTCTTGGTGTTTTGGATAACTGACCATGGTCTCTTAGGGGAAAACAACTCGGCCAAAAGGATACTGACTAAACAATGTTTCTCTGGAGATATTTTTTATAGCTATATTTCGTGTATCCGTAGAACTCACTGATAAGTTTGGTGCTGTTAACTGTCATTACCACACAGCCGGACTGACCATTAGGATGCAGTTCGGCACGCACAAAATACGAATCGTAAATCCAACTAAAAACACAAAGATGATGAAAGACGAATGAAATATTCTAAAATTGTGTCTGAAAGTTGAAGACGACAAGTAGAACCATGAAAGGTTGGACAGCTGTCACGTGGCTATTTCTGGCCAATGAAATTTGTCGCTTAAAATGCTCATGGCGGACGCGGGAAAATTCAGTAGGAGTCAACTTGGCTCAATAATTTTGCCTTTTTTCCGTTCTGCGAAAGAAGAAAAGACAATAAAATTGTGATGGCAGAACCTAATAAATTAAGATTGTGTAAGTCCATTTCTGTCATTCAAACACGCGCTCATATTTTTGCGAACATTCAACCATTATCTGTATCTTGGACGTCTTTCAAGAAACCGCACTACCCTAGGCCATGACCCTAGCATCTATATATCCACCAGAAAACATTCTAGAACAACCCCTCGGCGTTTACAAAAGGGAATACGTTTGTTGCTTTAAGAATAACTTAAGCAGGACGTTCACAGCGCAGAACTTTGCCCGCTCGTGACATGAGAGAAGTGACCCATGGTACCATCACAAATATCCGACATTCCAATACGGCTATTTTTAGTGACAAGAATTTTGTAACAAATTAAAAACGCTGATTTCATACAGACCTCAGTTTATTCAAAGTACTTCCTTTGATCACGCTCAGGAAAAAAAAAAACCCCATTCCCAATAGGGAAGATCTTTTCCTCGGAGAGTTTAATTCTCATCTAAAGTTAGTTCGGTTTCAAAACCGTCTTCCTTATACACCAAAAAGAACTCTAGTGGGAAACTAGTTAAGAGGTAATTTTGTAATGAAGGGACTTTACTAGACCGTGAAAGTATCCTTCAATACCTATAGCTATGATGGTAACGAGTGTGTACTCAAGGCAAATAAGCTTCTTAGAAAAGCACTTGAGTTAATTAAAAGTAGCTTGGGACCCTACGTATAAATAATCATGTCTTATTGAGTGTTATAACTGGCCGCGTTTTTGAACTGATTGAAGTGAAGGGAATTGGCTACTTTGCTTTGAAGTTTCTCGTGCATATATCTAGTAAAAAAAAACATGGCGAGGGCTTGAAAATATGCAGGGAAATTAAAAGGGCCACTAAACGATTCTAATTTAGATAGATGAGAACTTAGCTATTTTTATATGATTCCTTTATTATCTTTGTCTCGAAGACGTTGTAATTGAGATTTCAAACCTCTCTGCACAATAAACAAAATACGCCACAGAATATTCAGGATTAAATATGGGCAAACGTATTGTGATTTCTTCAGTTTTTAGGCGGGGGCGGCCTGTTCACACCGATAAAGTAGTCAAAAATAGGTGGAAAAATAAAATGTTAAGGAAACTCGTTTAGAAAAATTGGGAACAAGGCTTTAAAATTTGAATTTATCACAGTTAATCGTTAGCCTGAGGCTGTGATCAGGGGCAGTGAACTAAAGACAGAAGATTGCGTAAAAAGCTGAAAATTGCGTGCAAATGGATTACCACGTACTCAGTGTTGCTAATATGTCTTACTGACCACAATCGATTGAAACTATCAGAAATGTTTTGGGACAAGGCGTTTTTTCAAACAAAAGTAAACAAACAATTAAAGAAACATAATGATGAAAACTTGATAATGATAACTTTATTTACCCTCAGCAGTATTCAGAGCACAAAGGCAAATCAAGGGCAAAAACAAATAGCCTCTAACATTTAAGGATCCGAAAGACGTGGTTTCTGAAGAATGATCGGATGATCTGATTCATTCTTCAGAAACCAGGTCTTACTTAGCCTAAAGGCAATAGACCCTTCCACGGTTTTTTCTGGCAACTTTTCATAAAGAGCAGTAAGCGAATAACCATCGACACTGCCTGAAAAAGAACTTTAAGATAAGGTAACTTGCCAAGTTTAAAGGAGATAAGTCCAAAGAGTGCCAAGATATTGCTCCAAAAAGCCGCGAAATTTTACAGACGTCTGTATGCTGAGGGGCACCATTTTGCCCCCACCATACAAACACGACGTCGCGTAAAATAACGCGACTTTGCGGACCTATATCTTCGTTAGTTTTCAACAAATCACTTTCAAACCTGCAACTTTGGTGATTTTAAGGCGTTCTTTCCAGCAGTGTTGGCGGATTTTTGCTAACTGGTCCCAGTCAAAAGCTGAAAAAACCGTGGAAGGGTTTATTAGATGATGTACTCACATGTCTTCCCACAAAGTTGTTGTGAAGGTTGATTTTTGCCCTGGCGTCTCGGTCCTTTTCTTGAGAATCTATAAACTCACTGGCGTATTTTAGAGCGTATTCAATGTTGTCATTGCAACCATCCCAATGGAAGCCTTGACCATTTCTTCCTTGATGCTGTGTATTATTGCAAACACATTCTCTCAGTAAACCACGAGCACAAGCTTTTGTAATCTCGTGAACAACTCCAGAGGAAGTTATAGCATAGATAAAGGCGGTCTCTGGCGAGGCTAAAAAAAAGCCACAACATCCCAATGTAAGAATTGAATCAGCAAAAACAAAATGAAAAGAGCAATTTGTGCGAACACTTATAGGTGGACATAAAAAAACAACTAAACAATTTATGGAGAGAGGTTGCCGTAGACGATTCACGGTTTTCTAGAAAGGGCAAGAAAAATGTATTAATAGCAGAAGCCCATGGGCTCCTGTTAATAGTGACCCCCCATGAGGAACCGCAAAGAGGTTTTTTTTCCCTGCCGCAGGGTGCCTCCGTTGCTGTGGACGCTTTACAGAAGGAAATTATCACAGCATTTCCTACTGTGCAAAGTAATTACTTTTCTCGCCTTCGTGATCCAATCAAAAATACAAAGAAATATAATAAGTGTCATTTCCTTTAACCCTTTAGGTGAGCATGCAAAAGGAGAGGACATGTTTTCCGCACGTTGCGAGACGGCCACCTCCGCGTCTGAGCACTCGCGCAAAAATATAAAAAGTTTTATAACCCGTTTAAGCCACTTTGTTTACATTTGCTCTAAGTCAGCTCGTTCTTTATGTGATATAAATGCAAGCTTTCACAACCCATGACGAACCGCAAGCCCTTAGATACGGCTTCTCCGGTCATCTGAAATGACCGCTTGCCCAATACAAAACAATGGAGTCATTGACAGAACCAGCGAGAACGCGCTTCGGGGGTCTCAAAAAATACCTGAAACATGTAAATCACGGGTTGTCGGCTGTCACATTTATTAACAAGCGCTATTTTATTTTGTTAGAGATTACTGTGACTGTAACGGGTTTGTTTTACTTCTTACTGAAGATTCAAGTCTCGATAAGTCACCCTGTTCGATAAAATGAAAATATTAAAATTATTCTTTCTTTTTAACTACCACATAAAATCAGTCAGGAGCCAAACGAAAGCCCCAGGTGATTAAAAGCAAAAGGCCGCGCGCGAGAAGAAAGCGAGACCACAAAAATATTGACTTCGAAATGTAACCGCTCTCTTGGCCGTCATGTAAATGCCGTGTCACGCAAAAGCTTAGAAATTCAAGCGTACTCTATCACAAAACTAAGAACCCTTTTGAAGCGAAAATTTGTTTGACAATTAGTTTTCAGCTACTCTAATGCATCGTGAAAGCAAAATCTCGGTAGGATGGATAGTTTTTTAGTTTGAATTTGTGACGTCATGTGAAAACCAAGAATAGCTTGTATAGCTTGTATACCCCTTAATTTTCCAGTTATTGCGCAAGTGATTTCACAATACCTTGGTGTATAACTCACAGAATCTCGGGCGTGCCACCTAGTGTTTCTGTTGCATTCAGTATAAAACTCGCACTTAGGAGTTAAAAACACCATGGCATTGCAATAAAACTCGCTCACTCGAGCTAAAACATATTAACCCTTAATTTTCCACTTGGTGCGCAAGTGATTTCATAATACCATGGTGTCTAACTCACAGAATCACGGGCGTGCCACCTAGTGTTTCTGTTGCATCAAAAATCACACTTAGGAGTTCTAGAACACCATGGCATTACAATAAAACTCGCTTACTCAAGCTAAAACATATCAGACATATTAACCCTTAATTTTCCTCTTTGTGCGCACTAAGTGATTTCATAATGCTGCGGTGTCTAACTCACAGAATCACGGGTACGCCACCTAGTGTTTCTGTTGCATGATAAAACTCGCACTTAGGAGTTTAAAACACCATGGCATTGCAATAAAACTCGCTCACTCGGGCTAAAACATATCAACCCTTAAATTTCCACTTGGTGCGCAAGTGATTTCATAATACCGTGGTGTCTAACCCACAGAATCACGGGCATGCCACCTAGTGTTTCTGCATGTTGCATTATAAAACTCGCACTTAGGAGTTTAGAACACCATGGCATTACAATAAGACTAGCCGCACTTAACAGTAAAGTCATTCTTTTTTTAACGTAGTTACCCTCGAAACATGTTAAGGTGCTTCCTAGTGGTTTCTCTTCAGGCATTTCTCTGGCGTTCCATTCCTCGTTCTTTTATACAGTCCTCGGGACAGTCCTGTCGCAAGAATCTTACAAATACTAATGTGGGGGGGTACAGGGGGGTCACAATCTCCCGCTTCCCGTACCCCGTTCTCCCGCCTCCCGTACGTTTTTGTCCCTTTGTCTCCCGACTCCCGCCCTTTATTGTGTTTCTCCCGTTATCACGTAAATCACGCTGTTTGACTCCCTATTCAGATTCTAATAGGGAGTGCTTTGGCCTTGTCCAAAATAAAAAATTGTGTTGTAAATCGAACCACTCCGCACTTTCCAGCGCGATCATTGAAGCGGCATTCCTTCGACACAAGTTTACACCACGCGGCAAAATCTTCATTACAGTTTCCCTGCTAGTAGAGGTCTCTCACGACGAGGCAAAAATGAGAGAAAGGAGAGAGAGGCCTCTGCCGGCTTCCGAAGCGTTGTTTGATGAAGCCGCCGACCAGATTTCTGCTGGAAACTTACCGGTTTCAAAACCGTTTTCGTTTAATGTGTAATGCGCGTGCCCTGTTAGACTGAACGATGACAATTATTGAGCCCACAATGGAAGGTGTTGACAGGCCAACCATGATTCATAACCGAGAATATCTCCCAGAGATTTTGCTCTCTTGAAGGAAATGATGAGACGCTCGTTGTATATTTTTCTCAGTAGTGGTTACTTTAGAACTAAATGCCATTTGCTCATGAAGATGTTTTTTATGGTTTGGCAAAGCAGGGTGGTACGTGGTAACGAGAGGTAGAATTTTCTTTCGCACTTCGTTGTTCTTTTGTATAGCCGATTTCCGTTCAGTAAATTTAACCTCAGAGGATTTTTTTTGTGAGGGTAACCTCTAGCGCGCTAGCGTTTTTTGAAGTTGTAGGTGTTCTCATAGAAAGATTTAGCTGAGGAGTTAGTTCTTAGAAGTCTAAGGGCTTCGCCCGCGGATGTCAAGGATTCCTTGGATGTGAAATCTCTTGCTTTTGTAAACAGTTGTATCAAGAACGTTAATCTCTTTATCAAATATTTCAGCCGTAAGTTTAATTGTAGGGTAATGCCTGTTTGGAAGAGTACGTAATGAATTCAGCAATCTCCTTCCTCTCAGTTATCCATGCCACAACGAGAAAATATCGTCAATGAATCTATTCCACGCAAGAGGTTTAGTTCTGCTAAGGTTCAGTATTTCTGTTTCGACCTCCGATACAAGGGTAACTTCAAGTGATTTGCCCTCTTATTTTGAATTGTAATCCAAAAAAAGGCATTTACCGTCTTTTCCAGACTTTCAGCTTTCCTTTTTTTCCTTTTCGCGCGCAAACCGGTTCTATGGGTTGTGTCGCACATGACAAAAACGTCACTGGTTGTTAAGGAAACGCGAGGGCATGCGTGATAGAAAACGCGTCGGAAGCCGGCAGAGGTCTCTCTCCATTCTCTCATTTTTGCCTCGTCTTGAAAAACCTCTGCTAGCAGGGAACATTACAGTGTTTTGTGAACTACAGTCGTAAGGAGCGAGCTACCAGAAATTAGGTCTTCCATGGACGGATTTTTCCCCACCAAACCGAAAAATGCTAAGACCGATCATCTTTGACGACATTTGACCTGACTCGCTTTGTCGTCCTTACGGAGAATTTCGACATCTAGCAAGACAGACGAGACACTGACACGACTGACACAGTCGACACACATGTACATATGTCATGCAATCTCATTCATGTCCTATGATGTAAGCGACTTGGAAAGGATTCCAATTTCACAGGAAGTAATGCCGTTTATCCCGAGCACGGATTTTCGTTTTTTGACTTTTCTCGTGTATAAAATTTTGCTTTAAGCCTCGGAAAACGTAAAATGGAAGTCAAGAAACGTTGTTAGGTTCGTTTCTTTGACTGCCTTTTTGAATTTCTCTCCCGCTTCCCGCCATCGTAGAGATCCCGCCTCCCGCCCTTTCTTCTCCCGTCTCCCGTACCCCTCCCGCCCCCTGTTCTCCCGGGCTCCCGCTCCCCTGTCCCCCCCCCCCCCACACTAATGGCAAAAGTGAAACCCGCAAGCAGCTATTGATCAAAAGACTCCCTTAACAATGATTTCCATTCCCATACCACATTTTCTAAAATCCTGCGATACATAGCTGTTTCTTGACTGGATAAAGAGTTAAATGGCGGTAGCGGCGCGATTTGGTAATTTTTGGCGGGCTTTGGACACGTTTTGGCGGGATGGCGATTTCAGTATTCGACCGAATCCATTTGATCGCTTGGTCTTTGTGTTTTCTGCCTCTATGACATCTCCAGGAAATTAGGACGGGTTACTACAATAGTATTTCCGCAAGCCCGTCATTAAATATCGGAAGTTTTGTATGTAACTCGTTTGAACACACTTTACATCATATCGTTGACAGTAGATCATGCCTAATAGTCACCAAACAAATGCAGTCGGATTAGAATATCTAACGTTTTGAACAACAAAATGCCAACCAGAATGCCGGTGAATATTACCACTTACATGTTTATCGTGATATCGTTAGGCTCAACCATTTTGAAGGCATAGGAGTACCGTCTTCTCCTCGTGATGTCATCTAAACTACCCAGAAGCGCACACCGTCCTTTACGGTCAGCTCAAGAAGGCAATGCTGGCTTTTTTCGATCAGAGGTCAAATCATCATGTCACACTAATTCCATATAAAGAAAAAGTCAATTATTATTTCCATTGTTTTGGTTAAATTTTTAACTATATTGCGTTGAATGTACAAGATTCCACCAGAGTCACCAGAGAGATTAAATAAAAATACGAGCACCACGCACTAACACGTGCGTGACACGCGATACACCGAGAAAACTGCAATTGTTTCCTATTCACTGCGAAGCTGCGGTTTAGTAAGCTCATGCCAAAAAGTTTAAGTATTAGTGCGCAGTTAAGTACAGCCGTATCGTTGAATCTGTACACACATATCCTTAGAGATCAATGATTGCAATTTGCTGAAAAATAAAAAAAAACTGCAGTTCGTTGCTATTCAACTTCCTAGCCTCTCATGGCAAAAGCTGGTCTAACAGAAAACGCACTGCAGGTTGTGAAAGCTTGTATTTATATCATATAAAGAACGAGCTGACTTAGAGCAAATGTAAACAAAGTAGCTTAAACGGGTTATAAAACTGTTTACATTTTTGTGCGAGTGCTCAGACTTCAAGGTGGCCGTCTCGCGACGGCGGAAAACACGTCCTATCCTTTTGCATGCTCACCTAAAGCGTTGAAGGAAATGACGCTTATCATATTTCTTTGTATTTTTGATTGGATCACGAAGGCGAGAAAAGTAATCAGGAAATGGTGTGATAATCTCCTTCTTTAAAGAGTCCACAGCAACGGAGGCACCCTGCAGCAGGGAAAAAAAAACCTCTTTGCGGTTCCTCATGTGCAGTGCGTTTTAGACCAGCTGATGCCAGGAGAGGTTAGGAAGCTGACTAGCAACGAACTGCAGTTTTTGTTTATTTTTCAACAAATTGCAATCATTGATTTCCGAGGTTATGTGTGTGCAGATTCAACGATACGGCAGTTCTTAACTGTGCACTAATTCTTAAACTTTATGGCATGAGCTTACTAAACCGCAGTTTCGCAGTGAATAGAAAACAATTGCAGTTTTCTCAGTGTATCGCCTTTCACGCACGCGCTAATGCGGTACTCGTACTTTCTCTCTGATAAAATCTTGTACATTCAACGCAATATAGTTAAAAATTTAACCAAAACAGTGGAAATAATAATTGACTTTCTTTATATGGAAGAAGTGTGACATTATGATTTGACCTCTGATCGAAAAAAACCAGCATTGCCTTCTTGAGCTGACCGTAAAGGACGGTGTGCGATTCTGGGTAGTTTAGATGACATCACGAGAAGAAGACGGTACTCCTATGCCTTCAAAATGGTTCTGAGCCTAACGATATTACAATAAACATGTAAGTGGTTTTATTCATCGGCATTCTGGTTGGTAATTCGTTAGCTATTTTAATCTGTCTGAATTTGTTTGGTGACTATTATGCATGATCTACTGTCAACAATGTAAAGTGTGTACAAACGGGTTACATACAAAATTTCCGATATTTATTGACAGGCTTGCGGAAATACTATTGTAGTAACTCGGCCTAATTTCCTGGAGATGTCATAGAGGCAGAAAACACAAAGACCAAGCGATCAAATTGATTCGGTCGAATACTGAAATCGCCATCCCGCCAAAACGTGTCCAAAGCCCGCCAAAAATTACCAAATCTCGCCGCCACCGCTATTTAATTCTTTATCCAGTCAAGAACAGCTATGTATTGCAGGATGTTAGAAAATGAGGTGTGGCAATAGCTGCTTGCGGGTTTCACTTTTGCCATTAGTATTCGTAAGATTCTTGCGAGAGGACTGTATAAAAGAACGAGGAATGGAACGTCAGAGAAAAGCCTGAAGAGAACCACTAGGAAGCACCTTAACATGTTTCGAGGTTAACTAAATAAATCAAGAAAACAATGACTTTACTGTTGCGTGCGGCGAGTTTTATTGTAATGCCATGGCTTTCTAGAACTGCAAGTGCGAGTTTTATAATGCAACAGAAATACTAGGTGGCACGCCCGTGATTCTGTGAGTTAGACACCACGGCATTATGAAATCACTTGCACACTAAGTAGAAAATTAGGAGTTTTAAAATATCTTTTAGCTTGAGAGAGCTGGTTTTATTGTAACTATGCTATGGTGTTCTAGAACTCCTAAGTGCGAGTTTTAAAGCAACAGATCAGACAACAATAGGTGGCGCGCACGTGATTCTGTGAGTTAGACACCACGGCGTTATGAAATCATTTGCGCGCAAAGAGGAAAATTAAGGGTTAATATGTTAGATATGTTTTAGCTTATATAAGCGAGTTTTATTGTAATGCCATGGTGTTCTAAACTCCTAAGTGCGAGTTTTATAATGCAACAGAAACACTAGGTGGCACGCCCGTGATTCTGTGAGTTAGACACCACGGCATTATGAAATCACTTGCACACTAAGTAGAAAATTAGGAGTTTTAAAATATCTTTTAGCTTGAGAGAGCTAGTTTTACAGGGGCATCCAACGACAATTTTCGGAAAATATCTGTTCGGAAGACGATTTAAGATCTATACTTTTCGGAACATTTGCTGTAAAATTTCTTGCTTGCCTGCCTCTCCTAGGATTTTCGAAAATCTAAAAAATGGTATAATTGCCTATTTTTAACGGATTTTTCCCCGAAAAAGGTCACCTAGAATTTTCGGGAGCCTTTTTTCAGGCTGAAATTTTCGAAAAGGAAGGTTTTGATCCCTATAATTTTCGGATCACTAGACTTTCAGCTAGGAAATCCGAACAGATGAAAAATTTTTAGGGGATAAAAATATGCCTATATCTACCGTTTAAATACTAAAATACGTTTAACAATGCTATGTTTAAGTGGTTTTGAACTATATTCTCGTTGGGTGCCCCTAGAACTCCTAAGTGCGAGTTTTAAAGCAACAGATCAGACAACAATAGGTGGCGCGCACGTGATTCTGTGAGTTAGACACCACGGCGTTATGAAATCACTTGCGCACAAAGAGGAAAATTAAGGGTTAATATGTTAGATATGTTTTAGCTTATGTAAGCGAGTTTTATTGTAATGCCATGGTGTTCTAAACTCCTAAGTGCGAGTTTTATAATGAAACAGAAACACTAGGTGGCACGCCCGTGATTCTGTGAGTTAGACACCACGGCATTATGAAATCACTTGCACACTAAGTAGAAAATTAGGAGTTTTAAAATATCTTTTAGCTTGAGAGAGCTAGTTTTATTGTAACTATGCTATGGTGTTCTAGAACTCCTAAGTGCGAGTTTTAAAGCAACAGATCAGACAACAATAGGTGGCGCGCACGTGATTCTGTGAGTTAGACACCACGGCGTTATGAAATCACTTGCGCACAAAGAGGAAAATTAAGGGTTAATATGTTAGATATGTTTTAGCTTAGGTAAGCGAGTTTTATTGTAATGCCATGGTGTTCTAAACTCCTAAGTGCGAGTTTTATAATGCAACAGAAACACTAGGTGGCACGCCCGTGATTCTGTGAGTTAGACACCATGGTATTATGAAATCACTTGCGCAATAACTGGAAAATTAAGGGGTATACAAGCTATACAAGCTAAATGTGCGTCTTAGAGCGTTTTTTAATAAGTGGTTTTCTTATAAGAGGCCCTCCGCCAGTTATATGTTTTTGGCATTCATTAGTAAAAGATTTGTTTTCTTGTTACAAATGAAACACGCGTAGTAAAATTCCCATTTCAGGCACTTTTAGTAACGTCCTGGAAGGCACAGTAAGTAACCGGTTATTCTGAAGGAGGCTTTTCTTTTTTCTTTTTGATTTTCATTTAGAATAATATTGTTGCGATCCGTTCGCCGGGAATCTCAGCTAATGCGGTTACATTTCGAAGTCAATATTTTTGTAGTGTCGCGTTCTCCTCGCGCGCGGCCTTTTGCTTTTAATCACCTGGGGCTTTAGTTTGGTTTTGGTTTGGCCCGTGACTGATTTTACGTGGTAGTTAAAAATAAAACAATTTTAGTATTTTCATTTTATCGAACAGGGTGACTTATCGAGACTTAAATCTTCAATAATAAGTAAAACAAACCCGTCACAGTCACAGTAATCTCTAACAAAATGAAATAGCGCTTGTTAGTAGATGCGACGGCCGACAACCCGTGATTTACATGTTTCAGGTATTTTTTGAGACCCCGAAGCGCGGTCTCGCTGGTTCTGTCTACGACTCCATTGTTTTGTATTGGGCAAGCGGTCATTTCAGATGACCGGAGAAGCCGTATCTAAGGGCTTGCAGTTCGTCATTGACTAGTGTAAAACCACTGAAATAAGCATTTCTAGACGTTTTCGTTACATCAAGCCTTGCACGGAGTAGGATAAATAATGCTGCAAGACAAAATCAAGAATTTCAAGGGCTGTTGAAATAGGCAGGTTCTTGACCCGGGGGGGGGGGGGGGTGCTCCTGGGAATTCTTGGCGGGTGCGTGCCGCCCGGTTCTCCGAATTCTGTACAATTTTTTCATGCTGAACTAAGGCAATTAAGAAATTTTTTTACCTTTTCGCAGAACTTTACCGAAAAGGCTGACATCACGAGCGATTGTAGAACAGTTCCATAATTCCATCTTGAGTTGTTTCTGGCATTCGGCTACACTAAGTTTTGCACCCTTTCCAACACTGATCGCAATATCAGGATATCCTTCACAAAACTGTTTTTGTTCCTTAACTAAGCCAGCCTTGCTACACATTACCTTGGCATCAAGGTCGTACACTCGAGACATAAACCTATTGAAACAAACGAGCAAATTAACTGTTGCCAAACGGTTTCACTTATGAGCTAAAATTCTAATAATCAGTAAGACGTTTAAACTTACCACCAATGAGAGCACGAAAGTATTGGAAATGATAACAGGAAAAAAGCGAAAAAGCAGGTCGAGTTCCGCATGTTCTTTTACACTTGTCCTGTGCGTGATTCTTCTACGCAGTTTAAAAAGAATCTCGCGCGCGTCTGAATGATCAAAACTGAATGACCACGGTACAATGAGCTTTTCCGATTCAGTGAAAAGCATTCTTGCTCTTTCAGCCATGCCAGGTAAGAAACAATTCATGATTGACAATAACGAAACATCATATAAGATACCGTTTACTGAATTCGTATCCGGTCTCTTAACAGTCCGTCAAGGAAATGCTCGTCGTCGACTCTATATAAGCAAACCCCACTTCAGAGGGGGTAGTTTTAAAAGAATATGTATTAGAGCAAGAGAGTATAATTGATAAGAGTTGGTTTATCTTTTATTTCCCCAATGTAATTGTGTCTGACAAATCGATTCCAGTCAAAGACACAGGACGAAATAACGTGTTTCCGTAAATGGAAACTTAACGTAAACACGTAAAACCGTTGGGGAAACATGACGGCAAGTACATGTCCCCGTTAGCGGATACATTACGTTTACCCGTGTTTCTGTCGCTGCGTTTTCGGCGGAATCGTACCACTTTTTTTGTACGTTTCCGTCAAATTTCCGTCTAAGGAAATAGGTGTTTCCGCAAGCGTAAATGCGTGGCATCCTTGCGTAAACACGCGAAAACGTTCCGGAAGCAAGTCAATTTCACGCTTGGAAATTTTTGCTTCAATCCGGGCCAACTTTTTTCGGGACCGTGCGAAGACTGGTTCCTAACAAAGACAAATTCAAGATGGCGACGTGAAGCCAGACGAACTACGGCTGATTATAACGGCATTGAAGAGCCGTGAAAACATTAGGAATTGCAATTTCAAACCAATAAATGAAATGAACACAAGTTAAACTATTCATACAGTAATATTTCAGCTCAGTAGACATCATGTCATTTAGAGCAGCAGCTCTGTTATGTATATCGATTCTCGTCCTAATTATAGATCTCTTTAGTAACAACTAAGTTTCAAAATGCCTTCTTTAAGAACTTCGCTTCGATAAGTTTAACTTACCTTCATTAAGAAATTTGAAGGGACACCTTTCTTGTTTGGTGGGGGTGTTTTAATGTCAAAGAAGAGACCTCAAATACACTTGAACGTGGCTGAACTGGTGTTGTTTGACGATGACATGATGTATTATTGTAACTTCCCACTTTTCAACGAACAAAATTCCTCGCTGTTTATTATTATCTGCCACGAAGGTTAGCATTTTGTCTTGACAATTCACGAAGTAGAAATCGCTTTACTGAGAATAGGACAACCTTGGAGCGGAGGAGTGATTTTCTTGCTTCTCGCAAGTCATCCAAAACCTGTTAGTTCATCCATTAACAAGCGTGATGTGAACCTGATTGACCTAAAAATGGTATTTTTTGTAAGAAAAATTCACGTGCGTAAGCTCCAAACTTAAGCAACTAAAGCATCAAAACAAAGGATAAATACCTTCTTCATGTTTTCCTCGTTTCCGTTTTTGAGATATGGGCACCAAACAGCAGATATAAAACCTTTTCCAAACCTTCCTTCAGCCAGACTTTTCTCTCAAGAACCTCGCAAGAAACTCTCTCTTCGCCGACATAACGCTAGTCTCAAAATATTCGAAGACAAGGCATGCAAGGTACCGATAAAAAGCTCTTTCTTCGTAGCTTTTATCGCGCTCGTCAAAACATTGTTTATTAGTACCAGTTCTCTCTCACATGGCGATAAAGCCTGACCGATTTTCGCTCTTGGCGGGCTGCGATATGGCCGCGCAGAATTTCAAAAAAGAGGACTGGGGAAACGGGGACACGAAACTTGGCCAAAATTGGCACAAAAATTTCCAAGCGTGTTTCATGTTTCCGTCAACGTAATCGGGTGTAACTATTGCGGAAATACGAGTTTACGAGTCGGAAACCGGTGTTTTCAAGTTATTTCCATTATTTAAAAAAAAACGTTTTTCACCATCTTGGGGTGGTTTTCCCACCATCTATAGTAACAAAAACCCATTCTCTCCACATTTCTATGTCACAAAAAAATACCAAAGCAATATTTCCAAGTACTTTCTTTATTCTCCTTGCTTCCTAAATTGACAATCAGGTCTTCTTATAGTATTTATTCCTTACATTGGTTAAGTTAAATTAAATTTTAAGTGTGAGTGCCTATTCACACTAGCAATGAACAAGAAGAGTAAGAAGCTCCCTTTAAGAAATCCACTAGAAATGTTTTGTAGGACAAAGTACTGTTTGCTTGTTTTGTTTTGTTTTTTTCTTCTAAATAAACTGTCAAATCTGTTAACAAATTAATATCCTTTATAGCAGATAGTGATATACACTTTCATGCGCAGCTAGTGACTAGTTATAGTTTTTGTTGTCTATAATATCTAAACAAAGTGGAATATGATTTGTCGGGTGTGTGTACATTGTAGTCCTGAGTAGGACTGTTGTTGACAGCAACTAATGTTTTGACAACAAGGTGATGATCATTTTTTATGGGCATTGTCAAAACATCAGTTCCTGTCAACAGTCCCAGTAGGAACTATACTAACCTGTATGATCATAATATATAACCTACTTACTTATATGATCATTCTGCTTCAGGATAGTATAAAATATTGTGTTAGGAAATATTCTTTCTCTTCTGACATGCCGTTCCAAACGACACAATTTTCTATGACCGGTGCAAAGATTCAAATGCAAAAAAAAATACATCAATAAAAAAAGTATGGCTACAGTTTTACATAATATAAGTCTGCTAAAACTTTTTATGTGTTTCATATATACGTTTTAGGTCACTTCTATGCTGAAGTCATTAATTACTTAGTTTCTTTACCCATACCCAAAATGCTCGACTTGTAGAGCTATGAAGGAGATACACGTACATGTATCAAGCCAATTTCATCAGGAAGCACAAACCATAATAATTCTTGGTGATTTATGCAGTCATGGCATTTAAGCCTGAAGTTGGCCAAATTTCAATCCATGTTCTGTCAACGACTCCATTGTTTTGTATTGCGCAAGCGGTCATTTCAGATGACCGGAGAAGCCGTATCTAAGGCTTGCAGTTCGTCATTGACTAGTGTGAAACCACTGAAATAAGCGTTTCTAGACGTTTTCGTTACATCAAGCCTTGCACGGAGTAGGATAAATAATGCTGCAAGACAAAATCAAGAATTTCAAGGGCTGTTGAATAGGCAGGTTCTTGACCTGGGGGAGGGGGGTGCCGCCCGGTTCTCCGAATTCTGTACAATTTTTTCATGCTGAACTACGGCAATTAAGAAATTTTTTTACCTTTTCGCAGAACTTTACCGAAAAGGCTGACATCACGAGAGATTGTAGAACAGTTCCATAATTCCATCTTGAGTTGTTTCTGGCATTCGGCTACACTAAGTTTTGCACCCTTTCCAACACTGATCGCAATATCAGGATATCCTTCACAAAACTGTTTTTGTTCCTTACACGAGGAGCCGCAAGTAGTAAAATTTCTGTCCCGTAATTTAATCAGTTAAATCATCAAAGTTGACAGGTCTTTCTGATGATCAAAGCGACCGTTCGGTTTACCATTTACACCTTCAGTGCGAAGACTGTCATGGGAACATTAACACCTTAAGGATAATTGCTTACCATAACAGTGGTAGGTCGCGCGCTTCTGGTCGGTTTCGAAGAACGTGATCGTGACCGGGGGATCGTGACTGTTGTTTTCATTCAGTGACTGTGCGCGTTGATATGCCAACGTTTAAAACAGACTACAACATTAAATTTTTCAGAGTATAAAAGCAAAGAAGCTGCTGAGTAGAAACTAAACCGTCCCAGACTTATTCCTTTTCATTCGTGTACTTTCATCTTGATGGGGTCTGGATGATGAATTTACTTGTCTTCTAATCAGGCACGTAAACAACATAGAGATAAAACAATTCATTTTGCTTTTGAGGAGTAAATTCATCTTAAAAAAGTTAAACTAGTGGACCACTTTCTCCGCGTACTTGTAAAAATAGGCATTTAATATGTCGCGCTACAGTGCGAAAATCTGCTTGTCGTGGATTAGATTTCAGTATACATATTTCGCGCCAGAATAAATTAGTTTGCGCGCAAAGAGCTTCTAAAAAAAATCACAAGGTTTGTCCCACTTCGAGTCCACCTTCTGGAGATACGCCGGCATGGTAGCTGGAATACATTGCCGAGCCGAAGATCTGACATTTTTTCCTCCTCGTCTTTTTTTCTCCGCGACGTTTGTTTATATTTGTAGTGAGAATGCCGTGCATATTGGTGGATTTTACTTCAGTCAAGCGGCTTCAGTTCCTGCGGCTTGCTACTAAGGGGCTGTTTACATGAGAAAACTCGCACCGGCGCGAGTTTCATACCGACATGACTTTTTGATTTCGTATCGCGTTTACATGATGACTGGGTTATTTCACATATGATCTCGTTATTTGAAGGTACACTTCATTTTGATAAAATGCACGTATGATTCAAAATCGCGAACATTAGACCGATTTCACACCGAAACGGGTGGTCGTTTCGTGTTTACATGATACCGTTGCGAGATTTCGTACTGGAGTGAAATTCTCGCCCCGGTGCGACAACCGGAGTGAACTCACGCCGGGGCGACTCGCGCCGGCATGACTTTTTGTGGTGGTATCATGTAAACAAATGTAGAGCCATGAAAGGGAACCGAAGTGAACTCGTCGCGGCGCAAAAGTCGCCCCGGTGTCATGTAAACACCCCCTAAGAGTGTCGGAATCGCTTTGTTCGCCTTTAACAGATTTGTTGTCGAATGTAAGGTAAAAGAACGGACTACTGTAAGGTAAGAATTGAAGTTTAAATTTGTTTCTCGGCGAAAAATAGTGCATACAACTCGTGAAACCTGTGAGTATTACCTCTATTTAATATACCGGATGTCATGCGATGACCCCTCGCTTTATATTTTACGATGGAGAAGACGGATACAAACAATAATTTCTTTCGCAACGTTTAGTATAATTTACTTAATATGGAGATCATCTGAGGACGATTTTTCTTTATATATGCTTCATCTCTTGGTTTATTTCGGCTACGTGCGAAAAATTAGATGACAATGTTTAGCTAATGTTTGTGTGCTATAATTATACTGATAATTTCTTGCACCTTGAAACTCATGAAAGCCAAACTTTAACCCTAGCAAAAAACTCTTTTAATGGAGGAACTCAACCTGATAGTTGCACTAAAATCTAATAATTGTTACTGCATTTGCATGCTCTCTGTAACCTTGTGGGTAGAACTTACCTGATGGTTATATTAATAATAATCACTGCATTTGCTCTCTGTAACCCGTCGTGGGTAGAACATACCTGATGGTTACATTAATAATAATCAGTGCATTTGCTCTCTGTAACCCGTCGTGGGTAGAACATTCCTGATGGTTACATTAATAATAATCACTGCATTTGCTCTCTGTAACCTCGTGGGTACAACATACCTGAAGGTTACGTTAATAATAACCATTGCATTTTCTCTTTGTAACCTCGTGGGTAGAACATACCTGATGGTTACATTAATAATAATCACTGCATTTGCTGTCTGTAAACTCGTGGGTAGAGTATACCTGATGGTTACATTAATAATAATCATTGCATTGTCTCTTTGTAACCACGTGGGAAAAAAAAATTAATGCCTCTCTGCTGGAAATTTTGCCCTGTCCTTTGAGCATAGTGATCTTTGGGTAGCGAATTCACGAAAACAGGTAAAACGCTTTTTTAACAACAGCATTTATAATATTTGGCTTTTTGAGGGAGGTTAAACATTAATGGAATAGAATATTAAAAAAGCTGATAAAGTGGAAAAAGTTATCTTTACAAAATGCGCTTTGACAAATGTCAAGGAGTGAAATGAGCTGAAGTTTTGTAGTTAGCCCGAAGAAAACCTGTTCCTGCATGAAAAGCAGTTCTGATTCCCTTCTCTTAACTAGAAGAGATGCATATCCCTGTGAACCAGTTTTTTAACCAGGAGCGATTCCCACTCACTTCTGATACTTTATTGACACGAGTTCCTATTTCAATATATGTCTAATTCAAGCTTAGCCGCGTGATAGCTCTTCGTTAGCGAAAAGGTCCAAGTGATATTTTGATTGACGTGTTGTTTTGGATCCTGAGGTTTTTTAACACCTTTTCTCTAGCCTAACTGGCGAAGATATTCTAGGAATTTACCCTTCAATTCCAAATTCTTTGATGTGCCGCCAGATGCCGTGCAAAAATATCACCGCTTGCGGCTCCTCGTGAAAGCCAGCCTTGCTACACATTTACCTTGGCATCAAGGTCGTACACTCGAGACATAAACCTAATGAAACAAACGAGCAAATTAACTATTGCGCAAACGGTTTCACTTATGAGCTAAAATTCTAATAATCAGTAAGACGTTTAAACTTACCACCAATGAGAGCACGAAAGTATTGGAAATGATAACAGGAAAAAAGCGAAAAAGCAGGTCGAGTTCCGCATGTTCTTTTACACTTGTCCTGTGCGTGATTCTTCTACGCAGTTTAAAAAGAATCTCGCGCGCGTCTGAATGATCAAAACTGAATGACCACGGTACAATGAGCTTTTCCGATTCAGTGAAAAGCATTCTTGCTCTTTCAGCCATGCCAGGTAAGTAACAATTCATGATTGACAATAACGAAACCTCATATAAGATACCGTTTACTGAATTCGTATCCGGTCTCTTAACAGTCCGTCAAGGAAATGCTCGTCGTCGACTCTATATAAGCAAACCCCACTTCAGAGGGGGTAGTTTTAAAAGAATATGTATTAGAGCAAGAGAGTATAATTGATAAGAGTTGGTTCATCTTTTATTTCCCCAAAGTAATTGTGTCTGACAAATCGATTCCAGTCAAAGATTTGTGAATGATAAACTCGTGCCTGCAAGCTATAAGCCCATTTTAACTTACGCCCGCGCTTACCAAGCGTCTTTCGGTCCATAATTTCTGTCAAACACGAGATATGTTTCTTCTTCGTGGTCGGAGAGTTTATGATGCTTGTTTAAGAGGGTAAAATGAGACAAAGAAATAAATTTTAGTTTTTCTTTACAGTCAACCCAAGTCAATCGTACCCCCCAAGATTTCATTAATGAATTTATTATTCGAATATTGAATCCGTTGGTGGTTGTAAATTTCAGATTCGTCTATATGCATTCTTGCATACGTAATGAGCCGTGAATTCACACGCCATTCAGTTACGAAATTTCTACCAGCTCAGTTTCCCTGGATTCGATGTAAGTGTGTTCTAGGAAATTTAATCCATTGAAAGATTTTCAATCTGACCAAATACAGAGAAGTTCTCGTAAAATATTCACAGCTCATTTCGCATGCAGGAATGTCGATTTGAATTTGACACTAGTTTCGGGAACGACTAACGGATTCATTTTTCAAATAATCAATTCATTAATAGAATCTTTGGGGGTACGCTTGACTTGGCTTGACTGTAACACCTTCAAAACAGCTGCTCCACAGAATGTCACAGACACACGTAACGCAAAAGAGTATACTGTGAGTATCGAAGTATCACAGTCACGATGACTGCCACGAAATCAACCCACGCGGTTTTTACCCTCCAAATAGGGATTTGAATTTACTGTGGACTTCCGTGTTGTGATGTCACACCACCCATATCCCCTTCGGGCATTTTCTGTTTCTCGTCGTCCGTAACCATTTCATACTTGCGGAACGTCAACATTACCCAACGATTCCGTGCAGTCCCTTTTAAAGCAAAACGAGATTTTTCTGGTATACTGCCCGCATATTTTAGGAGGGTCTGAATGGGGTTTAGTGTTTAGTGTTATTTGCCAAAAAGTTTTATTGTTTGCTGTTAAATTAGCCAAGTTTTTAATGTTTACTGCTTCCGCAGAAAATACTGTTAAGTGTTTGGAGAGTTTTTCGTAAAAAACCCATAGTCTTTTGGCATTATGTTATCAGTCCTTGTCTGCTCTTGGAAAATCGGTGTAAAACCGCTCCTGAAATTCGAGCCTGTGCTCGGTAATCTTCGGTAGTCTTCGGACCTATTCGGACTGTCAAGGCGTGGTTTTATAAATTAACAAAGTGGGGGCTGGCGTGTGCTTCCTGTTGAACCTTTTCCTTTTCTCCAGCCAAGCTTTGCTGTTTTTCTGCCACAGGGCAACTTAAAACTGATCCTTTTTCTAGACAAAGTTAAACTCACTGTTTTCTTCATCGCCGTAATTGATCTGAGAAGCATAGAGAATTGTCGCCCGCGGACAATTTCGGTTTCCGGTGTACATTATTAACCACAAATTAGGCGCAACACCATCCAAAGTGAGAGCCAGAGAAAAGTATTAAGAAGGTAAATTTCACTTAAAAACAACAACTACTACTACAGTCAAACCTTTATTAAGCGGTCACCTCGGGAATTGGGCAGGTGACCGCGGTTTAATACAGGTTTTCTAAAATTAAGAGGCCCTGCTCCTAAGAAACGACCGATGATTTCTGGCTAAAAAATAAAATCGGCCGATTTTTATCTCCCAAATAGAGGTTACCAAATACTATTCAAAAATGAATTTCTTTTGTTTCAGTTTCGCTTTAAACCAAAAATATCGAGCCGCAAACTTTTTCCGTCTGATAGCAGCAAAATCAGGCCTAAATAAGCCTTCGACGAAAAGGGTTCAGAAATCACTATCGCAACGCAAAATAACGAGAAAACTACACAGTGATAAAGAAAAAGGCCTTTTAATACATACATACATACATACATACATACATACATACATACATACATACATACATACATACTTTATTGGAACTCCCTTCAACAGAGCTTTTCAGTCACAATAACCTAACTATTTTAACTTAATCACAATAACAATTTGAATTAAAAATTCAATCATTTCTTATAGAACATATTATTTAAAAGGGTCTTCTTAAAACTATTAATTTCTGTTATATTCTTAATATTCCCAGCTAGCCCATTCCATTCCCTTGGACCCCGATAATAAAACGCCCTTTGTCCCGTTCACAGTCTACATCGAGGAACCACAAAATCATTACATCCCCTAGTGTTCCTATTGTGGACTGCTGAACGTTTAACAAAACATTTAACTAAATAATCTGGAGCTAGACCATTTACACACTTGAATGCTAAAACTAGATCATTAAATAAAACTTTCTCTGTAACATCCAACCATCTAAGAGATCTCCGACCCTGAGAGATATGGTCGAACTTACTTAACCCTAGTACAATTCTGGCTGCAAAATTCTGCGCCAACTGCAGTTTGTGTAGATTACGTTTAGATGTGTTCCCCCACACCGAGGAACAATAAAACAATTTACTGAAAACGAAGCTATTTATAAGTAATAAAAGTGTTTTCTTGTCTAAAAGATGTTTAATTCTTCTGATATGTACCAACTGGTTCATGCAACTAGAGGCTGTCTTAGTGATATGTACATCATAAGTAAGATATTGGTCAATATATACCCCTAGATCCTTGGCAAACGGAACTGGATGAAATGAAATAGGAGGTACCCTCTTAATAAGTTGTGCTGAGCCAACAACCACTAATTTTGTCTTTCAGGGTTTATGAGTAGAGCATTTGATGCGCACCATTAACTGATATTCCTAAGATCATGGTTTACAGCTGCCATAGCACTTGATGAGTCTGATACAGAAAATTTAAAGTATAATTGACTATCATCAACATACGCGGCAGCTTGACTGTGGGTAATAGCACTAATTAAATCATTGATATAAATTGTAAAAAGCACTGGGCCCAAGATTGATCCCTGAGGTACTCCATTTGTTAAGGGTAACAATTCTGAAACTGAATCTTCGTATCGCACCCTTTGATATCTACTAGATAGATAGCTGCTAAACCAGAAAACTGCCGAAGCTTTAAGGCCAAGTCTTCGTAGTTTTTCCAGCAATAGATCATGATTAAGACTGTCAAAAGCTTTTGACATGTCAAGCAGTACAAGTAGCGAGGCTGATTTTTCATCAACTGCCTTCAAAAGGTTGTCTGAAACATTTATGAGGGCAGTTTCTGTCGAATGCATTTTCCTATTACCACTTTGGCAGAGCGACAGTTTATCATTGGTTGTTAACAATTCCACAAACTGCCTGTGTGCCAGTCTCTCACATACTTTCGATAGAACATAATAATGCAATATCATTCGATAAGCATCGAAAAACTGCCGAAGCGAATAAAAAATAAATTTTCAAATATTGCATATTAAATTAGATGGACGGTTGGAGCTGATTTTAAAATAATTATTTCGCAAAAGTCCAACGCTGTTGAAAGTAATCACAGTGATAAATCAGACATTGGAGGGATATACATTACGATTCTGGAAAAACATGTTTCGGCCAAAATATGCTGACGTTGTAAAAACCGTTCAAAGTTACCGTATTTACCGTTATGTTGCCACTTCGGCGAAACACTTCTCTGTTGCCAATATGGCCGAGGATAGCGTGGTAAACGCCACTTTAAACGTTGCTAGGCGCTCAAAACCATCCTAAATTGAATTATAAAGAATTAAAAGGGAAAGGAAAATGAAAGATACGCAGAAAAAGAAAATAACTCGAAATTACCATCTGCTAAGGAGAGTTGAACCTTGGAAATGTTGTGCGTGACAGCGTTCATTTGTCCAAACTGCAGCGGAATCCAAACAAATGCGTGGAATATAAGTAAAAACAAAAAACAAAACAATCTTTCCATCACCAGAAATCGTGAGGTGAGACAGTTTTATGTTGTTCCTATTAATGATGATGAATTCATGATCAGCCTCACTCCAAGTGCTTTGAATGTGGGCTGCATGTATTTCGTTACATACATTTCAACGGACGTTACCGGTCAGCGCGTGTAGGGGTCAGCGGACCTAAAGAAGGTGACGAAGTTAGAGAGCAAGGCCATGCTAGTGGGGGGGACATTGGGGGGTACCCAATACCGCAATACCGTAAGAAAAATTGGCAAATACCGAAATACCGTGTCAAAAATCGACTACTGATACCGCATTTATTCTCGGTCACGCTTACTTAAAGTTGTATCCATCTTGCGTGTTTGTTTATCTCAAGCA
>JBBMOI010000005.1:27430000-27500000 GCA_038088405.1 Porites divaricata
CAACAGGCGAAATAATAAACCAAATAAAAGAGAAAACGAAAGATAGACTAATACCTTGTGAGCCTATAGAAATCTGTCCAAAAAAAACCAAAATCCATCGCTGAACTAGCGAACAAAGTCATCTCTCACTGCCGAGCTAACAATGCAACTTAAAAAAATAAACGGCTTGGTCACCTGACCCAAAAAGGGCGCGACAAACACACTACCACGCGGTCCTGGGCTGGCTAGCAGCCACATGGCTCCCCACAGTGGGAATCCACTGTCTAAGTAAAGTGTCCTTACATATTTATCAAATGATTACAAGTTCTAAGACAAAGCTCCGATCAAGCGTTAACGTGGCTCCTCGTTGGGGAATTCCCGGTCACTTTCCTGGATAAGAACCAACTTATGGACTGGTCGCTCGAGGTAATGAACAGCATCAATTCTTCGTCCTCGCTTGTCAAGACTGCGCATGGCGATAGCAAGCTTCACCTTTCTAACAAGGCCATCTTCACTTGTAAAAACATCTTCAACTCTTGCCAATTTCCACTTGTTCCTAGGTGCGTTCTGATCTTTAATCACGACAATATCGCCTACAAGCATGTTACGCTGTGGTTTGACCCATTTCTTCCGTAGCTGGAGTGTTTGCAGAAATTCCTTTCTCCATCTTTCCCAAAACACGTTTGCCAAGTGCTGGACTCTTCTCCATCTCTTGCGAAGGCAGATGTCCTCTCTAACGAATACGCCTGGGGGAGGCATCAGTACTTTACTCTCCATCGTCAACAAGTGATTTGGCGTCAGAGGTTCTGCCGAATCGGGAGACGACATGTCATTCAAGGCCAGTGGCCTAGAGTTGACTATTGCTTGGACCTCTTTCATAAGAGTAGGAAAACTCTCATCGTTCAATTGGCTGCCACATTCTTCTAACAAAGGGGCAAGTACGCTCCTAAAGGTCCTAATTTGACGCTCCCATGAGCCACCCATGTGGCTCGCAGAGGAGGGATTCAATTTGAAATCAACCCATTCACAGTTCTCTTTCAACAGGCTGGTGCGCACTTTATCTTGATCTATCTCCTTCAAAGCTTCCTTTAGTTCTCGATGGGCGCCAATAAAATTCGTACCTTGATCTGACCTAAGTTGGCGAATAGGACCACGTTCTGCTTGAAAGCGTCTAAGGGCGTTGATGAATGAGTCAGTTTCCAGTGTATTTGCGGTCTCGATATGAATGGCTCGAGATGACATACATGTGAACAACACGCCATACCTCTTCACGTCCTTACGACCTTCTTTCACCACAAAGGGACCAAAGTAATCTACTGCACTGTATGTAAACGGAGCTGCAGGTTCTATCCGGTCTTCAGGAAGGTCGGCAAGTTTCTGGTGCTGCGAAGGGAGGCGCAGCCTTCTGCACATGACGCACTTAGAAACAAAACGAGAGACAGCAGAAGTGCCACCAATTATCCAGTAGCCGCGTTGACGCACTTCATTATGAGTCATTCCATAACCTTGATGCTGGGTCTCTTCATGGCAGTGTTTGAGAATAAGATAAGTGATATGAGACTTTCTAGGCAGGATAACAGGGTGCTTAACGCTTTCTGATATGATGGCCCTTCTAAGGAGTCCCCCTACACGCAAAATGCCATTTGAGTCCAAGAACGGATCGAGTTGGTATAAGCTACTGCATTTCTTGAGGCTGAAGTTGCGCTGCTTGGCTGTTTCCTGTCATAGAATTCTTCACTTTCTTGCAGCGATGACAAGATCTTGATTTCGTCCTTAAAAAGCTCATGCTGAAGGCAGCGAATAATTTCTATCTCCGCTTGACCAATTTCATTGACGTTCACCGGTTGGTATCTGACGACTTGCTCAGATTCCCTTCCCTCCTTTAAACGCTGTTTAAGTCTCAAGCAAACTGCTATAGCCCTCTTTGCTATGAACCAGTCGGAAAACCGATCCAATCGGCTAGTCTCAAAATGACCTGGATGTGTCTCGTTTGTTTGCGTCACCAGTGATGCACTCTTCACTTCGGGGTCGTCAGAATCTAGTGGTTGCGGATTTTCCTCTACTTCTGTTCGATAAGCACCCGGACTCCAGAGGAAGTTTGAGCCTCTAAGCCACCTGGAATCACCGTCTAAAAGCTGACGAGCTGTAAGGCCTCGAGAGGCGGAATCGGCTGGATTCGACTTTGATTCAATGTACTGCCACTGTTGAGGGTCGGTGTGATCATGAATCTGCTGAATGCGATTTGCCACGAAGGTGTGAAAGCGCTTAGTCTCGTTGATTTAACCAATCACAACCCTGCTGTCTGTCCAAAAGAATTCTGATACGTCTTGGTAATCAAGTTCCTTCAGAAGCCATTGACTTATTTTAATCGAAACGACAGCAGCTTGCAACTCTAATCGAGGAACTGTTATGAACTTTAACGGGGCAACGCGGGCCTTTCCCATCAGAAAGGAACAGTAGGCTTGATTGTCCTTATTCAGAAGACGCAGATAGTTGCACTGACCATATCCTGCTAAGCTTACGTCAGAGAAATGATGCACCTCCACTGTTTTAATTTCACCGAAACCCTCAGGTTTGTAACATCTAGGTATCTTGAGTTTCTCCAGCTCGCTCAACTCGTGTCGCCATCGTATCCATTTCGGTCTAAGTTTCTCACCAATTGGGTCGTCGCAGTCGGCGTTGTTACGATATAAATCTTGTAGTATTTGTTTTCCCATCAGAATGAGGGGTGCCACAAAACCAAGTGGGTCATATACAGAACACACGGTGGACAGGATCCCTCTCCTAGTAAGTGGACGATCTTGAATAGGCTTGAATAGGCTTGAATAAGCTTGTCTCCTCTCGTGACACAATTCTGTTCGTCCAACTTCCAGGCGGGTCTTCATAATCTCCAGGTGGAGTCTTACAGACTCTGCCAATGATACCCCATCCCAGGTCAGTTTTGATACCATATGGATCATGGTCTGCTCCTGGGATCACTTCACGCGGCTTAATAGCCTTAGGACAGTTAGGTCCTATCAACAGTCCAACCTCTATATCATCTCTGTAAGGCATGAGCTCCGACGCAATATGGTTAAGATGATCCCACTGCATGGCAACCTCAGGCCTTGGAATCTGAGAGGGCTTGTACGGTATACTGTTTCTCGTGTAGACCTTTGGTAAGGGGATGCTAACCTGTCTCTTGAGATCTGTTACCAAGAGGTATTGTACTTTCTTGCATTGGATCAACTCATCTTCTTTGTGCATCGTTGACAGGCGCAGGTGACTTTCTACCCCATCAACCTTCAGCGTCTCCCTTAGCTGGTCTGTGATGAAACTGGCATTCGACTGGCAATCAATCAGGGCATACGTCAGAACACACTGGTCATCATTAGAGCTTGAAACCCAAACTGGAACTGTTAAGCTTTGGTCATGTCCGTGCTGCTGTCCTTCAATGGAGCAGACACTTGTGCACTTAGCTGTAACATCACCTTCATCGGGGTGGATAATCTCTGCATTGGAGGCGCCTGTGCAGCTAACTGATGCCTTGGGAGTTTGTACCTCAGCTTCATTAGCATCTTCCTTGTGTAAGCAGGTTGGGTGTTTCTGTTTACATTTCTTTCAACTTGGAACACTTTCACACTTGTTCTCCTTTGCCATGTGACCATGCGTTAAGCACTTTAGGCAAAGTCCCTTTCTTATGATGAACTGGATTCTCTCATTCCGGGGTTTCTTCATGAAGTCTCTGCACGAATCAAGATCATGTGACCTATAACCACAGCAAAGACAGGCTACTTTCCTTTCATCCTTCGGAGTTGACTCTTTGTTTATTCCTGTAGCAAGCGTGTTAGCGTCATCACCCTTTCGATTTCCAAACCTTGATTTGGGATTTCTGGCCTTGATGTCTTTCGTGAATCTGTTTGTGTCTAATTTTATAAGTACAGGAAGGCACTGTATTTCTGCAATCTCAGTAACGAATTTAACAAACTCCGAGAAAGGGGGAAACTTGCTGTCACCGTGCTTGATTTGATAGTCTCTCACTCTTACTCCCCATTTAGGAAGTGCCCAGCCAGGCAGAACCTTTAGCAGCTGCTTATTGTCATGTTGTCTGTTTAGGGTTTCAAGATCTTCTACGCACCGCATGGCAAGTTCACATGTTTTGAGGAAATCTGCGAATTCTCGCAAAGCGGATCCATCTTTGGGTGGAATCTTTAGCCAACCTTCCAACCTTTTGCGGAAAGCATCTGCAACAACAGCGGGGTGCCCGAAACGTCTTTCAAGAGCCTTCTTAGCTTCTTCATAGGCGTCACCAGCTTGAACGAACTGATATCCTTCAACAATTTTCTTAGGAGGCCCCGACAAGTACTGCAGAAGGTACAGCATTTTCTCGTTCGAGTTAGTAGCCCTTTTCTCGATCACAGTTTCGAAGGCAACCTTCCATGTTGGCCAGCCAAGGGGGTCTCCACTGAATACTGTTAGGTGAGGCGTCGGTAATCTTGCCGCTTCCATGCCTTCAGCTATCGCCTCAGCGATTGCACGGTGCTGATTTTCAGGGCTGGCAGGTTCACTAAAAGGCTGGGTGAAAGCAACGCTTGGTATTGAACGAGAGGGAATCCTCCCTGGCAGGTATTTCACACTATCTTGGGTTTCCTTTTGATCTGAACTAGTTCCTTGCACTATGTTTAGATGTGTGCCAAGGGCCATTTCCGGCGACATAGAAGGATGTAGATCCTTAGCCGATGGTTCAAACATGAATGGTAAAGGCTGCTGACTGCCGGTGGAGGAGAGAGTTGTTAAAGACGAGACATAGTTGCGAGTCCGTTCCTCCTTATCGTCTTTAGTGATCCCGAATTGATCAAGGTTCAGCAACTTGGGGTTCCCTTCTTCATCTTCTATCTTCGCCACCGCATCTGCTTCTGCTTTAGCACTTTCGTAACTCTTCAGTCTTTGAATTTCTTCCATTTCGTATTTCTTCCTTTGCATTTCCATTTGCTTTTGTGCTTCAATTCTTGCATATTGCATTTCCACCTTCCTCTTGGCCAACTCAGTCATAGTTTTAATCTTCATTAAAGAAATTTGAGAGGCACTTGAGTGCTTTGAAGTACGACTACTTTTCTTGGAGGATGACGTTTTTCCACTACGACGCGACCGCAATTCCACCTTTTCCAGTTCGAAAATCCTTTCGCCAATCCTTTTCCTCAACTCCATTGCTTGCCTGTTCAAGTAATCTGTTTCACGAACCACATCATTGGCATATTCGCTTGGTAATAGTAGCACAAACTCCGAGGATCCCTCCGTAAGGGCCTTTCTGTAATCTTCTATAAACGTTCTCTCTTTCCTCAAAGCCTCTGGATCAGGAAGCTCTGTCCAGTTCATATCCAGAGTGTTAAGCATATCTTCTAATTTCTTCTTACATTGATAATAATTCTTTCTCTTTAGAGTGAGCTGAAAATCCAGTCCCCTTTCAGTAGGAACGCGAACGCGAGTACTCCTTCTGACTCCAGGAAAATCAACCCAGATGATATTTCATCAAAGTTCAAATCCGATCCATCTTCCACATTTTCGACAGTCCGGTCCATGATTCTAAAATTCCAAACTCTCAACAAGAGCGGTTCCGATTCTTGTTCGGCACAAGTTTTACTGTGACCACATTGAGACAACTACTCAAACGCGGTTGGGTTGTAATACTGAACAAACGGCTGTTGTTTTACTGGCAAATAAATACGGTTGACGTAAAACTAGAAAGGAAAATACAATGAAAGATCTTAATTACATGCGACGAGAAATGTACTAAGTAAACAAATACGAATACAAACTTCACTAGAAAATTACAACAGGCAAAATAATAAACCAAATAAAAGAGAAAACGAAAGAAAGACTAATACCTTGTGAGCCTATAGAAATCTGTCCAAAAAAAAAACCAAAATCCATCGCTGAACTAGCGAACAAAGTCATCTCTCACTACCGAGCTAACAATGCAACTTAAAAAATAAACGGCTTGGTCACCTGACCCAAAAAGGGCGCGAAAAACACACTACCACGCGGTCCTGGGCTGGCTAGCAGCCACACATCCTCTAACGCGTGATCGAGAGGTATAAATTACGATCGCGAAATATAATTATACGATCGCGAGTTGTTAGTCGCGATCACGAGTCATAAGTAGCGATCGCGAGCTGCAACTGGCGAGGGCGAGTTATAAGTAGCTATCGCGACTTGTAAGTGGCGATCGCCAGTTGTAAGTTGCGATCGCTACTTATAAGTGGCGATCGCGAGTTATAAGTAGCGATCGCGAAACGAAAGCAGCGATCGGGAGTTATAAGTGGCGATCGCGAGTTGTAAGTCGCAATTACGAGTTATAGGTGGCGATCGCGGGTTATAAGTTGTGATCGAGAGTTACAACTTAGGCCTGTTTCAAACGTCGTGCTAGTGCCGTGCTAAGCTAGTTCGACTGTAGCTCGACTGCAGCACGACACTAGCACGACTTGGTTTCAGACGTCGAATTTAATTCAGTCCAATAGAACGGCTGTTGCCAAAAACAAAACACAATAATAAAAAAACGGTTCAGCAAACTTTTAAATGTATTGTAATGCATTTGTAATTTATGAATTGAGTTCGGCACGGCGGTAGCACGACGTTTGAAACCAAGTCGAGCTCCTGCCGTGTAGCACGGCAAGGCTTGCCGTGCTACACGGCAGTAGCACGACTTGGTTTCAAACGTCGCGCTACTGCCGTGCTAAAGTCGAATTTAATTCGATCAATTGAGTTCGGCACGGCAGTAGCACGACGTTTGAAACGGGCCTTACTATCGCGAGTTTTAAATCAAAATCGAGAGATATAAATTTGTATTGCTACTTATTAACTTTGATCGAGAGTAAGTCAAATCGCAAATTATTAAGTGGAAATGAAGAATATCGAGATGTCCCTTATTGGCCACCGTATTAATTTAAGATTGTTCTTGATAATATGTTAGAATCAGCATGGGTTTTCTTTACAGCGCCTCACGCGAAGGTTTTGAAATGACCCTAAGAGTCATTCAAGTTTCTACAACGGCTGAGTAAACAATTCTTGTTGCGTGACTGTAACGTCAAGTGAAGCTTTTACGCAGCTGGCCGGAATATACACGAAAGCGTACTGAAAACGATTCTGGTGTGAGCTTTTCGTCCTTTTTTTTTTTTTTTTATTAAAATAAGGGTAATCGACCAAAGAGAGGTTATTTTTTCTCTTTGTTAAGGTGGAAGTTTTTAAAGTGTTTTCATTGATAAATATCAACTTATTTTGGGAAGAGTATCTACATCCTTTTCTTCGGAGTTAAACCTTTCGGAATTAACGATTTCTCCCCGGCACCGCTCATCTCTTGGTATTGGCTGGCGTCGAGGATCGAATCTGTGCCGAGTTCCTCCGCCAATATCGAAGCAAGGCGGACAAGCCCAAAAAACGCAAAGGCAGAAAGAGGACTTGGCAAAAGCGCTTGTTATTTGATATGGAAGAAACTGGGAATGTTTATTCCAGTTGGTTCAGGTATGTATACATCATTTTTCATCTTTTTCAACCAAACGGACCAGCTCTAAAATGGCTGTCCAATCTGACACTTCAATCAATTGAATGCTCTTTTCTATATTTTTAATTTTGACTCTTTCAATAAAGTGGCCGTGATGGTCGCAAATTCAATAGGCTTTCTTTACTTACGTGTTTCTTTTCGTTTCATTATTCTAACATTTTATATTAGTTACTGTAGCAACAAAAAGGTAAAAGTAAAAGTCTTCCCCGGACTCCTAATATTACAGCTTTTTAAAGCAGATTTCCTAGTGGCCTATAGATAGATACAGGGAGACTCAGCCGCTAAAGAGTACCTTTATTAGGCTTCAGGTATATCAAAGGGGAGGGAATTCAAGAGTTGAAGTATATGAAAGGGTAGGAAAATCTATCATTTAAGATTTTTAAAACAAGTTCCCTTACTTGTGTAAATTAAGACCGTAGTTGTTCAGAATAGTGATTATATCGTATCAGCAAAAACCTGCATTTTCCAACGATTCATTCAACAAGTATTTGTCGCAACTGCCGGGTTAATCTTGACATGCAGAAAATAGTGAAATAGGGGAGCTGCCCACAAAGCTTCCGGAGACCAAGAACCTTTCTTACGAGGAAACTGAGACAATTGAGACTTCTGTAAGTTCTGTACTGCTGGTTTTCAGTGTCACGCCATTCAAAATAGATCAAAATCAAAATCAAAACCGCCCAATAGATAAAGTCCAGAATCCGGGAAATGAAAGGAGGTACATATACAAAGACCCTCACCAAGATTCAGGTCAGAGGAATATTTCGTATACGAGATATCCGAAGAAATGTTTTACCCAAAATTATAGAGATTTGTATGGAGACGCCATGCTGGTGCTCACCTGGATGAGCTCCAACATGGCGGACGGAAACCAACAGAGACATCTGTTACCGAGTTTTGCTACAAAAGCGTGAATTTATTCCTCGAGAAACTCATAAACATTAAAGTAATACTTTTTCTAATACATGAACTGTTTAAATAGCAAAATTTCCTGAAATAAGTCATTTTTTTAACCTACATGACAGCTCTCTTGGCCGTCATGTAAAGATCGCGTCACGCAAAAACTTAGAAATTCAAGCGCCCTCTATCACAAAACGAAGAACCCTTTTGAAGCGAAAATTTGTATGAAAATTAGTTTTCATCCGCTCTAATGCATCGTGAAAGTAAAATCTCGGTAGGATCGATAGTTTTTTAGTTTGAGTTTTAGTGACGTCATGTGAAAACCAACAACTCCTGAAATAGTGTTATCTCCTGAACAGCGGCACCAAACAAGACCCGCGGGGCAAAAAAGATAAAACAAAAATGGTTAGGGACCTTATCATCACAAAGTCTGCATGAGCGGGCCCCGTTTAACGTTTCCTTGCTGCCTTTCCTTAAAATGTAACGAACAGGGATAGAGAGCACAAATTAACCGATTTCGTAGACCTCAGACTGTGCTGGTATCCAAGAAAACAATGCCATATGCTTTTTTTGTGCCTCCTACGTCAGTTTTTCCTGCTTCCGCAGACGATGAAGAGGTTTAATACCTCGTGCATTTTATGTCGCCCTTGCGTCTGCACACAGTTGAAATTTATTCAGCGGATTTTCTATTTTTTATTCTCACCTAAATATGGGAACCTGAAGCAGTGGCAACAAGTTAAAAACAACGTAGTCCGCGACGGTAAGCTAAGGCCAAATTGTTCTTTTAAGAATAAAGGGTTCATTTAAAAGAAAACTGCATAATAAATTAATTATTTTTCAGACAGGTTTCTTGCTGCCACTTGCCCCCACCTACACACACGCATCCCTCCACCTTATACCATATAGGGGGACGAGTTCATGTGATTTTCTCAAGGTTAAGGATACGGTGAATAACGCTCAGAAAAACTTTTCGGGTTTCCAATATACTATTCCAGGTTCCTTTACCACTCCCTTTCAAGTTCGTACTTATTTGTCATAATGAAAGGTATTTTATGTAATGAAATTAGGCACTTTTTTCATAAATGAAGGCGGCAAAAAAGGTTTTATTTTTAGTACATATTAAAGGCAACAAAGATCAGGGGGGATTATTGATCTTTGTCTAAGTCTTGGTCAACTTTGATAATTATGCACCCAATTAATATTTTTTTAATACAGTTTACGTAATATTTATTTTGCGTCCTTGTCTAGGGCGTGATGTGTAACCTTCCAATTGCTGCAAGTACTCCTTGTTCAGCGGTAGCACATGACTTCCTGGAGCAAGAAACGTCATTATATTTACCATCAACCCTCCTAGAAGAAACCGAGACAAGCACTACAGGAATGAAGTCGGAAGAACCTATTGATCACCTTAACAGTTTCTTAAGAAGTCGAGACCTTAGTCCTATTAGGTACACCCTAAAGACACCTTGGAACGAGGCCAGTGGAAGGACCAGACGACTGCATGAGCGCAAAGCCAAGCAAGTGGTTTCAGCTGTTCTTGGTGAAATAGCGCCTAATGATCCAGATCTTCTCTGGGAATCTATTATGTCTTCAAAACATGAAACTGGCGATCACACTTGTTCTGGTGGTTTAGATAAAGAATTGATGTACATGCTGGCAAACTGTTACAAAAATGCAAACGAGTGGGATTCTCGCAGGCAGATATTGTCCATAATGGCGGATAAGGTTGGCTTGGCAACAATTCAACAGTGGATCCCAGGTCTGACAAGTTATCGGTTTAAGGTCGCCAGGCAGTCTGCTGCAGTCCATGGCAGTGGAAAACCGGTGCCTATCAATGCACAAACGAGGTCAGTCATACCTGAAGCAAAATTTGGACATTTCCTAGACTTTATCACAAGCTCCCATGTCATTCAAGATCTTCCATTCGGAGCCAAGACAATAACATTGTCAACCAACGAGGTCATCCAAGTTCCAAATGTGGTGCGGAACATGATACCTGAACGAATTGTTTGCCAATACCAAAAATATTCTGCTGAGCATGATTTCACACCCATGAGTCGCAGTACACTGCTAAGAATTCTGCATGTTTGTTCCGCCTCGACTCGCAAGTCATTACAAGGGCTAGATTACGTAAGCTGCTCTGGTGCGCAGACATTTGAAGGGTGGATTCCCACTGTCCCGTAAATTTCACGTGCATACTCACGTGGCTTTTAGGTGCGTACTTTAAATGGAGGTAATGTTTGCCGAAAGGTCGCACGTAAACGTAAAAGTTTAGCGAGGCTTAGCTTTTACGTTTATTCGTGACATTCCATACATTGCTTCTATTTTATTCACACCCTTAACCCTATTTACACCGGGAAGGGTTTGAAGCCCCCCGCCCCCCTCCTCCTTCGCTAAAAAGTTGAATAACTTCAAAACCGTTCAAGCTTTGAGCACCAAACCTAGCGACTTCTCCTAAAAATTATCTGGGAACATTTTAAAGTCGTCGTGACTTGTACGTCAGCATTGACGTTACCATGGCAACCGAGTTTTGAGAGCCATCTTTCCCAAAACTTGCTGTTTTACTCATTCAATTATAGCCTTACAATTAATTTAGTAATGTTTTATCAAATTTGTTATAACTGTTTGTGTAATGCGGCCAGTTTAGTGACTGATTTGAGAAGAAAACATGAATTTAAAATGGCCCAATGGTAGATACTTGGGTTCAGCTTCTAACAGTCTTAATTTCTCTCGGGATTTCACAAAGTGCGGATTTGTTTTGTTTCATAAGCATCCTTTTATGCACAGATCCTTTTTTCTATCACGATCACCTCCATTTCTACGTGTTTTAAGTAAAATTGGATACATTTGAAAAGTTCAAAATGGCGGATCCAAGATGGTGGATGGTTCCAGATCCCTCTTTAACCATAAATGACACCATCATGACGTCACTGCTAGTGTTAAAAGTCATTAATGTGTCAACTAGCTTCTTAATTTTGTCAGACACCTTATGATTTAAGTATTTTTCGCTTTGAAGGGAAAAGTTGATGCAATTTGGATTCTGCCCATAGAATCAACAATATGACGTCATATTACGTAATTGTGTGGATCAAAAAATGCCTAGATGTTGGAAATGATGAGTACATTATTTTGTGACATGTTGCTCACCATACCATGTGCGGTTTTGTAGTTATAGAGGGGAGCCTCTGATGCCATATGATTTCACGGTTTGGCCGCCTTCATGGTCCCACTGACTGACTGACTGACTGGCTGACGGCCGTATGTAGCTTCGATCTCATGCTACATGTTCATCGGGAACTGGTATCTATTTTGTGCCTCGCTCGTTTACTGCAGATGAAACATTGACAAGTTATTGCTTACAGGAGGGGATTATTTATCGCTTTTTCCTCACAATTGAGCTTCGTTGTTCGCTTTCAGTTTTCCATTTTTTTTTTTTTGGTTTGTTTGTTTGTTTGTTTTTGCTTATTTTTATTTTTTTTAAAAGGAACAGTTCCATTTTAAGATAATCAGATATCTGGATACTTAAAAACGTATTCGGCACACTGTACATTTGCTTTCATGGATGCGATCCTGCTGTTTACTCAGGGGCTTAGCCAAATATATATGAAATATAAAGGACGCTTTGGTATTTTTGAGGCAAAATGAAAAGGCAATGCATTCCAAAGTGGGAGGGTAAACAATACGGGAGAATAGCACTGATCTCAGTTACTGAGGTCATATTGAAGAAGGCCAACTTTTGACAAAGGGTTATTATTGACCTCTGCAATTTATTTCTATTTTACGTCTAGATCAGGTTTCATCAGCTTGAGCACTGTCATTCTTTTTCTGCATAGAGTTTTGATTGTAGTTTGTGGATCAAAACCGGACGTGAAATATCAAGAGAATATGACAACCAGGACAACATAACAGGGGCGGATCCAGGGGAGGGGCCCGGGGGGCCCGCCCCCCCTTTATTTTTAGACCAAACTGAGGCCCGAAAGGTCGAAAAAAAATTTTGGGACCGGCCCCCTCCCCCCCCCCCCCCCTTATCTGAAGGTCTGGATCCGCCACTGCATAATATCATGCTTATCACTCCTTGCACCCCGTTACCTCCACCTCTCACTCCCCATCCCCCTTGCTTTATCACCCCTCCCTGCCGAACGCACCCCCCCCCCCCGTAATTTGTAATTATTACTAGTTTACTTGGGTAGTCACCTCTTTACTGAGCTGTTGTTATCTGTGGGCAGAATATTAACATCCCCAAGCGCAAACTCGGCAAGCATTTTTAAAAGTACAGTATTATGTATTTTATTATCAGGAGGCGATTAGTTATCGGCTCCTAATTTTATTCGATATTTCATCCTGGGTTCATGATTGAGGGGAGAAATTAATTTAGACCTCTCGTAGACTGCGATCAGTCTCTCTTTTTCTCCAGATTTAGAGAGGGGAGTGCATGCGCGCGCGAGCGTCGAGCGGCAAAGCCGCGATACGCGAGAAACGATGACGGCTTTTTTCGCGTCTCTCCTGCTTCTCGCCTTCAGTCTCGCGTGTGGTCATTTTTGTCTCTCGCGCGTTTCGCTCGACGGACTAAGAAAAACGAGAGGCTGCTCGCAGTCTAGACCTCTCGCGGCTTACTGAACTTTTTTCCTTTTGTAGTGAATTCAACTTACGAAGTGGACTAGTTGTCTCAACTTTTTTTATTTTAATAGTGCAGCTTACAGTAATCTCCGTTTATGAATTTTTTTTTTTTCTTTTTTTTTTTTTTTTGAAAAGAAATGCCACGCACGCAAGTAACATGTCTGGAATTGCGTACAGAGATTTATTTTTTCCTTTCAATGTTCCGGAAAATTTCTAACTACAAAGAATATAAGCGACACCTCGCTCGTGCTAACTTGCAACTATAGGTGCGAACTAACTTCTTATACTACCTATATTACATCTCCGCTAAGGTTATTAGCCTAAATTTTTTTCGACGCCTAAGCTCGTCGTGGTAGCTCGAAGCGCGTAACCCAAACAAATAGGCCGCGCTTAATATTAAGGTCTAGGGACTACTATTAAGGCTTAAGGACTATGCAGGCCTGTTTAGATTACAACCTTTCGTAAAGCTGCGCTCAAATCACCGGCAAAAGTGTATATCAACTATTCTTCTGCAAGTGTTGCAGTTTACTCGGCAACACCAATAAAACTTGCATGAACATTCATACTTTTCCTGGACTTGAAGGGTATTATAGCCACGCCCACAGCACAAGATCCTGCAATTCCCGGGTCCCGGGACGGTCTTGTGGCAGCTTCTTCCCGTGGTACCCAGCGATCCTGTGCTGTTGTTGGGCACGCAATAATCTGGGGACTCCACCAAGAACCAAAGATCATCTTCCAAGGTCTTTTCTCGATTTTTTCTTTCGGCCGCAACGAGCTGGTTTTTGCCCTGATGGACTGTTACTTTGGTAGCGTTGTAATATTTGTCGTAAAGATACCCGCCTACAGCACCAAACGGTCCCAAGGTTCTAAGGCACGTTCTATATGAACACGAAGCTGAAACTCCATGACATTTGCAGACCAGCCTCATATGGCTCTTTACAGCCTACAGGAAACAAAAAGCCGAACGACTAAGGCAAAAGGAGACTGACTGAACAAAGTTTCTCTCCAGTAGTTTAATATTGAGGTGGAGGTGCCAGGCCAGTCATAAAATAATGTACCCTTTCTTGTTAGGTAAAATTAGGTGTAAATTATAACTGCAACCGCCGCCTCCACCTCTAGATATGTGGGTAAAAAAACTTTCCACAAAAGCATTTTACCATCACTAAGCTCAAAGCACTGGCCGTCATTAAGCTTAGATAATGAGTTAGGTCATACGTGCGTGATTAGGCGAAGCCTGAGGCCCCCTAGGGGAAGGGAGGGGGCCGGTAAAGAAAGAAAGCTTTTAAGCAGGGGAGGGGAGGGGAGAAAGAGGCGACTCTAAAAGTCGCCGGGGTCCTAAATGTTGGTAAAATAGTTGCTTCCATAAGATGGTTTCAAAAGCCGGCTACAAACGTTAGCAAAAATTTGGTGCCATCAAAAATGGAAAATGACAAAATGTGGTCCCAAAATTCGGCCAAAAATGTTTGCTAAATCAAATGGAGTAAAATTTGGAGCCTAAAATTGGTCTCAAAATTTGGTGGTGGCCCAGTACTTTGGCATTTGAGATTACCATATGTAGTTTATAAACAGATAAATATATATACACGAATATAATTCAAAACCAGCTAGTAACGACGTTTTGGTCTTACTACCTTAATCAGTTATACATGGAGTATACAAGTGAGACTTGTTTAACAAATTAACACTGAATAACTTTACTCTGGTTACCTAAAAAATTGAAAGCAATAACTGACTACGAAGTTAGAGCAAAAAAAAGAAAAAGAATGAATGATAGGGACAAAAATCATTAATTGTAACCATGAAGATCATAATAATTGTCCTAGTATGTCCGGCCTTTTTGTGATTTGAAAATAGAGGGGTCAAACTCTGTACAATACGAATTTTGTGATTAAATGAACAAAATTGAGTTATGATGGTGGTTTTATACTTGTTCAGCTCGGCATCACAGAAGCCCCGTTTTTCATGTGTGTACCCCGGGGAAGAGAGATACGCAAAAATCCGACTCAAACGCGAATGAAACACGCAAATCCAGCCTAAGGTTGTAGCGAAGACCGGTCATTCAAACGGTGATTCAAAACGTTCTGGACGAGCCTATCACTGAGAAAACGAAGCGAAGGCTTTCGGACCCGTTCCATTAACCGCAAAAGAGCAAGAATTCCAATAAGATATTAGTAAACGTTCATGTCTAATGACCTCTAAACAAGTGATAAACGAGTATTTGGAGCATTTGCTCAAGAAAAATTTCGACTATATTTGAAGCAAATCACGGCGGAAGAAGAAAACATTCTGTAGCAGGTGAGGCTGAAGCGCCTTTCTGAACACCGTTCATTTGACGATCACAAAAATGAAGCCATCCTTCAGGGAAAGAACGTTCCGAAAAACGTATCAACAGATGGGCTGATCAATTTGTTGAAAGACTTTGGGGAGGAACACGCGCTCAAAACTCCGAGTTCCAAAAAAAGAGCAAAACTGGTGGCCACCTAGCCTGCATCGCAGACACTCTAAACCGCCTGTATAGAGCGTGTGCGGATTAGTGCAGAGTCCCGCAGAGTCGCAAGAACATATGTTGGCGTTTTAGATTGGCTAGTTTCTTACGCAGTTTGTGTTTGGTCCGATTTTGGCGCAAGATCATCGTGCTATTTTGTGACAACAAGAAAAATAACCTAAATTGATCTTGACTGACTCACAGCAAAATTCTCCTTAGCTGGTATAGCTTCAGTCATGTTAAGCTACAACTCGGATCTGATCACTATTTAAGGGTAAGAGGTTGGACCTCAGGGCGGAGCCTCCCCGTATAAAAATTTGTTGAGTACCCCCCCCCCCCCCCTCCTTCCCGGGGACTATACGAAGGGTCTAGACGATTCGTGGGTCGGCTGCAACGTAGGTTAGTGGCTAACAGACCTTTATTCAAACCTTTATTCAAAAGTCACATGTACAATTCCTGCAACGGGGATGTTATCACGCAAGACGTAAATAAGTAAAAATTGAATTAAATCTATAAATGTCCTACAATAGATAAGACTGATAAAAGGAATATTTACAGCATTGATTATTGATCTTTACTGGCTAAAATACTCAATATTGATATTTAGTAAAATCCAACTAGTGGTCTATCATCAATGCTGCGTTCTGATTGGTTGAGCTACTACTAGGCTATATGTTATAGCCTACTAGTAGCGAAAAGCGCGGGCTTTTTGGCGGCAAAAAAGGATTAAAGTCTAGCTTTAACTAGCTAAATGGTTTTTAATCTCGATATTTTTGGCCAACTAGTTGGATTTTACTAAAACAATTATTCCTCTCGCCCTTATGGCCTCTGAGTCAATAGCCCATTTGGCCTTCGGCCTCATGGGCTATTGACTCAGAGCCCATTCGGACTCGAGGAATAATTGTTAATAATATTGATAGCCCTCTCCAGAGGGACCCAACCCCAACCACACCCCTCCCAAACAAAGGCCCTTTTTGAGGGTCTTATATACGGACGGAAATTTGCGTTTCAAAATCGGCTAGGCTCATACTTGAAGGGAAATTTGCGTCCCAAAATCCACTGGGCTAACTTATGGTTGGAAGGAAATTTATGTCAGTAATTTGCAGAAAGGACTTATATTTTTTTAAAACGCAGCCATGCAAGTACTTTGTTTAAATGGAACAAGGAAATCCAAGCCAAGAATGAAGAGTGAGCTACGAAAACAGCAATTAACTGTGACACTTTCTGACTGCAATTATTTGGCACACATATTAGTTCTTTGCCAAATACAAAAATTAATGTGTTACTGTACGGTTTTTGTTTTGTTTTATTTTGAATTTGAGGGCAATTTCCAAGAGGGTCTCAATGGAGTGGTGGCATTTACGGATATCGGCTAAAATTTTGGCTTTTTTACGGCTATCGGTTAATTTTTTTCAGTTACGGTTAACAACAAATTTAAAAATTAATTTCTTTTTTTTTTCAAAGAGTTTAATATTAATAAACCTGTATTTTTGGTATCTTTAAAGTAAAATAAAGGTCTTAGGATCATCTCGGGATGAAATAAAATATTCTTTTGAAGAATTTTAACATTGATAGATCATACTTTTTATAAAGTATTCTACTTCCAATATTAGCGGAGCTCTCGCACGGGAAGCGCGCACAGCGAAGCACCATGGGTAAGAAAATGAAGTAATCTACCCATCCGAGAAAATCTGCTAATCACGTGACCGTATGCCCGCCCGACCGCGCGACCGTCCGTCCGCAGCACAGGCATACCAATGTTAGATAACTCAATCAACAGGTATGGCAACCCAAATGCAACTCGAGGTTATTTTGGGGGGAAATCGCATAGCCACGGGCGTCCTGTAAAGCAGAGACAACTAAAGAATCAATAAAGACGAAAACAGAAAGCGGAAATTGTTTCTGTATCCGTGTTGTGTAAAGTACTAAGCTTAGATTAATTGTAATGTTCACAGATTTAGAATGTAGAGCAAGAGAAAGACAGAGAAAAAGAGAAAGTAGGCGGCAGGCCAGCGAAGCTCAACGAGAAAAAGGGCGGCAGAGATCTAGAGCGAGAGATAAAAAACAAAGGACATATTTTTTGTTGGAAGAACAAAATGAAAATTTTGTAGCGGCGGTGACAAAATGAGAAATGCTAGCGGCCACCAATGCAAGTAGAAAATGAGCGGCAGTGAAAAAAAAGTGAACAAGGACAAGTACGACATTTCCTCCATAAAACGTGTAACTAAGAAGTTTATGGAAGTTTCACGTTGTAGCCGTGCAAAACAACGGCGAAGAAATGTACAGAAAAAAGTGTGCTGCACGTGCAAAGTTGCTTTTTTGCTAATTAGATCTATCTTTGTTTTTCACCGTTCTCCGGCCTTCGCCGCTTAGCATTACACGATTTTATATTTTGTTTGAACAAACTATAAATATTATCGAGAGCTTCACTCTTATCCCTGGCTAAATCTATATATTATTTTGCGCATAGAAATGTTAATAGTCAATTTAAAAATAATCTTTGTGAAAAAGCAAAAGCAGACAGGCGAACGGCCAACTCAAGGCCGGGGCGCGACATTCATTTATAACAGAAATGGCCGTTTTCACACTAAAGACGAATTATTCGTGTGAGACGGGTTATCCTTTTGATAATTCGCGCCAGATAGATTTGAATATGGAATGGTTCTAATTTTGAATGAATAATCCACCTGACTTTATCCGTCAATTTTGACGGACAGTTTGCAGATGGATTATCCGTTTCAGATAGCCTGTGTGCAGCTGCCCCTTCCGCTCAGAAAAAATCGGAGAAGGGGTGTCTGTGGGGGAGGGGGCGACTGTACACGGGCTAGTCTCAGACGGATAATCCATTTCTAGCTCTAATGTGAAAACGGCCAATAACAAAATTCCGTGTCCAGTGTTTTTAAAGATAGCGAAGGACTATACAGAAGGACTGTCTGCCGTTGTCTTGTCCGTAGGCCTCATTATTTCACGCGGTTAATGCATTCCGGGGCACGTGGTCCGAGCGAGGTTTTTTTTTTCTCAGATACGCCATCGAAATGCCTTGACCGAGATTGCGTGGGAAGACGCCGTACAGGGACTAGGCATGGCAATGTCTACCGTAGCGTCAGAGAAAAACAGGAAATTGTTATTTATCGGCAACGTGTTTTACAAAAAGTGAAATTCTGCGTGTTGTTTCTATCTGCGAGTTTTTTAGCTGTCCTGCTAGTAAAATCCTAAAATCCCGATGAGTTTTTACAGTCAAAGCAGGTCAAGCGTTCCTGTCGCTAGTGTACTAAAAATTCATGAATGGAGATTGGTTCAGTTTGTCAATTCAATAATCCATTCATAAAATGAATAGTCCAATGGTCAAATTGGACCTAGATTCAATAATTAAATGTTGATTTGGTTTATGAACAAAATCTACCTGTTCTTTATTCTTGTCTGTTGTGTTCAATCGTATTTGCTTCCCTTTTCCTACCGCTTACGATTGCGTTTTTCACTGCCTTTAATCAAAATAACAGCTAGAATAGACAGACCGCAAACGCAAAGAAACTGACAAAGGCCGAGGATCGAAATCCACCAATCACCGCACATACACTGACCTCCGTTTGACCATTGTGTTTTCTAAGCGGTCAGGTCTGTTGCACTGATTACTGACAGCAAAGTGGCGTACATGTAACGGTTTGTTTGGGTTTGAACTCCAGATCTCGCCCGCACTCGACTCTTAGAAAAGAGATGAAAAAATAAAACTCTGAGGTCGACTTGTGGAAAGTGTAGTTTTTCATAAAACAGTTATCGAATCAACATTCGATTATTGAATCGAGACTGAATATGAATATTGGATTGTTCATTTTATGAATGGATTATTGAATCAGCAAACGAAATCATTTTTCCATTCATGAATTCATTAGTTCGTTAGCGAAGGGAACGCTTGTCCTGCTTTGTCTGTAAAAGTGTTCATCGCGAGCTGAAAATGTTTTGTTTTTTCATTCATCCAGTCTTTCGCGAGTTGACAGTTTTGATAGACGTGTGACATGTGAAAAGCGGAAGTCGCTTGTCTTTTCCGGTTTTTTCTAACAAAATTATGTCGGGGAGATTCATCGAGATTTTGTGGGCGTTTTTAGTAAAACGATTATTCCACTCGCGCTTGTTGGATATGAGATGATTATAGCCAACTCGGTGCTAGGCGCCTCGTTGGCTACTACCATCTCATATCCAACGCGCCCTCGTGGAATAATTGTTAAATAATTGACACTACAGCTGCACCCGCTCTGTATGCAGTCGGGTCATTTGTAACATTGGTCTTTGTGTAACTCTTTGAATACAGTAAAAACCCGCGACTAAGAGCCTGCATTTTCCAAGTTAGCCTAAAAAGGTTCTTGCATAATGGTAATTAGCACAACTTTTCGCTATTTTAGATACATTGTAGCTAAGAGTATTTAGTGGTATATTCAGCTTATTCCTTACTATAGTCGGCATACCAAATTAGAACTTATGTAAAAATGACCATAGGAAGAAGAGCTGAAGCACTGAACAAAAGAATTTTGAAGTCCTACTTCAGACCATAACATAGTTACATGACTATTGTATTGTAATGCCTTGTCCCATTACAATCACCTGTAACAGTTAATTTAACTCTTATAGAATGATAATGTTAAAGAACACTTTGCAACCTTAGCATTTAACTCATTATAACGTTGTGGCTTGTACAGCAACAAAACGGTTCTTTTAAACATAAACAAACGATATCCATAAGTCACTTCACTGAAAACTCCTGTACAAGATCGCGAGCACATGTAAAACCTGTCATCCTATTGGATAACAACTATCACGTGACGTCACACTCATGTATGGATCGAAATTTGGAAATTCATAGAAGAATCTATATTTTCACTTCTAACTCTCAGGAAATCTGCCATAAATTAGAGAATTTATATCTATAAATCAGGTATACATTTGAGCCAGCGAGCGATAAATCCTGCCGTATATCAACCATGGAAGGAAGCAAAACAACAACAAAGCAATGTATAGACATTTAGGCAGTTGGCAAAAAAGGCACCTATGTCTCCAAAGAGGATTCTGAATGTTGACTTATCTTATTTGCCTAAGTGTACGGAATTTTTTTTATAGATTTTCATAGAAAATAAGAACCTGTTTTAAGAGTGATTTTCTGTAAAATTCGAACTTCGGCCTGACACGGTACCTCATCGATTTGGCTGATTTTTGGCATGTAGTCTTAGAATGGTGTCCTAATTATAAAAACTGAATTCATATTCTAAGGTTCGAATTCTCTTTGGTTTCGAAGATACAGGAATGACAGTTTTGACGAGGCCTCGAGGGGCCGCCATGTTGGTGAACTGAGGGAGGTTTACAATGTAGGGAGAGATTTTCCGTGAATTCTTTATTTGCCTCGAATTTCATATATCGCTTTCAAATATTCGCTTTGACGTTGTTTTTGTAATTCATACTGAATTTGCATAAAGAGGTTTTTACTCCGCAAAAAGGCCCGTGCCATTTTATTGTCCTTTGTTTAAGTTACTTAGTTCGTTAGTACCATAATTCTAGAAAAGCCAACAATGTTCCTTAACAAACAAAACTAATTGTTCGTTCTCTTTTCAATTATACACATTTTACGTCAGTGTTGACTCTTGAAAGAATACTTAATTTCTTAAAAATGGTTTATTTGACTATTTTTCGTGATTTTACTACCGGACGACATTTATTCATAGTAACGCCTTTCGTGCAGGTGCATCTCGTTTTAATTGCGATTTAGTTATATTTATTTGCGAAAATATATTTCATTAAGTTGTTAGTTAAAGAGAGGTAATAACCGAATTTTGAATATGAAAGGTTTCGCGGTCATGCAATTTTAAAAATAGATCAGTTTTTGTTTATGGTAAAAACTTCCAATTAGTGTGCACTTTTCCTGTTTAAACAGCCGATAGCTGAACTTGCAATTTAATTCATAGTGTAACACTTTGTACATAAACGCTGTTTTGCTGACCTGGCTAGGTCTTTGTCTCAGTACTTTTACTTTCTAAAATAGCAATAGTAACAAAACGTTTCAGGTTAAAAAAAGAGTTTGTATTTAGTTTTCATTTAACTCTAAGTGATTTCTGTTTATATTTCTATTGGATTCTTTTGTCTTCAATGGTTGTAAAAATCACATATAAGTAAGTTAGTTTTTACTGATTATTTCGCCGTGTCCTAACCGAGTTATTGCTGTTTGATCCGCTGAAGAATAAACGCTGTTGGAACCAAGTTTAGTTCTGTTTTATCTACTGCTGTACCAGTTAGTGGTTTGATCCCGGTCCTATAGAGAAGTGACGGCTCTTCCCCGCAAGCGAGTTCCCTTTTGAGTCTAGTTTTCCCCAGTTTTATCGTGAGTCAAGCACCGAGTTCCCCTTGAGCCTTAAATTCGTTTCAAAGTGGAAAAACCTTTCGTCACAACAATAATTAATTCTAGGCTTATCAATAAAATAACTTAATCGTGACTCATGCAGTTGCAAAGAACCATCCTTCCTCCTTTCATTTACCTACTCTTATCTGAAAATGGTTAAGCCTAAGATACGAACGGCTATAACTTCTCGCAGAACTTTTTCGTTACTTAAAAGGTACACAAATTTGGTAGAAATTGGAAGGTCAATATCACCCATGCCACATCGATTTAGAGTAAGCCATTTCAACTAAACATAGTTTGTTTTTTGACGAGTTAGATTGTTGAATAAAATAATTGGGCAAATGTAATGGAGCAGAACTATAATTGCATGAATGCGCAATGGTTCAGCAACTTGGCCGCTAAAACAAAAGTTCCAAACAAAATTCGGTAAATATGTGAAAAGAAAATTCTTAAAAATTGATCGTGCCCTTAAGGTTTATCTGTCGCTTAAAAAACCCTCACTTGCAACGTAAGAAGATGGTCTTTTGTTTCTGATCTTGAGAAGAGCTTGAAATATGCGCTTAAATGAAAATTATAAATTTTGTTACACACAGTACTAGCTCAAGTTCGCTCTTCGATGTGCCAGACCAATCGGGAGCCGCTCGTGTGCACAGGTACAATTTTCTCTGTAGTATTTCGCTGTAGACAGCTACAAATTACATATTTTCTTAGGCAAAGATAACGCAAAGATAACGCAAACTTTGTCGATTTTTATCAAAAGGCTAGAAAAACAAACCGTGCACTGCGGCTTTACGCAAATTATATGGTATTCGATATTACACGTGTAAATAGGAACCTACCTTTGCTTCCACGTACATTTGGCAGATCTTTCCAGCGTAAGATATAAAACTAGTACGTGAAATGAAATTAAAGAACTCATCAAGTTAAAGTACGAGATCGTACCGTCATTACTGAAAAAAGTCCGAAAAATATGACATGGAATGATCGGTGAGAGACGAAGCTATTTTTAGGAGGACACGGAACTGCACGCTGGAACGGAAGTGAAATGAACAACCTTAATCAAGTTCATTCTTCTTGACACTATTAAACGTTTCACCCGACGTTGAACAGAAAGTTGTTTTTCATTTCCTTTCTCATTCTTGCATGTATTCTGCAGTTCGCCCAGTATTTTCTCGTAACGTTTAATTTTCTAGCAAACTGGAACTGTTAAGAATTCCCCCCCCCCCCCCACCCCCAACTCTTTGAGTGAACATTTATACACGCGTATAGCATGCGACCGCAGACGTATTTCCGGTCGTCGCTAACACGCGTACTGAATCAATTCAAAAACAAATAAAAAGTACCGACGTCGATAAAGAAGGAAGTAATAAACCTTTAGTGAGCAAGTCCTTTCGTGTAGAATTAATCGCCTCCTCATTTCTCGATCTAATCTCCAAGCAAGCGAGACTGAACCCCGATGTAAGAGCGTTCTTGTTACAACATGAAACTAGTACGAAACTCAAGAAACTTGTAAATGGCAAACGAATTTCCATTCGGAACGTCCCAACCGGGAAAACGGGACTACCTTTTCAGAATTTCCGTTTGTCCCGGGAATTTTCCAGTGGGACGAACCAAGAAATCGTTTACCATTTACGTCCCAACAGGAATTTCCGGGAATTTGTGGTAATGGTAAACAACCGCAGTCACTTTGGGGCGAGCAGGCTATATAGATGATGAACTCATTGTTTTAACTCCATGACCGTATCCCAAAAGTCGAGCAAGCCCGGGGCAAGCGAACGCAATTTTGGCGCCACTGGCCACGCCAGTATATCTTTGGCGGAAAATTGGCTGGTTAGTCAAATCTCCTTAACTCCATGACCATGCACCTTTCCAAATATTGCCCTGCTAATCATTATATAGTTAGAGCCTCCCGTAAGAATTTGCAACCATTTTGATTTGTACAACACTGTTTAACAGTTTCCACTGCTTTAATGTCTCGTAAATAACACGTGGTAAATGTTCTGATCTCTCCACCCCTCCCCCCCCCCCCTTCTCTCCCATCCATAACAAAAAATTTTCAGGACAACACTGAGGGTATGCACAAAAATATGACCACATAAAAGCCTTGTCATTGTTTACCATCGACTGATTCTGTTCTGAACACTGAGGTCCCATAAACAACGCCACGTTTAGAAAGAGCCCGCCCTTTTCAAATCCAAGAAAACCCAGGTGGCAATTTCACCAACAGACATAAGCCGTGAGAAAGGGCCGCATCAAATAGTTCATAAAATCGCAAACGCCTCATGAAACCTTTACTTCACTCTTTCTTCAATAAACTAAATTTTTAAGGATAAATGACGTCAGAATGCGCGATTATAAGCAGTAGCTTATGAAAAGAAAATTTAACCAATGCACATGAAAGCGTCTAAGACGGGAACTAGGGGGAATTAGGAATATTGTGCATACCGCTGGAAAAATATTGGCTAGTTCTCTGAATAGACACAATTAAAACAGTTTTTGTTCAGTAAGGAGCTGTTAGATGGGGGGAAAGCGACATAAAGTAGATCGCATCAGAATACGGCAGAGGACTAGGCTCTTAAAAATCGATAAACATGCAAGACCAATCATTATGTAAAACAAAGAAAATTCCTTGAGGGAAAAACTTATGGCTAGGGAAAAGACCCGAAGGTAGAAAGTTAGGATCGTAGCTTCTTTTCAGGTAACATTTCTTCAGGCCCGTACATGCGTAAAAAAATGCTATAAAGGTTAAAAAAAACGATCGTCTCCCTGACTAAAAAAACTTAATTGACTGGACAGTGCTCTGAAATAGATAAGCGACGATTTTTTTCTATATATTTGAAAGAAAAGCTATAATGATTTCAGCCGTGCTCCCATAAAGACCAAAGAAGCATTTATCACTAAGGCACCAAGCCAAGGGAAAATAGAGCAAAAAATTCCAATTTTTCCCATGAAGAAGAGCACTACGTTACCTGTTTGACACAAACGGACCTATGAAATCTAGGTTAACTTCCCAAGTGACAAAATAAATCTTTCATTTTTTTCTTGTTTTCCAAGCAAAAGTGTAGTTACCGTAAATGATCGATTAAACGCCGCTACTCGAATAAACGCCGCTCTCGAATAAGCGCCGCAGCGCTAATTTGATTTACAAATAGACGCCCCACCTTTGTTACGGCGCTTGATATAAAAAGATACCAAGACTATTTCGCTTCACAAACAAGGCCACGATCCACTCGTGAGTTCTAAAGTTTTAATGTACGGAAACTTTCGAAACCAGGTTCATGACAGGACGCAAGAGACCTCGCCTGTAAGTACCGCAAAGAATGCTAGTACATTGTAGTCTAGCATTCCTAACATACCTCCACTTAAGTCTCGCTGGCTTTTCTTCCCCCAGGGACTAGTGTGGCGTCTTAATCTATGATTATGTCAAGACTGATGTCAATACATTGAAAACAAACCAGAAAATGCCGGTAGGAAAACGTGACATAATTACTTTCTATTTTTTTTTTTTTAAAGAAGACGAGAATAGAAGAAAACACCGACCGAATATGATCCGCAAAAACTTTGTTTTTGTTTGAGTGTCGCCTTTGAAAACATTAAAATGTACTCAAACAAACAAAAACCCTTGTGCGAAGACCCGGCGGTTCATTCAATAAACATCAAGTAAAAAAACGGTGAAAATAAAGCCTGAATAAAGCATTTTTCTAAAACAAAACGTTTTTGATAGGCGAGATTGTCAGAGATGAGGAAATCACGAGGAAATCATCAGAGTAGAATATTTTGGCAAGCTGTTTGAATCGGCGTGATGCGTATTTGCTTTAATACGATAGACCGTAGCAGACTGCTAAAAGCAAGCAGAACATTATTGGCACATATTCCAATACACGAAGCAAGGTAAAGATATTTCGAAATCCGTAATTTAAAATAAAATTTATTCGGCGCGCCTTAGTATCATCTAACTGCCCGTCTGCCGACTTCCGGGCTCCCCCTTGCGATCCCTCGAAAGATACTCGTCTCTCCCTTATTAAAAATATTAAGAATCTACGGAGGTCTTGAAACTGACTGCAATAATTACATATTTCTTTCTCTTCACTATCAATTGTTCTGTTATTACAGAGTTATAATCTAACTACCATAAATTAACTGAATTCGATGTTTGAACACACTCTCTTAAAGTGTTTGCACAATGCACTCTTCAGGATCTCCCTTCGCGAATGGTCACTGATGCATAAAACCTAAACACACGCTACACATAAAAATCGAAATTCCACTTTCATCATTGTTTTACGTGTAAAATGTAAGGGACTCTATAGCGCTCACCTATTTAATTCTTCCAAAAAAACTCGGCATGAAAGTCGCACGAGTCACTATTGATACAATAAAATTCCTGATGCGCCGTCCACCAGTCAGAAAATTAAAAGAAGTTAGTTTTAAAGTAGGAATAGGAGTAGAATATGTTACATCAAACTGTATGGGACGCGCCGTCCGCCAGTTCGAAAAAGAAGTTAGATTTAAACTAGGAAAAGGGGTAGAAAATGTTACATCGAACTGTATGGGACGCGCCGTCCGCCAGTTCGAAAAAGAAATAAGTTTTAGACTAGAAACTGGAGTAGGATATGTTACACTGAACTGTATGGGACGCACCACCCGCCAGTTCGAAAAAGAAGTTAGTTTAGACTAAGAACAGGGGTAGAATATGTTACATCGAACTGTATGGGACGCGCTATCCGCCAGTTCGAAAAAGAAAATTAGTTTTAAACTAGGAACAGAAGTAGGATATGTTACATCGAACTGTGTGGGACGCGCCGTCCGCCAGTTCGATAAAGAAGTTAGTTTTAGACTAGAAACTGGCGTAGGATATGTTACATCAAACTGTATGGGACGCGCCGTCCGCCAGTTCGAAAGGGAAGTTAGTTTTAAACTAGTAACGAGAGTGGAATATGTTACATCAAACTGTATGGGACGCGCCATCCGCCAGTTCGAAAAAGAAGTTAGTTTTATAATAAGAGAAGGGGTAAAAAATGTTACATCGAACTGTATGGGACGCGCCGTCCGTCAGTTCGAAAAGGAAGTTAGTTTAGACTAAGAACAGGAGTAGAATTTGTTTCATCGAACTGTATGGGACGCGCCGTCTGCCAGTTAGAAAAGGAACTTAGTTTTAGACTAAGAACAGGAGAATTACTTTCTCACTGACAGCTTTAAAAAAGCTTGTGATCGCCTTGCGCTTCAAGAAATGGCCAAGCCGTCTCTGTTGAATCTGGCGCCCAAAATCAAGCTTCCTACAAATTGAAAATTAACTCAGGGTTGAGACCTAAACCGGTTCAAAACTAGAAGAGTATTTTAGTTAGGATTGAAAAGGTCTGCCTTTCCGCGAAAAATACATACGCATAGGGGGACACGAACATGTTGCGATCTAGCACTTCTCCCATAGTTTAATCATTCTTTACGTTTGTGTGTCAACATTCTACTCATTCTCTAGATTTGGCCAAGTTTTCTCACGTAAAAATATTAAAATGTTAAATTACAAGGACTTACAAGAGGTTAATAACATAGGAACTTAATGTGCTAATGTGCTTAATGTGCTCTAGAACATTTGTTAATATGTCTGGCAGCTCAAAGTTCACGGGAATCGTCGAGGCCAAGGAAATGAACCATTGAACAAGGCACGGTCCTTAAAGGGTTTTAGAAATAAATCACACTTAACAAAAGCGAAGAGAACTTTATCGAATGTTCCGATCTGCGAAAAAGCGAATCGAATTTATGGAGTCATATAGAGGTTTAAGGTATTACTAAGCACGCGTTAGCGTCATGTCATAATAAAGTCGCAGCGATATAAATTTTTTGACGGGGGAACGGACGTTTTCACCGAGAAACTAATCAAAACTTTTAATTCTGGCCTCAGAGTAGTCTGTTTTTTTTTTTTTTGTTTTTGTTTTTTACCCTCCTTTCGCTAACAATGAGAAAAATCCAGCATCCTTCCTTGATATTAGGCCGCATGTATTGGTTGTTGGGAACATCCACCACGCATTCTGATCTATTCTCACAACGTCCAAACATAAGCAAGTTCCGAGAAAAAGAAACGACGAGGAGGTGAAATGCCAGATCCTCGCCAAGGCAATGTATTCCAGTCAAAACAACGCAGACGTTGTGGGGAACCGAGTGATTTTATGTACTTTAAAAGCGCGCAAACAAAATTATTCGGGGGCGGACTGAAGATTATCATGCAATGTATGCTGAGATTTTAGTACATTGAGAATTCTCGCTATGACACAGAAATGTGAGCACTTTCGAGGAGCGTGAAATATTAAATGGGATTAAGTGCCTACAAAGCTCATAACTCTGCATGGTGCTGTACTTCCAGTAAAAACCCTCTGCGTCATCTCATGATATAACAGTTCGAGGTGTGCATAATTGTCCTTTTCTTGCCCAACTCTGAGTTCTCTCTGTATTCCCTTAGTGTTTTACCCGTAGTTGAAATAAGCGCCGCGGCGCTTAATCGATCATTTACGGTAACTTCCGATATCCGACGGGCATATCGGAAAGACTAAAAACACTCAAACTGGCTGAGAGCATAACACATTCAAGAAGAAATAAATTTGTGATTTTTCACAACTCGATAAAATAACTAAAAATGTGTACTCCTATTAAACAAGATTTTCTTTTCAATTTCAAATTTTTATGATGGAGCATTAGCCCCCGTACTCACTAGACATTGCTTCACAATCTTCGCGTTAAATCAGTGAAACACTCCATTTGCATGGCGTACATTTTGAAGAACATTTGAAAACAATTTTGGATTCCTACCCTTATACCTTTATTAAAAATTAAAGTTGGGTAGTTTGTTGTTTTTCTAAAAGTAGCTTGAACAGCCGAACGACATTGTTTACAGGGAGTGGGGAAGGCAAAGCTTCACTTTTCCTTTCTAAGGTAGAAAGTGTCAGCAAAAGGTGAAAGCCGTCCTTGAGGGCAAAGTGTTCAACCTAATTTTCTCACCGATTGCAAGCGCCATTTCCTCCACGCATAACCTCAGCTAATTAAAAGAATTGGCACATGTAAAGGGGAAACGTTAGGGGAGAACTGAGTAAGAAGTTAGGGTAAGTTTTGAAAATTGTGCGTACACCTGGAAAATCCTGGCTACGCTCCTGATAGACACTTTTGATGGAAAGAAATTGAATGACGTGCTCGCTAATATAGTGACGACCAGAAAAGACAAGCCATAGGATAGTTCCAGAAAACCAACCATTAAAATAGATCATGAAGTTGTCGCGGCGGAGGATGAACTTGAAGGCTTCTGATCAAGTGCTATTTTTCAAGGGAGCCCAGACAAGATTATGTACGATAGGTACAGCTTGTTTGATCTGGAAAATTCAGCGAAGCTCAAGGCAAATCGCTAGACAACAAATCCTAGAGCTGAAATAAAAATCTTTTGCGCTTTTGAACTCTGTCCCTAAGGGTAAGGAGAAAGTTTCCCTTATTAATGCGTAGACCAAGTTGATTATGAATGTTTCCTTATGTTGGACGTCTTACTAACAAGCACATAACCACTACTTGTCCTCAGAGGCGTTTTTGAGTTGACGAGTCTAAGGGTGCAGAGAAAATTCGGTTTTGACGGTTTGAAATTGGGGATGTCAGAGTGAAGACGCCTTTAGTATGATGACGTTCGTTTTTTACCACTGATATTACGTCAATCGGTACACTTATGTTGTCGAAAGGTCCAGGAGCATGGTAAATGATTTTAACTGAATTTTCTTTGCCGTTTCCTTTATTTAGAATTAGGACTTTCTTGAGTTATCCATGCATGGACTAGCGATTTTAAGCTTTTCCAAGAAAACGAAAATCTGGAATTGTCCCTAGGGTGGGGCATTTGCGCACAGTTTTAAAGTCCCTCGGTGGGGTGACTGGGGTTTTTGTATCTCCTGTGCTCATCCCTAATTCTTCTCAACCCTTTCCAAACCAATTTTCCTCTTTATCGGAAAACACTTTATGGAAAGACCAAGAATCTCCTCAAAACGAGCTTCGTGATTGAAACAAAATACCTGAAAATTTTGCACGAAACCGTTATTAATGGTGTACAAGATAGAATGAGTCTATTTATTACTTTGCCAACGCCCAATTTGTAAAACCGGAAGTAATGATGTTTATTTCAAGGGCTCATGTCTCATGAGTTTTGAGCGAATCTTGAAACGCTGTAAATACATGTAGCTGGAACTATCATCGCATCCTCGCTCACTAATAATGATAACTTTTATGAACTTCCACTATTTATTGCCTGGCTAAGATTTTAAGGATTCTTCAGTTCAGTTATTTGAAACCAGGCGGTTTCACGTGAGTTGTAGCGTCATGGACGACCCGCGATATGCGTGGGAAAATATTACTTTTTTTCGATCAAGATGGAAATTGGCATCTTTGTCGTAGAGTAAGGTAATACATTTCAATTTTCATTATTATGGTTAATTTTAAAAGCTCTGGTTTCGATAAAGGAACTGGAGGAAAATCAGGAAAATTCCAGTTCGACTGTGATGGTTGCATTTTGTTTACGCGTCGTAGCATAAATATAACAAATTCATTTTCCTTTTCCCTATACAATCTGCCTTTTTATACTGTCTTTCGCAGCAGAGCCATCGCTAATATTACAGAGGCTAATTTTATTATACAGATCACTCAGATTTAGTGACAGAAACTCTATTATCGATTGTAATTTTGGCAACACCTGGCGAGTATTCGGTGCAAAGCTTATTGACAAAGTCGCTAGAACACTCTTCCATTCATTACTTTTGTTTCTGCTCCGTTGAATTTGCCCAATTATTTTATTAACGAACTCGATTTAACTACAAGCACTGAGTATTCAGGCAACGTGGCAAGCTTCAATGCGATGTGGCAAGAGAGACATACGCCTTTGAATTTCTGTTAATTTCGCGGGTGTAAAAAATTCAAAAAGTATACCCGCCAAAAGTTTAATCGATTGTTGCGAAAACGTTATCAATTCGGAAGTAGTTTCTAAAAATAAAATAAGGAGGGATAGTTCTTTCAATGTGTATCGGCAAAGGAAGATTGGCTTTGAAGACAGGGTTGTAGTCGAAGGCTCAAAAACATCTTCTGTTAACCAATATGGCGCCGGTCCGAGGCACCCAAAAACCGGCCATGTCGGTAATTTCCAAAATAGGAGGAATAGGCCACTTGCACTAAGAGGTCACGTGACCAATGTTTCCTTTAAACAATGAGTTGAATCTTGCTGATGCTAAAAATTGATAGAGCACACAAAAATTATCTTACACCCGAAATTTGAGAGGAAACGCATTTAAGGGAGATATTTTATGGCACTTTGATTTTTCAGCAAAGTAGTATGGTTTGTATTGGCCGCCATGTTGGAGGGCATCGTCTTGCCCTCCAACATGGCGGCCAAAATTACTTCTTGCTTATATCTTGTTCAACGTTTCATAGTTACGCTCAGATGTGCTGTAAACGTTATCACATCATCTTTTCAACATTTTCCTTGAAGTTTAAGTGCAAAATTTGATTTCAGAGAGAGGTAATTCATAACAAAAATCACATTTTGGTCACGTGACCATTTACTAACTTATTCATTTTAAGAAAATGGTGCGGGTTTGAAAAACCAAATCACCATTATTTTGTTTAAGATATGACCCACTAATCGTTTTTCGAAGGCAAAATCATATAACTTTCATTTTCATAAAAACTATGTCACATGCCTCTTATTGCAAATGGCCTATTAGAACCTAAAGTTACCTGTTCCTTACTAAAGATCCCAAATAAAGTCTACATGCTAATTTTAGCCAATTCGGTGAGATAGTGTGGCAGCTACTTTTCAATAGAGTTCGAATCTTACAGACAGCTGCTCTTAAATTTTAGGCTAAACAGGTTCTTGTATAGAGGGGGCTCTACTGGCAAATTTCAACCTAACACTGGTTCTTAAAAACCAGGTCCTTGGTCGCGGGTCTTTAATTTACTGTGAACCGATTTAAATTGAAGATTTTCACACATATAACATACAATAGGTGAGATAAAAGCAGGAAACGCAAAGTTCCGCCTGTAGTGATTCAGGTCGATTTACGTAGCTTTAATCAAAACACCCAAGGCCTTTCGGGAATTTTTCCACACTCGCGTTCTAGTCCGGCATTAGTTTAAGACAACATTTTGCTTAAAACAAGCTCTATAGAGGGACATCTATGAAAAAATACATCAGCACAGAATTTAACAGAATTTAATTGTAAGGGAATTTCTGTAATCGTCTGCCCTGCGAGAAGAGTCTACACCCGGGAGTCTACATTTTCGCGGCGCCAAACGTACTGCTACATCAGGGCGGATAAAGGTTGGGCGGTGAAACGAGCGCTCCGCTCTTCATTTAATGTGTGATGCGGAGTAGGACTGGCACGAGCGCTCTTTCCGCGCTTCCGGTGCGCTTGAAGGCCGGCGAAATTTTCCTTTTTACAAACCAGAAATCCTATTTTCTTTCTGAAATTTCAGGCTACAGTGTTAAGAGCGTGTCCATGAGAAAACCAGGCAGAACCAGGCAGGGGGTGATAATGCTCAAATCACCGATTTCGCTCAAACTCGGCACAAATGTTAGGTACCTGGGGTTAACTTATGTGACAGAATTTCAGGTCAAAATATTAAATTCCCTGGGAGATCCGGGCATCCCCTGTAGAAACCGCCATTTTGCCCGTTTTATGCATAATTAATTAGCTAACTTTACGATGCCAGTGCAACAAACAGAAAAGCCACCTGGAACTTAAATGCACTGCGAGATGATCTGAGTTCATAAGACTTTAAGCACAATAAACTTTTTAAAGTCGCCGATTCGATTTTCCCCCTCTTAGTCCCCTTAAGTTGGGTCATCATTTCCAAGTTTTGAGTAAGTCGTAAAATTAGGGTATTTTATTCCCCAATATCTCTGATGAGCAACAGCTTATCTTTATAACTTTTGCATGAGTAGTTAAAGCCATCACTTAAGTTCAGAAAAAGATCATAAAAAGTTTGGGCAATTCACTTTCTTCCATGTGTTGACTTAAACTGTTCATGTGACTGAACGACTTTTGCATATTTCATCAAAATTCAGGCCCTCACAATATTCGTGCGTTTGCCTCTGAATGAGGAGAAATCGAACAAAAAACTCATCAGACAATGATTTAACATTAATAAGGGTAAAATTGTTGAAATTATTGCGCAAGAAACTCTAACGATGATTTTTGATAGCTATATACGCGATCTTTTCAAGGAAAAACAACATACAAAGATTTAATTCACAGTTTTACTTACTTTAACAATTTCGCCCTAAAAGCAATATAAACGGTCAATAAAATCCATATACGTATCTCTTGGATGTCTCAACTGCTAGTTTGTGCCCGCTTGGATTTGTTCCCCATGCCACCTTCGATGCCCAGTTCAGCGTTGTTCAGCGTCGTGACTCGCTGTACGACTAAAATTCCTTAGCCATCAGTTTACGCGCAAAAATCCAAATCAAGTTGTTTTAGGAGAAAACAATACGAAAAGTAGAAAGCCGATTTGTAATCCTGGAAAGAATTATTTCTGCTACTGTTGTAGCTCAATTCACATGTTACAAACAACAACGAACCGTCCGCCATCTTTGACATTAACTGGAGCCCGCATTTTTAAGCAGCGGTTGGCCACCATACGGAAACATCGTATCGAGAGTCACGAGCCAGGAGCCAGGAGCCAGGAGCCAGAGTCCAGTGAACAAAATATGAAAAATATGACTTTCCGACATTCTCTGAGATAATTTTATTGTTATTGTATGCTAATAAAAATTTTCGAATTCCAAATCTATTGGCAACTCTATTCAGACCGTGATTATAAATGATCCCATTTCTTTTCAAACTCGGAGATAGAAGTCGCTTTTCTTTCGTGTTTTGGAAAGAAATTTTTTTGTCTATTTTAGTTGCACGTCAAATAGCAGCGAAGTGAAGCCGGATCTTGGTGCAGACCAGCTCAAAGGGACAAATAAAGCGTGAGACACGTCCAGACTAGCTTGCGACAAGAATTCCATTTTGTTTTCATACTGGAGCCCCCCTCCCTGGGGGAGTGGCCAAATTGCGTACAAATGCCCTAAACTGCTGGCACCAGATTTGACTGTCATAAACACTGAATTTTTTACCTAGCACGGTCTTTTGGGGGTCTTATGAAGCCTAACTATGGCAGCAATGCTCCCAAGTAGAATTCAAAATACGCCACACTTTCACATTGAGTTAGATCTTTTTCTCAAACAACCGCTTCCATATGTTTAACACCCTTCCCACATTCCCTCAAGAGCTACTTCAACTGTGATACTTAGATTTCAAATTTCTCACCCTACCCAGGTAAGGTCAATTTTCTCATCCTAGACATCCTCGGAAGGGCCTTTTTGCGTACTCTTGGGGCACCAAAACCAGTTTAGTGCCCAGGTTAGTGTGCTGTGCTGAGGCAGGCAGATGTTGAATTATGGACAGACACAACAATTAAGTTACAGACATTTGATGTTCCGGTCCGTGCGTGGTCGGAAGACACCCAGTAAATAATGCCCGTGGGGTTGCTCAAGGAAAATTAGGGTTTTACGAGATTCGAACTGCAGGAGGTCTCTAACGAGGAAAAGTGCGGAAACATCTACTTTTTGGAGTGAATGTACTGATGCAATTTTTAAGTTACAATATACTATAGACAAATCTATTTTGTTTCTTAAGTCCCTCTGATACTCCGAGGAGCGCAGGTCATACAGGGAACGCAGAGATCAGACCATTGCATTATTGAAATTAGGTAAAGGCATACAATTCAGCTTGTATTTTCAAGTGTAACCGGACGTGTATGTGAAAAAACGGTAACTCTGAAACGGATGTATAAGAATGATTCATAACTTACAGTGACAAACAGCGATATGACTGTGGACATAATATAAGAAAAAAGCACAACATTCAGAGGCGGATAAGATTTTCTTCCTGGTGTCTGCTTACGAGAGCTTTAAATCAAAGCTACTTCGCCAGTAAACCCTTTGAGTGTTCGCGGCCGCCTACGGGAATGTAAAAATTCAGAGTCTGTGTGGGAGTTGAAACGGGGTTTTGTGATGGCGGTCGCAAGTAGAGCTATTCGCTTTATACGAGAGTGTCCGTTAAGAGAACTTCTATACTGTATGAATCCGCAAATGACAGCTTAAATGAGAAGTGTATATTGTGTATTAGTTTGTGTTCAAAAACCTGTTCTTAATTTACACCTTCCTTGAATAGCTGAAAAAAAATAGCCTACTCTTTTGGCAAGTATTAGTGCCCCCTTTTGGGTCTTTTGTATACCTCAGAAGTTTTTCCTCAAAACTTTTAAACGGTTATTATTATGTTTTTGCAGTCCATAGATACAGATACCATCCTGTATAGTTGTAAGACTACGAGGATTAAAATATAAGTAAGTAAGTAAGTATACCCAATGGCAAGTTGTTAATTGTCGAAAATTGCATGGCACGGTCTGACTATAAAAAAGGGGTATTATGGATGATTATTATCACGGTAATTAATGTCAACATCGAATAAACTCAACATTTCAAGTAACACGACTTTCACAACCTATTTTCAACACGCCAGTTATAACAGGATATTGGCGCGTACAAACAATAGATAGTGTATTCTGCATTTCGTAGTCCGGTAGTCCGGTAGTCCAGCGTAACAGATTCCATCATTTAGGCAGAGTCTTAAGTCAAAGATGGAGGGTGTTCGAGCAGGTGGTTGTTTTCCATAGATATAGACGGATTGTCAGTGATCCTTCTTGTCCTTTGAGAATCATTTTGTTCCCTCTGACTACAACTTATGTTAAAGACTTCGAATGTTCGGTGAAAAGCCGACACTTTTAATTTTGCAATGTTTCAAGATGTTTCATTACCTCGTCACAAAGTAACGCAGAGTAGCGCCACAGATGACCAGACGAAACTGGAGCAGCCAACCTGGACTAAAGCATCTGAGAGACGTGTATGTAACATTTATTCACTATCTTTTATCGTTTTTGGGTCTTCTAGCACCTACAAGTTGGACCGATCGAAGTTTTGAACTAAATCTTTTGCTCCTTCTGTTTACTCAAGCGTTCCATAAAATATCCATCAAAACGTCCATAAATAACACAGAAAACATGCCTCAGGTGACACTTTCTAACAATTCCGCTATTAGTATCGATAATGAGGCATCTGATTTGTGACTTCTCGCCAACTTTGTGCTATTTTTGTTTAAAAAAAACGAATGTTACGTTTCTTCCAATTTCGGTAAAATGACAAATAAGCGTCAAGTCAAATGTACATAATACGTCATTATTGATAAAGTATGAGATTGCCCAAATATTTTAGGATTGATTTGATAACCTTAAAGATGCCTTTCAAAGAATATGTGAGAATTAAGTACATAGGTTGTTGCTCATGGGAGATTTTAGCGACTAAAATACCTTAAATTTAAGGTTTGGTCAAAACAGTGAGATGACGACCTTACTTTAGGCTAAATAATAGGAAGAGATCGAATTAGAGAGTAAAAATAAATTACTGAGGATTAATTCTGATAAACATAGAAGATGATAAAGTTGATTAGATTTGAAGTTGTCTTTTCTACTTGTTGAACAGCCAAACCAAAGTTAGCTAATTAATTATGCAAAAATGAGTAGATTTCGTGATTTTTAGGGGGGGTCCCTGTAAATCCCAGGGAATTCAATATTGCGACCTTATTTTTTGTCGAGGTTAATATCTCACCAAACCCATCAATTGTGCCAAGTTTGAGCGAAATCCATGATTTGAGCATTATCACCCCCTGCCTGGTTCTCTCATGGACACAGTCTTAAATAGATAAATTCGTTTCGTAACAATATCAATAAACAGTTCCATATGTTTGTGTCCGTATGCCTATAAATTAAACTTGTTGGTCGTATAATGCCAAAATTTGAGTTTAATTTGAAAGCGTTGAATACCTCCTCCTTCCACTAAATATCACCTAATCGTCTTTCGCCGTTTCATTTGGAAAAGCTTAACACTTCTTAAACTCAATTTTTACACATGTTAAAGGGGGATACATTTTGTATAACATAGCAAAAAATTAGATTGATATATTTTGATATAGTGGCGTTGTGCTGCTTCAAATTTTGCTTCTCGGGTGCAACGCGCCATGGCGATTCGCGCAATGCGTCGCAAATCCGGCAACCGCATGTAAACAAAATTTATTGAGGTTAGTTTTAAGGTTTTTTCTCCGTTTCTCTCTCTAAAACAAAACATGGTAAACAGTAAAAACTGAGGGGAAACTAATCTTGAAGTTTCGAAGGAACAGAAAGACGTATGAGATGTTTTTTTCAAAATTAAAAAGAAGGATGATGGTGATTCAAATTAGCATAATTTCACCTTGCACGAGCACGCATTTATATAATACACGTCATCTAGTTATGAAACACGATTGCTGTCTTTTAGTTTTGCCATGGATAACATGGATGAGATTTTCCTTCATGTTTTAGACAGTACTTAGTTGTTTTTGTTTTGGAATATTATCGACATTGACGAGTAGTAGAACGAAACTATTATTCAGTGATAGAGTGATGAAAGTAATAAGAGAAACCCTTTGAAAGAGATGTTTGTCTACTCCTGACTAAACCTCCCGCAAAAAATAGAAACATTTTCCTCTCGGAGACAGCGTACCAGCACAAAGGAACGAAGAAGAAGTGCAAGAAAACAAATCAAGCCGCCATAATTCAGTGACAGCGGCAGTGTCTAATGAACAAACCACATCGCAAGCCCTGACCGAAGTCGCAAACAAGCGATATTTCTAAGCAGAGTCCCAGTGCAATGCATCACACCTTTTTGCTCGGACGCCCTCGTTTCACCGCCCAACCTTTATCCGCCCTGGCTACACACTTCACTCACACTGCGGAAACGTAGCCTCTACTCGCAGGGTGTAATTGTCAGTCGTTCTAGCTTGATTTACTCGTTCGCTTAGGCTCTGCAACTTGCTTGTTGTAGACTGAGTCTTACATTCACGGCCCCAAACTGATTTGTGTCTGACAAATTTACAGAGTTATACGCCACTTATAACTTAGGGGGTGTTTACATGAGAAAACTCGCACCGGCGCGAGTTTCATACCGGGATGACTTTTTGATTTCGTATCGCGTTTACATGATGACTGGGTCATTTCGTATCTCGTTATTTGAAGGTACACTTCATGTTGATAAAATAAACGTGTGATTCAAAATCGCAAACATTACGCATGCGCTACTCGTTCCAGTCTACCGGCAGACCGATTTCCCACCGGAGCGGGTGGTCGTTTCGCGTTTACATGATACCGTTGCGAAATCTCGCACCGGAGTGAAATCTCGCCCCGATGCGACAACCGGAGTGAACTCACGCCGGGGCGACTCGCGCCGGCATGACATTTTGTGGTGGTATCATGTAAACAAATGTAGAGCCATGAGAGGGAACCGGAGTGAACTCGCCGCGGCCCGAAAGTCGCCCCGGTGTCATGTAAACACCCCCTTACTGTACGTCCGCGCTTATCGACTTTTGGTCCTTAATTTCGGTCAAACACGAAATTTTCTCTTTCGTGATCTTTGAGTTGTTGATGCTTGTTTGAGAGAGTAAAACGAGAAGAAGAAATGAAATTTCAGTTTTGCTTTAATACTTTCAAAACAGCTGCTCCACAGAATGTCAGTGAACACACACGTAACGCGTAAGAGTATTGAACTATGACTTTACAACGACTATCACAAAATCAACCCAAGCGGTCCCTTTGTGAATTTTCTGTTTTACGTCATTTGCAGTTGCAGATTTTCGGTTTCTTTGGGTGTTTAAGATGGAATGCCAATACTTTTACCCAAACAGTTATCACTTATGGCTGGGTGCAGAGGAAAAAAATGCACAAGAAGAAAAGAAAAGAGAGAGAAGAAAAAGAAAGCATTCAATGACGTTAACTGCACGTCTTTTTTTGTTATCTCACGGAAGAATCTATTTGGGGATAAAGTAGGGTTTGAGCTCCTATCATGTTTCTGTCCTTTCATTGAGAATCCCTGCACCAATCACATGGGAGTCACCCTCTATGGCCAGTACCAACTGATACATAAAACAAAACTGAGCAATTACTGTTGTCACAATACTCATCAAAGTATGAGTCTATAAGTAGCCTGCAGTGCTGGAGTATTTTGGGGGAGCAAAAGCGGCTTGTTTATGTTCGTATTGTTGTAGCCGCCATATTTAATTTTATGACAGAGGAAGATTTGGGGAGATGGCTCTTTTGTGAGCAAAAACATTTGTGTGCCTGGAGAAAACGCCTGCACTGCAATCTAGACTATAACTTAATATTTCTCTTAAGGAACCGAAAAGCCTCTTTATATTGCATACTTTGATTCCACTTTCCAGTTTTTAAAGTCGACCTATACATTCTCTCTTTACTTCTGGGTCCATAAAATAAAGCAGATCCCCACCCATGACCCCTGACAGCTCAGAAACCCCTCAAAACTGTTCCTTGCTCAATTTGATCCCCATATTGTTTCCTCCATATAATTTGCTCACGGAAAGAAGAGATAATGCCCTGAAACTCCAGTTGGAATTTCTAAATTTTCTTTTCCTTAAATTGTGAGATTTCCAGCACTTAACAAAGATGTCACAATCTCTTTGGAATGAAGACATAGGCAAGAAGCTGTCTGTCAAGTGCACTGTGTGGATCATTCTCTTCCCCTTAAAAGTACTGTCAATTGCGCTTTAAAAAAAAACTTTTCTAGTCTTTCATGCAGATCTAGCCACCATTGCTCAATCTTGTTGCTAGTTGAGGGGCCATCGATAATGGAATCAGTGGGGGTCATCCATGACCTTATGCTGGTTCAAAAGATATGCATGTATTGTGGCCATTTTTCCCGTCTCAGTTCCCATATCAATTCTAAGGTTAATAGATAGGACCTTTGTCTCAAGCAAATACTGAAGATACATCATGCTGATGATCATAGGGTTCGAGTTGGAATAACATACAAACAAGAACAAGATCTTGCGAGAGAATGTGTCAATACAGCCATTAACTCCCAGGGGGAATGTTGAGTTCTGATACCCACACAATTTGTCATGACCATCTAAGGAGACTAACCATAACGGGCCTTCAGATGAAAAGTGACCCTTTGCTTTCTTCTTTCAGTTTCTTTGAAGTTTTCTTGCTTGCAGTCCTTCGGGATCCAATTCAGTCATCATGTTATAAACAAGATGGCGTGGTACCAGTATGTTGTGCTCTGTTCTCAGCTTTTGATTCATAGCTCTGTACTCTAATAGCCTACCTGGTCCGTCCAATTCTTTCTTAACCGCAGCAGAAACTTCCGCAAGTGGAGTTTCACAAACCATAGTGACGAAGGCGTCTGTCGAGGGTTCCGATACTCCATGTGTATTATGAAAAACTTTGTTTCACAAAGTCCAGAACTTCTGACCTCTTCAAATTCTGGGCTTCGTACTTTCTAAAATCTTGTTCCAGTTGATTGTCCTCTTTCCACAACACGGCCGCCATTTTGAAAACTGAGTCACACAGAAAAACTAGTCCCACTTCTTACCGCGTGGATTGATAACGCTGGTCCGTTCAACCTTTTTTTTTTAACATGATAACGCTGGTCCGTTCAATAACTTTTTTTTTTTTTACATGATAACGCTGGTCCGTTCAAGGTGCATTTTTCATTTTTTTTTTTTTATGTTTGTACTGTGACTAATAACTATAAATACATATAATATTTTAACCTAAAATCAAATCATGTAAGAAATTTAAAATGTAATTACATTTTGCCTTAAAAATAATATTTAAATTAAAATCAATCTTACAAAGCAACCTAAAATCAGAAATGAAACGACAATTTATTGTAGATTAAAAACCAAACTTAATATGAGATTAACTATTATGATAGAAAATGACATTTACTTCTAACTTTTATGCAAAGAAACGACATGATAATGCTGGACCACTATACTAGTGTAAAGACTACCAATTTCTAACTTTTTGGGTCTACTTCGCTCCGTATACGCTTAAAGAAATCAGCTGTTTTTACATGTATACGCTTGTCAGTTGATATTTTGTAATTTTTACGCTTACGATGGTGAAAAAAGGCCTTTATACGTTAAGCAGTTAACCCCATTGACACCCTCATATCATGATCTCATGGTCTGATATCATGATATCGGTTGCCTTTACACCAGGCTGTTGATTAAGACTTAAGAGCTGCTAAGTTTTACTTAGCCAAAAATTCGTGTGTGAAGGCCTAAGTAAAATCTCAAGTAACTTTACTTTGCATCTCATTAAAGTCGGAAGTTGAAACGATTCAAGAAAGTTTCAAGCGACTTGAAAACCATCCTTATGACCGACTTAGCTGACTTGCGGTTACTTGCGGTTTCTTGAGTTTTGAGAAAGGCAAAACATGTCAATCAATCTTAATTATGTGGCGTGGGAAAATAACCTTAAGTTAACCTGAAGTGAAAAAGAATCGGTTGTGTGTGAAGCTTTATTTTACTTGAAGTAATTAAAATTTACTTGTCTTGAAATATTTCTTAGCTTATTTAGGCTCTAGTGTAAACACTACCATCGACTTTTGAACCCGATGGCCCGCCATATTGTGCCACATATATAGCTCTACCTTTCTCTTCAGGTGCTTGGTTGTTAGGTAAATTTAAAAACAATGGAATGTCACGAGCTCCGCTGAAACGTAAATGATAAAACAATCGAATATCACATGTAAAACAAGATACATTCCTGAAAAACCCTAACAATGGACGACTCTCAACCTAAGTTGTAAATCCATTTTCTAGTGTAAGGAGAGATTTTCCGTGTGTTCTTTATATGCCTCGAACTTTATATCTAGCTTTTAAATATTCCCTTTTAAGTTGTTTTAGCCGTAATTTACATTGAATTTCCATTGAGATGTTTTAGTTCATTTAAATTATGCAGATTTTACTTCAATTCTAACTTTGAAAAGGATAATTCGTTTCTGAATAATTGTACAACTTAGTCACTGAACAACTGGACCTTTCTCCTGTTCAAATACCAACCGTTTGCAGTTTTTATTTTGACAATTCAAGGAATCCTGAGCAAAGGAAACTCGAATTCTTTTGCACAGCCTTACTGCTGAATCTTTGTAAGTTTCCGAAATTCATTTCCTTGACTGACATTTAAAGGTCCATGTTCACCCTAGATGCATTGCGCGCCCTGTACTCCAGAAAAAAACATTTCGCGTAGTCGAAAATCGCTGCCTTCAGTGTGTAGAGTCAATCTTTGTTAATCTTTCACAGTTGGGTAAATCTGGTTTGAAAGAAGGTCTAAACAGGTTCTTTTGGTATTTTTCTTTACATCTTTTTGGATATTTTGGTCTGGGATCGAGCCTTTTGGTTTCTGTGAGTGTTTGTTTCACTGCAGCACTTTCGATGGCTTCGGCCGGTCGAAACGTACGGTTGGAAGACCGCGTCGAAGGGGATCTCCGAAGTACATTCGTCTCCGTGAATCCGTTGTTTTAATCTCTGGAGAGATGGGAAAGAAGCTCTTGGCTGTAAATTCTACAGACAGCGTGTTTGCCGAGTTCCTAGCTTCTACATCGAATGTTCAACTGTAAACAAAGGCCCCGTTGAAATCAGTTGAAAGCAAAACAAGCGAGTCAATCTAACATGAACAATGCTTTATTTAATATAACCTATGAAGCGAGTGATATCCCTAACGTAAACTCATCGTCTCGCGTATCACGATTAAAGCTCTAAAGTAGCGAGAACTATTATTAGCAAACCAATCCTTAGCAAAACCTAAAGAAAGTGTAATACAGCGATTACAGTTACTGTAGATCTTCTAAGCCTTTAGAAGATCTACAGGCTGCTCTACAAATGCTCTCAGCGAACGAGTTTATTCTTCTAGGTGATTTCAATCTTCCAGAGATTGACTGGTTGAACACCAGAGCTCTGAGGCAATTTGATGTCTACACACTGTTCATGGATATTGTACAAGATAGCTTTTTGACCCAATTGGTAAAAGAACCTACTAGAGAATCGAATATTTTGGACCTATTCCTTACAACCTCACCTGATTCTATAACTGACTTATCCATTGGAGAATCTTTTTCAGACCACAATTCTATCAATTTCTCACTCTCCGGTAAACCTTATGTTCAACGGAAATCGCAGAGACTGTTCTATTGCTATGATAAAGCTGATTGGGACCATTTGAGATCCTTATTATCCTACATTCCCTGGGACTGCGTTTTCTTCGGTGATAACATTAACCAAAACTGGGCTTGTTGGAAAGACCTACTATTCACTGCAGTAGACGAATGCATTCCTAAACGCAAGGGTAACAAGAAACCCAATGCTCCCTGCATCACCAAGAAACTTATTGCCCTGTGCAAAAAGAAAAGATCTTTGTACAAACGTGCTCGCAGAAGTAACAAAGCGACCATCTGGGAAAAATACTGACGACTGAACAATTCTGTAAAGAGTCTCTGCAACACAGCTCGATGGGCATACATTAAAAAACTAGCCTCTGATCTGAAAGAAAATGAAAACCCAAAACCCTTCTGGAATTTTATTAAGTCCAAGAGAAGAGGAACTAACAATCCTGTTTCATTAAAAATCGATAATGCTGTTGTGACAGACGACCTTGGCGAGTATACAAAGAAGGGCATCTAGATTAGCACTTAACCAACGCAAAGGAGAAATGCCTTATGTCGATCGTTGTAAATTGTTGAAATAGCCGTTGCTATCTGACCGTAGAAATTATCTATCTTTAATTGAGTGCTACAAGTTCGTCTTTGGATACTATCATTTGAATTTTTATGATTTCTTGGAATTCTCAAAAGTTAGGTCTACAAGAGCGAATCACCCCTTCAAATTGTATATTAAAAGCGCAAGACTCGATTGTTATAAATATTCTTTTTTTAATAAGAATAGTTTCAAACTGGAACGATTTACCAAGGGACATAATAGAGGCTGAAAGCCTTCATCATTTTAAAAATAAGCTTCATCATTATCTATTTCATAAATTTTAAACTGGAGCCGTGCTTTAATTAAGGCCTTGATTTTTGAATACTTGTATTGTATTTGATTTTTATTTAGCATTTTCTATTTTTGTTTGGGAGTTCTAATATAAGGCTAACCTCTCAACTCCCTTTTCAAAAAGACTTTTAATATTATGTTTTTTCTGTAAATAAGCTTGTTTACATCTTGAATAAAGTTAATATGTATGTATCTAGTATGTATGTACAGCGACAAGACTGTACGCAGTGCCGATTCGACGCTTTGCAAACACAACTTCTCGCTTAGAGCGATTTTCGTATGACCTTGAAAAAAGGTTTCGGTAAGTGTTCGTTCTTTGTTTCATCAGCCAATGGATGAAAAGATCAAAACATGGCCTCTTTGTTTTCCCGCCAAAGAAACCCTAATATGGAGAAGGCATTGTTCGATTGGCCAATCGTGTTGTAGTATGACGTCAAAGCGAAGTATCGGTTGATTTCTAGAAAGTTCTCGGGCATGAAGTTTTTTCACCTGAGCGTTCGCTTAACCAATGAAAAGCCAGACGCGTTTGTCTGTCCGTTCGATAAACCAATCAAATCGCTCTATTTCCGTTCGTTTGTCGTTTCTGCTTTGTTCGCGCGCTTTCATTTCAAGGTCATACGAAAATCGCTCTATTCTTTCGAGAACACATACCTAAGCTTCCTATAAGAATTAACACAAAATAATAGATTGAGGAATCAAAACATTTCACAGTCGAATCGGGCTTCAGGAAAATCTCACCTGGTGCTTGGACGTTTCGTAATTTTATGACCTTCATTGTGTTCATCGCACTCAACAAAGCATCCATAGGCATTCACTACCAGTTTACATTTTGAACCGCTTTCTGCGGTGACATTTAACGAAGTCGGCGATATATCTTCCTCCATTTGGAAAAGAATTAAAGTCTTACTGGCCTCTTTGATACTGTCTCTTTAAGCTTCGGTCAAGCGTGAAAAAAGCTAGTCTTCCTCGCACTCGTTTTTAGTATCGTCACGCAACGCGTCTCAAAAGTGGAAGCTAATCAAAATACTGCATTTGACTAAAGAATCGTTTCAAAACAAAAACACAAGCGCGCAAAGCCGTTTGGCTGAACATGGGCCTTTAATTTTGGGTCATTTAGTTAAGCATATGAACTTTAAAGCTGAATTTATCCACGTTTGTTTTCAGTTTTCAGCTGATTTTATTCAGCCTTCTTTCCATTTGTTTGCGATGTTGTAATAAGCTGATCGGTTAGTATAAATAGAGCAATGTTATCCCTGTTTTTCGATTTACATTTTGGATTGACGCGCATGTATGATTTACGCCCAAGAGCTGAAGATTAAACTATTAAAGTCCACGTTTGAGTGCTGTCCTGTTTTCCAGTTGTAGCAGATCTTAGTACCGTGGAACAGTGACGAGTTCCAGTCTTGCTAGCCAAGCGAGTTGCAGAGTTAGTTTTCCCCTTGTTGTTCATACGCCGAAGTCGCTCGAATTCTCTCAACGCTTGTTTTCCCCGATTTGCGCTTGGAAAGGCAAAATCTATCGTCACACTAAGTTGGAATGTGCCTATTGCCAGGTGCTGTTTGGAATGTAGTTATAATGCAACAACTTTACGCATTTGAGTATTTCATTTGCGTTTGAGCCCGAGTTTTGCGTATCACTCTTCCCCGAGGTATACACATGAAAAAGGGAAGTTCTGTGACGCCGAGCTGAAGCGAGACGTCACAGAACCACCCCACTTTCATGTGTGTCTTTGGAACGAGAAAGTTCTTGACACAAAAACAACTAAATCTGCAACGAAACAAGGAAACATTTTACTCAATTTCTAAAGATAAAATCACCCGGCGGATGCAATTGAGACAAGTGAACTGAACTTCTTGCCACAAAATAAATAGGATACCATTCAGACGATGTATGCTCACCTGTCGTCCCACAAAGTTGTTGTGAAGGTTAACTTTTGCTCTTACGTCTTGTTCCTTTTCTCGAGAGTCTATAAACTTCCTGGCGTATTTCAAACCATAATCAATGTTGTCATTGCAACCACCCCAGTCGAATCCTCGACTATCATATGTTCTTTCAGCTGGTTGAGTATTGCTGCAAGCACAATTTCTCAATACACCAAGAGCACAAGCTTTTGTAATCTCGTGAGCAACTCCGGAAGAGGTTATGGCATAGATAAAGGCGGTCTCTCGGGAAGCTGAAAAAAGCCACATTATTGCAATGTAAGAACTGAATCAGTAAAAACAAAGGAAAGAAAAACAACACTCGGCGGGCGTAAAAAACAACGATATATAATAAAGGCTGTAACACTGAACAAGTTTTTTTGCAAACTTTTCTTGCGGTTTAGTTGAGACACAATTTACAAGAAAAATTACGGCATATTAAAATTCGAAGAAAATTCACTAGTCGAACAGGGCCCGCGGTTCCACTAAAGATCGTGAAGTTTAATCCTGGGTTAAGCCAAATTTCAAGTAAAGTTTTTTGGTCTAGGAACATGCAGGTGGAGCTTACAAATATTTTTGAGCCTTTACTCTAAGATAAGGTTATAATAACCGAAACAGAATGTATGATGCTAGAAACAATCTATAGGAAGGTAAATAGCGCTAACCAGCCTTTCAAGCACCTGGGCCCACTGCCTTAAGGAGCGGGCTGAACGCTCAGAGAGGTCCTTAGAAACCATCGTTTGTTATAAAACATGTTATATACCTTCTATTAATTTCCTCTTTCAAAGTACGTACATTTTTTCATGCTGTAACAGTTTATCTGGCAAATTTCCTTTTATTTAGCTTTCCCGTACGCGTTGTTGGATGGTGTTAAGTAACGCTTCGTGATATCTCGCGTTCTGACACCCCACTATAACTGATTCTTTTACCTTTTCGCGGAACTTTTCCGAAAACGCTGACATCCCGAGCAACTGTAGAACAATTCCATAACTCTTCCTTTAACTGTTTCTGACACTCTTGCACACCAAGTCTTGCACCTTTCCCGATACTGATCGCAATATCAGGATATTCTTCGCAAAATCGTTTTTGGTCTTTAACTAAGGAGGCTCTGTTGCACATAACTTGAGCATCAAGATCGTACACTTGAGACATAAACCTAGTACATGTATAACAGAAAATAATTAGGCAGTCATCAAGACTTTCCACTTATGGCTTACGTTTAACACTTCTTGCGTTATTGTGGAGAACAAATTTCCGGTAGAACTCGTGATAATTCTTATATTCAGTTAGACGTTCAAACTTACCACCAGTAAGAACATGAAAGTATTGGAAATGACAAAAGAAGAACAGCGAAAAACCAGGTCGAGTTTCCCATGTTCCCGGTCCGGTGTCTACGCGCAGTTTAAAAAGAGACGTCTCAGTTCAAAGTTTTTCCGCTCAAAACTATTTAATCGCAACACAATGGTTTTTTTTTTTTTTTTAAGGAACATTCTTGCACCTTTGGCCATATTACGTGAGTAATATCATCGTACTTGAAAATAACAATGAAACGACATAGTAAGAAATTTAATTCATGCCCGGAAGCCGATCAAGAAAACGCTTTTTGTGCAGTTTATAAAAACAAACCTCACTTCAGAGACGGTAGCTTTAAAAAAGTACATATAGAAGAGTTCAATCTTTCAAGGAAACTGCCGGCCTGCTTAATTTAACTATTTGAGGGATATCCCTAAACGCTCAAATGTTTTGCATTGTCAGGACGTTTTGCTACAGCCAATACAAGTGTATTTCGCCTCAGGCCCTTTTGTTGTTTGTAAGTTTTCAAACCGACACTTAATATCGTTCTTTTATAAACTTCAATTACTAGAAAGTCATTACGTGCTAACGACTAAAGCCGTCAAAAATACTTTCGTTTGATGTCTCTAATGAAAATATAGAAGAACGCCGGTAACTTGAACTCTGAAGGGAAACGAGAAACAGTTCGAGTTAGCGGGGGATCGATTGAAATTTCAATCCGCCACTTTAATAAAAGATAGTTACTTATTTTTTAGCACTTCAGTGTGCATAGTACAGTGCAAATTTACTCATTCCATCAAAAACGATGACATGATTACTAGCCTTAGTGTTTTTACCGATTACACAACAAGAAGAGCTAATGGGATGGTATCCGAGTAATAAAAATAATAATAATATTTAATATTTATATAGCGCAAATTAACATACAGGATGATATGATCAAATGCCCTTTACATATTAAAATTGAATACAAAAATTACCATGTTACCTATTTACAATTTTGAATTTACAATAAAATGCGAAGATGTATACTATACATGAAACACTAAAAAGAAATTATAAATTAAACGCTTCTCTAAAATAGTGAGTTTTAAGCCATGTCTTAAAGGTGTTGAAATTTTGCTGTGACTTTAATGATTGCGGGAGACTGTTCCAAATCTTGGCGGATGCATTGGAAAAGGCTCGATCGCCAAGCGTTTTCTTCGATCGTCGTGAATGGTCTTCCAACTAGATTCTGGTGCTCGAGCGGAGGTTGTATGTCGAAGTCTTCTTGATGGCACCATGCTTTTTAGATTATTGGGGGCGTGTCCATGAATGTACTTGAAACAGAGCGTGGCTATCTTGAAATTGATTCTAAACTTAATCGGCAGCCAGTTAAGACATATAAAGGACGATGTGACTTGTTCATGCCTTGGCAATCAGCACACCAATCGGACTGCCGCGTTTTGCACCCGTTGGAGCTTCCTAAGGTTCGTAGCGGCAACACCATACAATAGGCTATTGCAATGGTCTATTCTCGACATCACTACCGCCTGAACAATCGACATTCTATCTTCAAAGCTAAGAAATCTTTTAAAGCGCCCAATATTATGCATATGGTAAAGTACCGATTGACAAGTCTTGTTGATGGCGGTTTTCCTGCTCAGATGGTTGTCGAACCACTTCCCTAGGTTCCGAACGTTGCATACTGCACACACTTTCACGTGATCAATACTAACCTGTGATATGCTTATCTTGTGCAACTGCCCGCGGGTTCCGATTACAATTAATTCCGTTTTGTCATCATTTAGCTTAAGTTTGTCAGCTGTCATCCAAGTCTTGATGTCTACAATGCAATCTTGTAATGCAGTTACCGCTTCCAATTCACTCGCACTGGAACCAGGCTTAAATGGGATATATAACTGGTTATCGTCTGTGTGTGCAAGAACATCTGGGAGGTGGCGCTTCACTACCTCAAATAGCTTGCTGTCATAAATTGTACAAAGCAGCGGCCCCAGACACGAACCCTGCGGTACACCATGAGGTAGAAAGAAATCCTCTGAGAGGCTCCCATTAAGTAATACACGCTGTGATCTACCAGCTAGGTAGGATCTGAACCATTGAAGTGCAGTATCTGCGATGCCAAAAGTTACCTCAAGACGACGGATAAGTACTTCATGATCTACAGTGTCACTTCATGATGTACAGTGGGGTTACAAGAACCAGAATTCAAGTCATCGGGGTAAATTTCGGTGACATTTTGATCAAGGGAAAGGAAACTTAGTTCGAGTGAGCGGGCATTTGAGTTATCGAGTTTCTACTGTAGTAGTAATAGTAACAGGGAGCTAAAGCAACGACGACGGCAACGACAACGAGACACGCCGGGATTATTTTGAGCAAAAAGCGGTCAAATCGCCGGCGCAGATCAACTGTCAGCGGTTAACACCAACCAGGCTTCTGAAACTAAAACACTGGCGGACGCAAGTGGCGTATTTTCGAATACAGTTCGAGGTGCTCTAGCTATCGCTGAAGCGGAGCTGGTGGACAAAGGTATTGATAAAAAGAAAGTGGGAGATGCCTTGGGAGAATTTAGGTCTCTGCTACGGCCAATTTCGCTCCGTCATTTCGAGAGACGCGGTGGAATCAGACACACGGTCGGAGATTTCTACCCTATGTTACAAAGGCAAGCGATGGGCTGGATGAAACAGTTCCAGCGACGAATGAGCCCTAGATGTTCTGTAAAACACCCTTGGCAAGTAATCGTGGAAGACAAACTTCCGAAAGAACTTTTTGATATGGTAGCGGCAACTGTTTCTCGTACAAGTTTTGGTGTTATTAGCGTGAAAACACAAAAAAATTGTGTATTTGCGTTTACTTCACATATCAGAGTCACAAATTTGTTTTCTGATTTGACTGATCAGAGTATGGACCGAGGAAGTTTCTGAAAAAAGGAGTGAAAGGGGGAAAGCGAGTCGAAGCCATTATTAATGAGGATAAACAATTTGGCGTGAAATATTGTTTTCATAAGGAAATGATAACATTTGATTTTTATTATGGTTGTTGGAATGAACATGGCTGGCCTCAGCATATGTAAGATGCACAATGTTTTATTATCATATTTCCTTATACATTTATAGAACAATATACTATTTTAAATATGATTTTTTCATAAATGTTATATATTAATATATAAGATATATTTTGCATATGGTATTTCATAACATATTAAGAAACATATATGTTGGGTTTTCTACTCAAAATTTGAAGAAACATATGAATAACTACATGACATTGGAACAAAATTATTATGATGCTTTTCCATCTGTTGATAATTGAAAAGCTGCCATGTGCTTCCTGAAATTATATAATTTTGTGTATAAGGTGGGTGACTTTCCAGAAAAACAAGAATAATTATGATAGGTAACTGATTGCCCTTGTTCTTTCGATTATATGTACAGTAGGCAACAGTTGCATATCCAAGGTAGAACACGTACAATCCAGTTGACTCTATTTTAGGTAAATAAGCTTGTGGATCACAAACAGCATCACCCTAGAACGGATAAAAAGCAACAAGTTTAGAAGAGCAAAACAACAACTTTGCACGTGCATCACGCTTTTTTTTGTACATTTCTTTGCCGTCTTTGCACGACTACAACGTGAAAGTGCCTAATTTCACGTTTCGTCGAGGACGGGAACACAAGACAACAACTTTCTTTTTTCTTTTCCTGAACTTTCAAACAGTCCTACAGAATTCAACTTCAAAAAAATTGCCAACAGTTGGCGAATTAAACGAGATGGAATAAGCGCGATAAAGTTTGAGGCAGCGCGAATTCACTTTTCAAGGGACGTTTTCGTAGCCGTCGCCGTCATTGTTGCTTAAGGTGGCCAATATTTAAGAGTGATTTTCTGTCAAATTCGAACGTCGGCCTGACACGGTACCTCATCGATTTGGCTGATTTCTGGCATGTAGTCTTAGAATGGTGTCCTAAATACCGAATGCATATTCTAAGGTTCGAATTCTCTTTGGTTTCAAAGATACAGGAATGACAGTTTTGACGAGGCCTCGAGGGGCCGCCATGTTGGTAAACTGAGGGAGGTTTACAATAATTAATTCTAGCCTTATCATTAACATAACTTAATCGTGACTCATACAGTTGCAAAGAACTATCCTTCCTCCTTTCTTTTACCTACTCTTATCTGAAAATGGTTAAGCCTGAGCTATGAAGGGCTATAACTTCTCACAGCACTTTATTGGTACTTAAAAGGTGCACAAATTTGGTAGAAATTGGAAGGTCAATATCACCCATGCCACATCGACTTAGACTAAGCCAATTTAACTAAACATAGTTTGTTTATAAATAAGTAAGATTGTTGAATAAAATAATTGGGCGAACGTAATGGCGCAGAACTGAGCTATGAACGGCTATAACTTCTCACAACACTTTTAGGGTACTTAAAAGGTACACAAATTTGGTAGAAATTGTAAGGTCAATATCACCCATGCCACATCGACTTAGACTAAGCCATTTTAACTAAATATAGTTTGTTTATAAAGAAGTTAGATTGTTGAATAAAATAATTGGGCAAACGTAATCGAGCAGTACAATAATTGTATGAATGCGCAATAGTTCAGCCACTTGACCGCTAAAACTTCCAAACAAAATTCCCTGAATACTTGAAAAGAAAATTCTTACAAATTGATCGTGCCTCTTATTTAAAACCTATCTATCGCTTAAAAAACCCTCACTTGTAATGTAAAAATATGATCTTTCGTTTCTGACCTTGCGAAGAGCTTGAAATATGCGCTAAAATGAAAATTATAAATTTTGTTACACACAGTACTAGCTCAAGTTCGCTCTTCGATTTGCCAGACCAATCGGGAGCCGCTCGTGTGCACAGGTACAATTTTCTCTGTAGTATTTCGCTGTATACAGCTACAAACAACATATTTTCTTAGGCAATGATAACGCAAACTTTGTCAATTTCTATCAAAAGGCTAGAAAAACAAACCGTGCACTGCGGCTTTACGCAAATTATATGGTATTCGATATTACATGTGTAAACAGGAACCTACTTTTGCTTCTATGTACATATGGCAGATCTCTCCAGCGTAAGATATAGAACTAGTACATGAAATGAAATTAAAGAACTCATCAAGTCAATTTACTTGAACGTACCATCATTACTTAATAAAAGTCCGAAAAATATCACATAGAATGATCGGTGGGAGACGAAGCTATTTTGAGAAGGACACGGAACTGCACGCTGGAACGGAAGTGAAATGAACAAACTCAATCAAGTTCAGTCTTCTTGACGCTATTAAACGTTTCACCCAACTTTGAACAGAAAGTTGTTTATTTATTTTCTCTCTCATTCTTGCATGTATTCTGCAGTTCGCCCAGTATTTTCTCGTAACTTTTAATTTTCTGACAAACTGGGACTGTTAAGAATTCCCCGCCTCCCTCTCTCCATTTGAGTAAACTATCATTCGTTCTGATTCACAATAAGTTTCGAACGGTGACAAAGTGAAATGCCAAATGACATTTTTGTTGTAATGCAGTTACCGCTTCCAATTCACTCGCACTGGAACCAGGCTTAAATGAGATATATAACTGGTTATCGTCTGTGTGTGTATGAACATCTGGTAGGTGGCGCTTCACTACATCACATAGCTTGCTGACATAAATTGTACAAAGCAGCGGCCCAAGAAAAGACCCCTGCGGTACACCATGAGGTAGAAAGAAATCCTCTGAGAGGCTCCCATTAAGTAATACACGCTGTGATCTACCAGCTAGGTAGGATCTGAACCATTGAAGTGCAGTATCTGCAATGCCAAAAGTTACCTCAAGACGACGGATAAGTACTTCATGATCTACAGTGTCACTTCATGATGTACAGTGGGGTTACAAGAACTAGAATTCAAGTCATCGGGGTAAATTTCGGTGACATTTTGATCAAGGGAAAGGAAATTTGAGTTATCGAGTTTCTACTGTACTACTAATAGTAACAGGGAGCTAAAGCAACGACGACGGCAACGACAACGAGAACGGCTAAAAAGCAACAAGTTTAGAAGAGCAAAACAACAACTTTGCACGTGCATCACGCTTTTTTTTTTGTACATTTCTTTGCCGTCTTTGCACGACTACAACGTGAAAGTGCCTAAATTCACGTTTTGTCTAGGACAGGAACACAAGACAACAACTTTCTTTTTGTTTTCCTGAACTTCGACACAGTCCATTAAAATTCAACTCTTAAAACATTTGCCAACATTTGACGAAGTAAACGAAATGGAACAAGCGCGATAAATTTTGAAGCAGCGCTAATTCACTTTTTAAGTGACGTTTTCGTAGCCGTCGCCGTCGTTGCTGCTTAAGCTCCCTAATGTGAAAGTGCCTAATTTCACGTTTCGTCGAGGACGGGAACACAAGACAACAACTTTCTTTTTTCTTTTCCTGAACTTTCAAACAGTCCTACAGAATTCAACTTCAAAAAAATTGCCAACAGTTGGCGAATTAAACGAGATGGAATAAGCGCGATAAAGTTTGAGGCAGCGCGAATTCACTTTTCAAGGGACGTTTTCGTAGCCGTCGCCGTCATTGTTGCTTAAGGTGGCCAATACTTAAGAATGATTTTCTGTCAAATTCGAACGTCGGCCTGACACGGTACCTCATCGATTTGGCTGATTTCTGGCATGTAGTCTTAGAATGGTGTCCTAAATACCGAATGCATATTCTAAGGTTCGAATTCTCTTTGGTTTCAAAGATACAGGAATGACAGTTTTGACGAGGCCTCGAGGGGCCGCCATGTTGGTAAACTGAGGGAGGTTTACAATAATTAATTCTAGCCTTATCATTAACATAACTTAATCGTGACTCATACAGTTGCAAAGAACTATCCTTCCTCCTTTCTTTTACCTACTCTTATCTGAAAATGGTTAAGCCTGAGCTATGAAGGGCTATAACTTCTCACAGCACTTTTTTGGTACTTAAAAGGTACACAAATTTGGTAGAAATTGGAAGGACAATATCACCCATGTCACATCGACTTAGACTAAGCCATTTTAACTAAATATAGTTTGTTTATAAATAAGTAAGATTGTTGAATAAAATAATTGGGCAAACGTAATGGAGCAGTACAATAATTGTATGAATGCGCAATAGTTCAGCCACTTGACCGCTAAAACGTCCAAACAAAATTCCCTGAATACTTGAAAAGAAAATTCTTACAAATTGATCGTGCCTCTTAAACCCTATCTATCGCTTAAAAAACCCTCACTTGTAATGTAAAAATATGATCTTTCGTTTCTGACCTTGCGAAGAGCTTGAAATATGCGCTAAAATGAAAATTTTGTTACACACAGTACTAGCTCAAGTTCGCTCTTTGATTTGCCGGACCAAACGGGAGCCGCTCGTGTGCACAAGTACAATTTTCTCTGTAGTATTTCGCTGTATACAGCTACAAACAACATATTTTCTTAGGCAATGATAACGCAGACTTTGTCAATTTTTATCAAAAGGCTAGAAAAACAAACCGTGCACTGCGGCTTTACGCAAATTATATGGTATTCGATATTACATGTGTAAACAGGAACCTACCTTTGCTTCTATGTACATTTGGCAGATCTTTCCAGCGTAAGATATAGAACTAGTACATGAAATGAAATTAAAGAACTCATCAAGTCAATTTACTTGAACGTACGATCATTACTTAATAAAAGTCCGAAAAATATAACGTGGAATGATCGGTGGGAGACGAAGCTATTTTGAGAAGGACACGGAACTGCACGCTGGAACGGAAGTGAAATGAACAACCTCAATCAAGTTCAGTCTTCTTGACGCTATTAAACGTTTCACCCAACTTTGAACAGAAAGTTGTTTATTTATTTTCTCTCTCATTCTTGCATGTATTCTGCAGTTCGCCCAGTATTTTCTCGTAACTTTTAATTTTCTGACAAACTGGGACTGTTAAGAATTCCCCGCCTCCCTCGCTCCATTTGAGTAAACTATCATTCGTTCTGATTCACAATAAGTTTCGAACGGTGACAAAGTGAAATGCCAAATGACATTTTTGTTGTAATGCAGTTACCGCTTCCAATTCACTCGCACTGGAACCAGGCTTAAATGAGATATATAACTGGTTATCGTCTGTGTGTGTATGAACATCTGGTAGGTGGCGCTTCACTACGTCACATAGCTTGCTGACATAAATTGTAAAAAGCAGCGGCCCCAGACACGAACCCTGCGGTACACCATGAGGTAGAAAGAAATCCTCTGAGAGGCTCCCATTAAGTAATACACGCTGTGATCTACCAGCTAGGTAGGATCTGAACCATTGAAGTGCAGTATCTGCAATGCCAAAAGTTAATTACCTCAAGACGACGGAGAAGTACTTCATGATCTACAGTGTCACTCCATGATGTACAGTGGGGTTACAAGAACCAGAATTCGAGTCATCGGGGTAAATTTCGGTGAAATTTTGATCAAGGGAAAGGAAATTTAGTTCGAGTTAGTGGGCATTTGAGTTATCGAGTTTCTACAGTAGTAGTAATAGTAACAGGGAGCTAAAGCAACGACGCCGGCAACAACAACGAGAACGGCTAAAAAGCAGCAACTTTATAAGAGCAAAACAACAACTTTGCACGTGCATCACGCTTTTTCTTTGTACATTTCTTTGCCGTCTTTGCACGACTACAACGTGAAAGTGCCTAAATTCACGTTTTGTCGAGGACAGGAACACAAGACAACAACTTTCTTTTTGTTTTCCTGAACTTCGACACAGTCCTTTAGAATTCAACTCTTAAAACATTTGCCAACATTTGACGAAGTAAACGAAATGGAACAAGCGCGATAAATTTTGAGGCAGCGCTAATTCACTTTTTAAGTGACGTTTTCGTGGCCGTCGCCGCCGTTGTTGCTTAAGCTCCCTAATGTGAAAGTGCCTAATTTCACGTTTCGTCGAGGACGGGAACACAAGACAACAATTTTCGTTTTTCTTCTCGTGAACATTGCTACAGTCCTATAGAATTCAACTTCAAAAAAATTGCCAACAGTTGGCGAATTAAACGAGATGGAATAAGCGCGATAAAGTTTGAGGCGGCGCGAATTCACTTTTTAAGTGACGTTTTCGTAGCCGTCGCCGTCATTGTTTCTTAAGGTGGCCAATATTTAAGAATGATTTTCTGTCAAATTCGAACGTCGGCCTGACACGGTACCTCATCGATTTGGCTGATTTCTGGCATGTAGTCTTAGTATGGTGTCCTAAATACTGAATGCATATTCTAAGGTTCGAATTCTCTTTGGTTTCAAAGATACAGGAATGACAGTTTTGACGAGGCCTCGAGGGGCCGCCATGTTGGTAAACTGAGGGAGGTTTACAATAATTAATTCTAATATATAGCTTTATCATTAACATAACTTAATCATGACTCATACAGTTGCAAAGAACTATCCTTCCTCCTTTCTTTTACCTACTCTTATCTGAAAATGGTTAAGCCTGAGCTATGAAGGGCTATAACTTCTCACAACACTTTTTTGGTACTTAAAAGGTACACAAATTTGCTAGCAATTGGAAGGTCAATATCACCCATGCCACATCGACTTAGACTAAGCCATTTTAACTAAACATAGTTTGTTTATAAATAAGTTAGATTGTTGAGTAAAATAATTGGGCAAACGTAATGGAGCAGAACTATAATTGTATGAATGCGCAATAGTTCAGCCACTTGACCGCTAAAACTTTCAAACAAAATTCCCTGAATACTTGAAAAGAAAATTCTTAAAAACTGATCGTGCCTCTTAAAACCTATCTATCACTTAAAAAACCTTTACTTGTAATGTAAAAATATGATCTTTTGTTTCTGATCTTGCGAAGAGCTTGAAATATGCGCTAAAATGAAAATTATAAATTTTGTTACACACGGTACTACAATCTTGGACAAAAATGTTAAGAAAAATACACCTCGTATGTGTCATTTTAGAATACTTCACTCCAAAGACCGGTACAGTCAAGATACTTACCCCTCCCCCCCCCCCCCAAAAAAAAAACAATTTTGAAGGGTCACCGGATTATTTCTGGTCCAGACCCAACAACACTGATCAGGGAGGGGTCGGGGGAGGGGCCACCATGGTGCTAAATTCACTGGGTGTGACCCCCATGTATAACAAGGTGTAAAATTTTTATCATTATTAAATTATTAAATTATTATTAGTGTTATTTTAACACTTTTTGTCCAAGATTGTAGCTCAAGTTCGCTCTTCGATTTGCCAGGCCAATCGGGAGCCGCTCGTGTGCACAGGTACAATTTTCTCTGTAGTGTTTCGCTGTATACAGCTACAAACAACATATTTTCTTAGGCAATGATAACGCAAACTTTGTCAATTTTTATCAAAAGGCTAGTAAAACAAACCGTGCACTGCGGCTTTACGCAAATTATATGGTATTCGATATTACATGTGTAAACAGGAACCTACCTTTGCTTCTATGTACATTTGGCAGATCTTTCCAGCGTAAGATATAGAACTAGTACATGAAATGAAATTAAAGAACTCATCATGTCAAATTACTTGATCGTACCATCATTACTTAATTAAAGTCCGAAAAATATAACGTGGAATGATCGGTAGGAGACGAAGCTATTTGGAGAAGGACACGGAACTGCACTCCCCCCTCCCCCCCCCCCCCCACCACGTCCGCCCCATTTGAGTAAACTATCATTCGTTCTGATTCACAATAATTTTCGAACGGTGACAAAGTGAAATTTGCAATGACATTTTATTTTGGTATTTTAAGCTCCTTCTTTCTTTTTTCGGATAGCCAGAAATGTTTTGAACGTAAAGTCTAAAGTATCGGTGTTTTTTACGACTCTGCTTGTAGACTGACCTCACCACCAATATTACATCACGGACATAAATTCGGATTCGAGAGGGTCAAAAAGTAACTGATGGGTCTCTGGAAAGCGAAATGCAGTCATTTTGGGGCGAGCAGGCTATATAGATGATGAACTCATGGTTTATAACTCCATGACCGCATCCCAACAGTCGAGCCAGCCCGGGGCGAGCGAACACAATTTGGCGCCACTGGCGACACCAGTATGTTTGGCGGAAAATTGGCACATTAGTCAAATCTCCTTAACTCCATGACCATGCACCTTTCCAAATATTGCACTTCTAAGCATTTTATAGTTAGGGTCTCCCGTAAGCATTTGCAACTATTTTGATTTGTAGAAGACTGTTATAACAGTTTCCATTGCTCTAATAACTCGTAAACAGCATGTGTTGACATGTTCTGATCTCTCTCTCTCTCCCCCCCCCCCCCTCCCCCCAACCAAATCCAAATAAAAAATTTTCAGACCAACACTGAAGATACGTACAAAAATATGACCATCTCGAGGCAAGGTTCATCACTGTAACTCACCAGATAAAAGCCTTTTCGTTGTTAGCCATCGACTGATTCTGTATACTGAGGTCCCATAAACAACGCCACGTTTAGAAAGCTGTCCGCCCTTTTCAATCCAGGAAAACCAAAGTAACAATTTCACCAATGGACATAAGCCGTAAAAAAAGGACTGCGTCAAATAGTTTATAAAATCACAAACGCCTCATGAGACCTTTACTTCACTCTTTCTTCAATAAACTAATTTTTTAAGGATAAATGACGCCAAAATGGGAGATTATAAGCACAGTAAGTTATCAAAAGTAGGTTGAGTTTGATCGTCCGGGTTAACGTAGTCCTGAATAGGACTGTTGTCGTTGACAGTGACTGACGTTTCGACAACCTGTGCGGTAGTCATCTTCAGAGTCAAAGTGAGTTGTATCACGTCAGTAGATGGTATTATATACTCTGGTTATTGATCTGATTGGTCAATAAAGTCAAGATGTTATTGGTCGTCTGTCAGTGAAGCCGCGATGTCATTGGCTATGAAGACTCGTAATCAGTAATTGGCGCGTTTCGATCCGTCTATTGTCACAGTTAAGCAGTCGTCTATTGTTAGTCAAATTGTCAGTTCTCCAGTCGATCTCTCGTAGTTAGACGGGGACTAGGGGGAAATCTTTCATTTTTTCCTTTTTTTACAAAGAAAAGGGAAGTTACCGTAAATGACCGATTAAGCGCCGCTTCTCGAATAAGCGCCGCAGCGCTAATTTGATTTACAAATAAACGCCCTACCTTTGTTGCGGCGCTTGGTATAAGAAGGTATCAAAACCATATTGCTTGACAAACAAGACCCACACCCACTCGTGAGTTCTAAAGTTTTAATGTACGGAAACTTTCGAAACCAGGTTCGTATAACACTTCGAGGTGTGCAAATTTGTCCTATTTCTTGCCCAACTCTGAGTTCTCTCGATATTCCCCTTTCTGTTTCACCTGTAGTTGAACCTGTAGATGGCAAATTGATGAATGAAAAAAAAAAAATTGCACCGAACCGGTGTTAATGGTGTACAAGATAGATTGAGTCTATTTTACCTTGCCAACGCCCAATTTGTAAAACCGGAAGTAATGATGTTTATTTCAAGGGCTCATAGCTCATCAGTTTTGAGCGAATCCTCAATCGCTGTAAATACATGTAGCTGTAAGTATCATCGCATCCTCGGTCATTGACAATGATAACTTATATCAACTTCCATCATTTATTGCCTGGCTAAGATTTTCACGGTTTCCTCAGTTCAGTTGTTTGAAACCAGGCGGTTTCACGTGAGGTGTAACGCCATGCAAGGAACGTGACGACCCGCGATATGCGTGGGAAAATATTACTTTTTTTCGATCAAGATGGAAATTGGCATCTTTGTCGTAGAGTAAGGTAATAAATTTCAATTTCCATTATTATGGTTAATTTTAAAAGCTCTGGTTTCGATAAAGGAACTGGAGGAAAATCGGGAAAATTCCAGTTCGAATGTGATGGTTGCATTTTGTTTACGCGTCGTAGCATAAATATAACAAATTCATTTTCCTTTTCCCTATACAATCTGCCTTTTTATACTGTCTTTCGCAGCAGAGCCATCGCTAATATTACAGAGGCTAATTTTATTATACAATTCACTCAGATTTAGTGACAGAAACTCTATTATCGATTGTAATTTTGACAACACCTGGCGAGTATTCGGTGTAAAGCTTATTGACAAAGTCGCTAGAACACTCTTTCATTCATTACTTTTGTTTCTGCTCCGTTAAATTTACCCAGTTTTTTTATTAACGAACTCGATTTACCTACAAACAATGAGTATTCAGGCAGAGTGGGAAGCTTCAATGCGATGTGGCAAGAGAGATATACGTCTTTGAATTTCTGTTAATTTTGCGGGTGTAAAATATTCAAAAAGTATACCAACCAAAAGTTTAATCGATCGTTGCGAAAACTTTATCAATTTCCAAGTAGTTTCTAAAAATACAATGAAGAGGGATAGTTCTCTCAATGTGTATCGGCAAAGGAAGGTTAGCTTTGAAGACGGGGTTGTAGTCGAAGGCTCAAAAACATCTTCTATTAACCAGTATGGCGCCGGTCCGAGGCACCCAAAAACCGGCCAATTTCCGAAATGGGAGGAATTAGAACCTAAAGTTAACTATTCCTTATTAATGACCCCAGATCAAGTCTACATGTCAATTTTTAGCCAATTCGGTGAGATAGTGTGGCAGCGACTTTTCAAGATAGTTCGAATCTTACAGGCCACTGCTCTTAACGACTGGAACCCAATCAGCCAAGAGGTGGTATTCAGTGAGGCCTCCCTCTTCTGTGTAAACATATATAATATATCTGACTGGATTTGATGAAAGGTGCCTCCAGAAATTTCAAGTGCGTTTTAACAATCTGACCCTTGAGGTCAATAAAAACCAGTTGAAAGTCGCTAGTTTGGGCTTAAAACGGACAAATTAATCGCTGGCAACACACGAAAAGGCGCTCTTGGCAAAAGCGACAGATTTGTAACGAAATGAACAACATTTAAAAGCACAGAAATAATGACCTTTCAGTCTCTTAAACTATGAGGCTCATAGCAAGATGCCCGACTAAAACAGACCTAGAATCCACCTTTCTTGACCCCAAGATCGGTTGTCTAAGACAAAATAGGGACCTTAAGCAACCTAGACGACGAGCCCAGTGGACGACGACCGGAAGTGTTCTCACGAAGCCGGCAACTTCTGCGCATGTCAGTGATGTCGTCCACATGGCGTTCAGGACCAATCTCGACCCAGAGCTCTTCTGCGCATGTAAAGGAGAGGGATCAAGAGCTCTGGGGAACCCTGGAGCAAGATTTGTCTCTGATTGGTTTCAGCAAAAAACAATAAAAGTGTTTCTGATTGGTCTATTCAAGTTTGCACGAGAGCGGTTGAACGTGCGGCGTGTCTGGCGTGTGAGCGGGTTTTTTCCCTAGACATGTTGAAGTAAACACGGCCGGCCGATTCTTGATATCAGCGATTACAAAACAACATTTGAACGACTAATTAGGCAGAATTACTAGATTTTCCAATTTTCAAATAAAAATGCTTAGCTACATATCGAAAATTGAACCGTGAACCAGAAAAAGATTTGAATGCAAAAAAAAAATAAAATAAAAATACACCGACATCTTTGCCAGCTATAAGTTAAGAAGCGTGACACATTGCTGATTTTTCTTCGACTTCCACGTTATCTTGTTCACACGAAGTGGCCGAGTATGAATGAAAACTTCAGCTTCTTGTCGTAAATTGCCCAAAAACAGACTTCCAAGAAAAAAAAAAACCAGAAAAAGTAAAAGTGATACGTGTACAATGCGACTAGATATTTATAGTTCTCTTCTTTTCCCACGATATCACATTTCAAAGCAGCTTCGCTGAAGTGTTAATGTCCATGAACAAACATAAATAAAAGGACGCTAAATTCATATTTTGGAAAGTTTTATTGGAATTTCCATACGTTTATTTTAACAAGCCATTCGGGTTTCACTTACCGCCTCGTGAAGTAGTCCACAGAAATATTAATCAACTGCCAAGCATACGCAAACTTCAAGTCTCAATCTGTGATTGGGAACGTTTAACGGTATTTTCTCAGCAGCTACCACAAGAGCCTTGGATACCTGAAAATTCTTCACGGCCGTTAACTGAATTTCTTCCGTTCTAATACCGAAGCAACACAACACTTCGCGATGAAGCGGATATAAAAGAAGCAAAAGTTTGGGTTGGATCAAAGAGCATGCGCTGTGAGGCCCAAATAGCCAGATTTTGGCTACTCCGGCGCAGAGTTTCCCAGAGCTTACGGGCGCATTCCCAAACCCGTAAGCACTGGGGTCGAGAATGCGTTCAGGACGTGACATCTGTTGATTTGCCGTCCTCAGGTGAACGTGAGCATTCAAAGCAATCTTTGACGTTTCTGTGCCCATTTTACCTTGTTTAATACCAATGTTTGAAAAAAGGAAACCTTTTTGTACTTTTTGCCGAAGGTTGGGCCGTTGGAGGAAAGATTTCGAGAGATTTTCGGTAAACCGTGAGCCGTGGTTTTCAATGGCTTCGGCGGGAAAGAACCTGTGAGTAAAAGTAAAATGTTTATGTTCTCCTTAAATGCTTCTGAACTGTAATCCGTTTCCAGAATCACTATTTAACTCGAAAAGGAAAAGGCGTTGATATTCGGGACCCTTGCATGAGAAAGACCGGTTAAAAATTCCAAGGAAAATCTCTCGAAGCATTTTCATCCACACTGTTTTTTTTTTGTTTGTTTATGTGTTTTGAGATGTACATGTCTGCCTCTCGAAAGCAAGATTTTCACTATATTTCGTATATACTGTTTCCGGTAAACTTGATCAACGTGAACAGAGTCGTATATCCGTAGTAGATAAATGAATGGGACTGTACGGAAATCTTGCCTCCGGCAAGTAAGTCCTGTAAAATGTATAGGACAACAAAACCAGTTCTGTACTGTTTGATTCTCGATTGATTCGATTCAAACCTTTTCATTGATAAACGGTTTACTGATTTAAATCCTTCGGAGAGTAGGAAAAGTTCTTCCTCGTTAATTGTGTTGTTCTCATCGCTAAACTAAAGAAGTAACTCTCGTATTTCTTTAAACGAAGCCATTCAGTGCAGTCTACCTACTTCGGCGACGAGCTGAGACGGGAGCTTGCTTAAACATTTGTTTTTCCCGCTTTGGACGACGTTCTCGACGCAGACCTCACTCGTCTTCTCTCGTCGTCATCCACAAACTCGTCCTGGCTGCTTAAGGTCCCTAATCACTTCAACTAAACACTTACAAAGCGTTTTCATGCTTGTACATAATAATCGTATAACACGAGCGCCACCACATACCTGAAATCTGTCTGTCAACAACTTCAGGAAATCAAACAATTAACCACGTTCGCGGCACTGATAAAACTATCCACAACCAACCAGACACAATGTTTCCACACGTAATACGGGCGAAATATCATCAAATTACTCTCTCTCAATAACTCTCGCTTTCTCCACATAAATCATCACATTTAAACTTTGCTGACACAGTCGATTTATTCAAGATCCCGGATGTAGACGAGCCGTTTTGAAAGGGACACATGGACGCCGGCCTTCAAAACAATTTTTTTACTAAGTCTCTGGCCTGGTCACAAATCAGCATCAATTTTGCTCTCGCCGAATACTTTTGACTCCTAAAAGCTACTTTTTGAGGCCAGAGATTCGTCACCGCCCACATCAAAGCTCGCAATATGATGCCTTTCCGTCTCAAGCCCGAGGTCAGTGTTTCACCAGTGTAGCCCGAAATGAGACGAAATACCAGAAGATATTGGACGCGGCAGACTTTGCCAGACGTGAGAATTGTTCCTTCGTAAGGCTTAATTATGCCTTCCGGAAAACTTTGCTCAAGGCAGCCAAAAAACCTGTGAGACAACCCACTATGAGAGCAGAATTCAATCTAATACGCGCGTTGCTTTCAAACTGACATACAGGTAGATTAATACCAGGGGTGAGAAACTCATCAAAGGCTAAATACTGCAGCCTATTCAGAAAATATTCGTACAAATTAAATAAATAAAAAGTAACTATGAAAAAAGAACATGCTCCACTACAAGACTCAGTCAGAAGGTATATGAGGGAGATTTCTATAGCATGTTTTTGCAAATCCAGTCAGATATACACGAATATAATTTAAAACCAGGTAGATTACCTAAACGACCACAGTCACCGTTTCGAGGCTCTCAGGCATATTTTTAAGACTTTTCATGGGGCATACACACTTTTTTTAAGTGGACAGCGTATAGGAAACCATATTGGAAGTGTCTAGTCCGGCATTAGTGAGTCATTAGTTTAAGACAACACTTTGCTTAAGACAGGCTTTATAGAGGGACATCTATGAACAAAATACATCAGCATAGAACAGATAGAATTTAACAAAATTCTATTGTCAGGGAATTTCCGTTATCGTCTGCCCTGTGAGAAGAGTCTACATTTTCGCGGTGTGAAACGTACTGCCACATACTTCACTCACACTTCGAAAATGTAGCCTCTGCACCAGGGTGTAATTGTCAGTTGTTCTAACTTGAACTCGGGGCCTCCGAATTGTAAGTCCAGCGCTCTAACCGCTAGGCCACGCAGCCTCGTAAATGATAAAACAATCGAATATCACATGTAAAACAATAGATACATTCCTATGAAAAACCCTAGCAACGGACGACTCTTAAACTAATTAAGTTGTAAAACAATTTTCCAAGTTGCTGGTTGTTAGGTTTTTTCAAGAATGTGCCTGTTGCCAGGTGCTGTTTGGAATGTCGTTATAATGCAACAGCTTTACGCATTTGCGTATTTCATTTGCGTTTGGGTCCGAGTTTTGTGTATCTCGCTTTCCCGAGGTGTACACACATGAAAAACGTTCTGTGAAGCTTCGCTTCAGCTCGGCATCACAGAACTTAACCCCACTATACTATTTCATGTGTGTCTTTCGAACGAGAAAGTTCTTGACACAAAAAAAACTAAATTTGGAACGAAATAAGAAAACATTTTACTCAACTAATGAAGACGGCGGTTTCTAAAATCGTATGCCATTGAGACAAGTCAACTTAACCCAGTTCTTACCACAAAATAAATAGGATACCATTAGACGATGTATACTCACCTGTCGTCCTACAAAGTTGTTGTGAAGGTTAACTTTTGCTCTTACATCTTGGTCCTTTTCTCGAGAATCTATAAACTTACTGGCGTATTTCAAACCATATTCGATATTGTCATTGCAGCCACCCCAATGGAAGCCTCGACTATCATGTGTTCCTTCAGTTAGTTGAGTATTATTGCAAACACAATTTCTCAGTACACCTCGAGCACAAGCTGTTGTAATCTCGTGAACAACCCCGGAAGAGGTTATGGCATAAATAAAGGCGGTCTCTCGAGATGCTGAAACAAAGTCACATCATTCCAATGTCAGAACTGAATCAGCAAAAATAACGGAAAGAAAAACAACAATATACGGATAAAGGCTGTAACACTGAACAATTTTTTTGCAAACATTTCTTGTGATTTAGTGGAGACACAAGTCGCAAGAAAAATTACGGCATATTAAAATTCGAAGAAAAATTCACTAGTCGATAAGGGCCCGCGGTTCCTCTAAAGATCGTAAAGTTTAATCCTGGGTTAAGCAAAATTTTATAAGCAAAGTTTTTTCGTCTAGGAACTTAAAGTTGGAGCTTATGAAATATTTTTGAGCCTTTACTCTAAGATGAGGTAATGATAACCGACACAGAATGTATGATACTAAAAACAATCTTTTGGAAGGTAAATAGCGCTAACTGGCCTTTCAAGCACCTGGGCCTTCGGAAGCGGGCAGAAAGGTCCTCAGACTGAAATGAGACATTTTTAACAATCGTTTGTTATATAACATATTTTAGTAAAATTCAACAAGTGGTCTATTATCAGTGCTGCGTTCTGATTGGTTGAGCTAGCTACTACCAGGCTATATGTTATAGCCCACTAGTAGCGAAAAGGGCGGGCTTTTTGGCGGCAAAAAAGGATTAAAGTCTAGCTCTAACTAGCTAAAGTTTTTTTTATTCTCGATATTTTTGACCAACTAGTTGGATTTTACTAAAACAATTATTCCTCTCGCCCTCATGGCCTCTGAGTCAATAGCTCATTCGGCCTTCGGCCTTATGGGCTATTGACTCAGAGCCCATTCGGGCTCGAGGAATAATTGTTAAATATACCTTCTTTTAATTTTCTCTTTCAAAGTACATACATTTTTTCATGCTGTAACAGTTTATCTGACAAATTTCCTTTTATCTGGCTTTCTAGTACGCGTGAGTGGTTGGATGGTGTTAAGTAATACCTGGTGATATCTCGCGTTCCGACACCCCACTATAACTGATTTTTTTTACCTTTTCGCGGAACTTTTTCGAAAACGCTGACATCCCGAGCAACTGTAGAACAATTCCATAACTCTTCCTTTAACTGTTTCTGACACTCTTGCACACCAAGTCTCGCACCTTTCCCGATACTGATCGCAATATCAAGATGTTCTTCGCAAAATCGTTTTTGGTCCTTAACTAAACCAGCTCTGTTGCACATAACTTGAGCATCAAGATCGTACACTTGAGACATAAACCTAATACATGAATAACAGAAACAAATTATATGTAGTCATCAAGACTTCGAGGTATGTCTTACTTTTAACACTTCCTGAATCATTTTGGAGAACAAATTTCCGGTGGAACTCGTCAGAATTCTTATATTCAGTTAGAAGTTTAAACTTACCACCAGTAAGAACATGAAAGTACTGGAAATAATAACAGAACAACAGCAAAAAACCAGGTCGAGTTTCTCATGTTCCAAGTCCGGTGTCTTACGCACAGTTTATAAAGAGACGTCTCGGTTTAAAGTTTTTCCGCTCAAAACTATTTGCCGATCGCAACACAATGTTTTCTTTTTTTGTTTTTTTTTTTAAGAGCATTCTCGCACCTTTGGCCATATATATTACGTAGGTAATCACCATCGTACTTGAAAATGACAATAATGAAACATTATCATAAGAAGTTTAATTCACATCCGGTAGCCGATCAAGAAAACGCTTTTTACGCAGTTTATAAAAACAAACCTCACTTCAGAGACGGTAGCTTTAAAAAAAGTACATATAGAAGAGTTCACTCTTTCAAGGAATGCTTAATTTAACTATTTGAGGGATATCCCTAAACACTCAAATGCTTTGCATTGACAGGAGGTTTTGTTACAATCAATACATTCAACTGTATTTCGCCTCAGGCACTTTTGTTTTTTGGAAGTTTTAAAACCGACAATAAATATCGTTCTTTTATAAACTTCAATTATTAGGAAGTCGTTAAGTGCTTAAGACTAAGCTCTAAAAGATATTTTCGTTTGATGTCTCTAATAAAATACAGTAGAACGCCGGTAACTCGAACTCCAAAGGGAAACGTAAAACAGTTCGAGTTAGCGGGGATTCGAGTTATCGAGATCGATTGAAATTTCAATGCGCCACTTTAATAAACGATAGTTAGGGACTGTGCAATAATTATCAGGAGGGGGGGGGCTGAAAAACTAGACGGGGGGGCATTACATAAAATTGCTGCCAAGATAGGGGGGGCTCAAAGTAAAATCACTCATTTGACGGAGGGGGGGCTTAAGTTTTATTCGAAATGTAAATAAAATTAACAAATATCAATACGAACAGCTGTTAAACGATTATTGAAAATATTCCATCAAAATGAAAAGCAAATTCACAACTGATCAATTTTAACCCGTCTTCTAATTAATTGAGCTAATCCTATGTAAAGCAAAAATCATGAACTTGTTTTTCAGCTTCCCCCATAAAACAATGGGAATCAAACAGATCTCGTAGACAAGCTTTGTCGGTTTTTGATGTGAATAAAAGTAATGTTTCTTCATCGACTTCAACATTCATATGAGGTACTATTTGTTCCAGACGACGACATCCAACAAGTAAGCGTACGCTTACAGTAGCATGACAATATAAAAGGTATTTACTTAAAGGCATCTATGGTAATGGTGTCGCGCGGTGAGGGGTGGGGGTGTGTTTGTGGGTGGGTGGGTGCGACGTTATTTTTAACATAACAGAGGGGGGTTAAAAATATTTTTTTTTTGTTTTGGAGGGGGGGGTACTGTCTAAGTTTTTGCTAGATAACTCTAGTTTTTCAGCCCCCCCCCCCTCCTGACAATTATTGCGCAGTCCCGTACTGATTTTTCAGCACTTCAGTGTGTATAGTACAGTGCAATTTACTTACTCCATCAAAAACGGTAGCATGATTATTAGCCTTAGTGTTTTTAAACACCTAGAAGAGCTTTTTAAACAACTAGAAGAGCTAGTGAGATGGCATCCGAGTGGGCTTACAAGAACCAGAATCAGTCGATGACATTTTCATCAAGGGAAAGGAAATTTAGTTCGAGTTATCGAGTTTCTACTGTAGTAATAGGAAGCTTAAGCAACGACAACGGTGACGGCAACAAGAACGGCAAAAAAAAATAAATAGGTTTAGATTAGTAAAACAACAACTTTGCAAGTGCATCACGCTTTTTTTGTACATTTCTTTGCCGTCTTTGCACGACTACAAGTTGAAAGTGCCTAAATTCAACTTTTTGTCGAGGACGTGAACACAAGACAACAACTGTCTTTTTCTTTTCCTGATCTTTGACACAGTCCTTTAGAATTCAACTCTTAAAACATTTGCCAACATTTGACGAAGTAAATGAGATGGAACAAGCGCGATAAATTTTGAAGCAGCGAGAATTCACTTTGTAAGTGACGTTTTCGTAGCCGTCGACGTCGTTGTTGCTTAAGGTGGCCATGCCAATATTTAATGTCTGGAGCCCAATTAGCCAAGAGGCGGTTTTCGGTGAGGTCTCTCTGTGGCATCCATCCAGGGGCATCCAATTAAGCAGAGCTAGTTTAAATGAGGCGTTGACACAACACAAAACCAAAGACATTAAAACTAGCAAATTAATTAAGTTACAAAGGCAACATGTACCGCAGGCGTTACTGTTTAAAATAGCGCTTCAGCTTGATGTTAAATTCGCTGAGCCTCTCTACTTGTTAATGATTCTCAGTAGGGTGTTGTAGGTCCAAGCACCGTTTGCACCGGCGTTGTAGGAGTACATAAAATCGACAGCAGACTCTCAACCCAACAGAAAAGCGAAAAAGAAGGCAAAAACTTTATCGGCTAGGAACATCAAGGCGGAGTTGCTCGAATGATATTTAGCGCAAATCTACGGTTAGTTACTATGACAACTACTTATTTGCCCCATTTACAGTTAACCCGGGATTAGGGTTCACTGAGCTTCGAAATACCCGGCCCTGATTGGTTGACACAAGACCAGGTGGTTTTTAAGCGACGCATGCGCAGTTAAGAAGGGAAGCAATTTCTTTTGTTATGGCGCAATACGCTTTCCTTAAAAAGGAAGTTTTTCATTTTCACACAGAGAATGCATATTAAACCTACAAAATGGCAGTTTACGAAATATTTTTTCGTGTTAAAAGATTTCGCCCAATCATAAGAGTTGAAAACAACAGCCAAGAAAAGTTTACAATTTTACATGTTCCTCAGATAGGATTTCTGTGTTACTTAGACTAGAAGAGACTTTGTTATGAGGAAGTTGGTTAGAAAACAAAGGATTTATATACATGCTCTCTGCGAAGATTTCTTAAAGTCTGATGTTTAAACCCATCACTGAGAAATGTAGTATAGCACCTTTTTGCATTCCAACGTGTTCATTGCGTTTTGTTCTTTCCTTCTTATCTGGACCATTACTTAAAAAAATTTTGACACTTGTGCTTTTATGTGCGCCTGTGCTTATGTTTGTGTCTAGGCCCTTTTGAGGGCGAAATGAGGACTCTTATGCTAGTGCTTATGCCTGGGTAGCCAGTGAGAACCAGTTATTAACAGACTGGATGGGCTGACTGGAGTAGCTTGCGTAGGTTAAGGATACTGTGGGGGCGTAACTACGGAAAGACGCAAAGGACGCACATAC
>JBBMOI010000005.1:27505000-27585000 GCA_038088405.1 Porites divaricata
AGCAACATATTACATCTTTTGTTGTAGAAACAGGAACTGGGATAGTCCAGACTTAATGCAATTTGAATTTTTTTTTTTTTTTTTTTTGGATTTTGTTTTGTTTTGTTTTTGTTGTTTGTTTGTTTGTTTGTTTTCTTTTTAATAATTCAATCTCAAGCAGCATTTGTAAATTGCCTATACGTAGCGAGATTTACAATTGTACATTCAAAAACACAAATAAAGCTTCCATTATTATTATTATTATTATTTGTTTTTTTCGTTTTTCGTGAACCGCCCAAGAGACCTTTGCATTGACCGGTACTGTCAATGAAAACTAACTGGGTGAAATTAGTGAGAGTTTATGAACTGAGTAGCAATCGATAAAAATCAGTACAATTAGATCGAAGTTTCCAGATACACAATCGAAAGCATGGTCTTTGATCTCTTGTATCGCTTAGCTAGTTGATATAAATTTTACAACAACAACAACAACAACAATCTTTTATTCCACCTGTTCATTCGTTTACAGTTTTCGTCAATAAAAAAAAATTACGGAGTCGTAATGAGGGAAACATAACGTTTCTAGTTAGCCTTGCATAACGTTATCTCTCCCACAGGAGAGATAATGTTATGCAAGGACAAAAATGGCCATCCACCATGCCATGCGCATTAATCCACCTCCTTCATACTTTCTTTGATCAGCACTATCATTTTGTTTAATATAATTGTAATAACAATAATATCAATCAAGAAATTTTCATCGTCGCATTACACACATTGTTTGTACAAGTTCTAGTTTTATAAATCTTAAAACAATGACAAGCTAATAAAATGACAAATACCTAATAATTCTTAAAATCATTTTTACAAATCCTATTTAAAAACAATATCAAAATTAAAATACATTCCTAACAAAAATCTTAGTTCTAAGAGTTCTAAAATTAATCATAATTATTCCTAACAACAATCCTATTTACAAATCGTGAAACTCACAAAACCGTGAACGCCAGAAATATTTATGGAATGTTAACGAGGGTCATTTAGGGCCTGTTTACATGGAGGTGGGGGACCCCAGGTAGGTGGGGTAATCCGCTTGTCCATATGATCTCTCATTTTAATTTGATCATGTTTACATGATAGGTGGGGTGACCCGCCAAGGCGGGTAGCCCGGTCTGCCAGACCGAGTAACCCTCTCAGCCGGGGTCTAATTTTGCCATGTAAACGTTTCAAGGTGGGTAACCCGCCTAGCCGGGGTCAGATTCGTGACACATCTAATTGATTGTTCGCGCAAAATTGACTTTGCATGGCGGTGGCTTTGCATCATTATTAAAGGAAACAATAGAAAGCCACAGCTCTGAGGATTGCAGCAAGAGCAGCAAGTGAGTGTAGAGTGAGAGCATTAATCGCCAAAACACGTGGTTTGCCAGCATTTTTCTTGATTAGGTGCTAAGCGACCATTCAATAATATTGAGAAAGTGCACCCCGGGATGACGGGCTTGAACGATTGCATGCAAAGGAAAGTTGTTTTTTTACCCCACTTAAACGGGTTACCGCACCTATCTGGGTTCCGCCACCTCCGTCTAAACAGGCCCTTATACTGAAGAAAAATAAGACGCGTCCTAAATGAGATGCAAACTGTCCCGTTTAAACGGCACATTTCGTCTGAAGTGATTACTATCCTTGATTACCTTGATGCAATCGTGATAAAGCGAGAAATAAAATCGCGAAATACTAAACCTTAGCTTCTTCACAACTTGCATTAAACAGATTTGTCTTTCTTGCTTTTGACGTTATTACAAATATTCTTTCTTTTCTCTTCTCTTTGCTTTTTACTTTGTATTATCAGGTGTTCTGCTTGTAATAAAATTAATTCGGCACGTCGACTAGCGTACGCGTTTTACCTAACTGCGTGCCAAGAAATTGTGTAAGCAATATTAAGATAATAAATGTCTTTTCTTGTCTTGTCTTGAAGTAAGCTAAGAACAGGTGTTTAGGGCTGTTCTTAGATAAGACGCGTCTTAGCCAAGTTGCGTCTTATTTCAGACGAAAGGTGTCGTTTATACGGGACAGTTTGCGCCGTCTTATTTGAGACGTGTCTTTCCTCGTGTAAATAGAGAGCTTAATTAAGCAATGAGGAGAACGGCAAAAAAGCAATAGGTTTGGATTAGCAAAACAACTTACAGAAACGACAACTTTGCACCACAACATATACAACAATATGCGGGAACATGTGTTCAGGGGATAAAATAAAGACGGGAAAAGTTATTCTGACTCAAACACGTGCCCAGGGCTTTTCTCTTGCAAATTGGGATCGAGGGGACGCCTTATCCCTCCCCTTTCAGATACCAAGCTAGGGTGACGAGGTTGATTCTCACAGGTTGACCTGTCTTTTGCCTAGTCCCTGCTCGGCGCTTTCCCAGGACTTAGTAAAGACCTTTAGATTCGAGGACGAGGACTACTACAAGGACGAGATTTAACATGAGTTATTTTCGCGTATTCTCAAACAATAGACATCTCGGAAAGCTTCATTTAACAGTTTATTCAAAACGGTTATTTTTATTGATTAAGGAGCTTATGCCCTCTCCCGATTGCAAAATGATAAAACTTCTCACAGTCGTCGTTACTACGACATTTAAGCTAAAACCCGTAGCACAATAACGACGGCTATTACGTTTTCCTGCAAAAATGATGCAGGTTCACCTGAGAAAACTCGGTCTTGGAAGTCGTCTTGGTCTTAGAATCTAAAGATCTCTAGTTTCACAGCCATTCATCTCAGTCAAAACTGGAGGCTTTATATTCACCGGCAAACGTGTTCATCAACTACTCTCCCACAAATCTTACAGTTTACCCGGCAGCACCAATAAAACTTGCAGGTACAATCGTACTTCTCAGGGACTTGAAAGGTATTATAGCCACGCCCACAACACAAATCCCTGCAATTCCCGGGGCCTGGGGCGGTCTTGTAACAACGTCTTCCCGTGGTACCCAGGGATCCTGTGCTGTTGTTGGGCACGCAATAATCCGGGGACTCGACCAAGAACCAAAGATCATCTTCTAAGAGCTCCTCTGTATTTCTCCCATCGACCGTAACGAGCTGGTTTTTGCTCTGATGGACTGTTACTTTGGCAGCGTTGTAATATTTTTCACGTAGATACACGCCTACCTCACCAAACGGTGCCACCATTCTGTAGCATGTCTTATACAGGCAAGAAGCTGAAGTTCCATGACATTTGCAGACCGGCCTCATATGGATCTTAACAGCCTGCATAAAACAAAAAGAAATGCAGTCGAACTTCCCGTACGTAATCGACCTCCCAAATGCTAAGATTTAGTGGACGCTAAAAGGAAGGTGGTCAGTGTCTAGACACCATAAGTCTTGCCGAGAAGTCTGTTCACAGACCCTCTGTTTCCTCTTTAGAGAAATAAAGCCGCGGAGTACTTATTGATCACAGGTGCAAGGGATGGGGGTGTGTTCTGTCGTAATTTGTAATACCTGTAGCAATTTGGAAGAACTTTCAATTGTCGTAATTTGTAAAAAAAAAAAAAAAGCTTTCGTAATTTGTAATAAGCAAACCTGTCATAATTTGCTATAGCGGGGTACCTTACTCGTCTTTAATGGAAAGCTTTTCTTTCAAAATTTAACAGGTTGTTCCTAAAAAAAGAGCTGAAATCATTATGTCCTTTCATATCAACCTTGTACTGTCCCCTTGTCGATCAAAAACCACTCGGGAAACGAGCCTCTTAAGTATAAACAATGCTATTATTACAAACCAAGACAAAGTTATTACAAATTGCGTCAGCTTTTCGTATTACAAATAACGACAGCTATTATAAATTACGGTAGTTATTAAAAATTATGACAGAACTGGGTGGAAGAGAAAATAGACGTTCCTTTCCGGTTTTTTGTTTTTTGTTTTTTTGTTTTCGAACAATTTGTCGAAAAAAAAGAAAGCCTTCTGTGTACAGGCTACTTCGGAGAAAAGGTCCAAAAACACCTCACTTATGGAAGAGAATTCGTTGCATGCAATTTCTTACTTTAAATACTGTGTGCAGTTCCTTGTTTATATCAACAAAACTTTTTTTTTTTTTTTATGATCTGAGTAGCATAGTACATACAGCGAACATAGAGATCAGACTACGCGCCAAATGGCCTGGTCGCTTACAAGAGGTTGAAAACAAAGGAAAATAGTTACCCCCAAAAGTGGTGGCGGCAAATCGCAGCCCTTTACGAAAAGTTTCATTTGTAAGCTTTAACTGGGCAAATTTTTGGTTGCTTAGGGGAGTGGTCGCTAACGAGAGGTATTCGCACATGGAGGTGCCACTGTATTTCTCATCAAAATAACTGGGCTGCCCAGAACAATACTGACTAAACGATCTTACTCTCGAGAATTTTTTTTTATTATATCTGCACTTCGTGTTCCTGGAGAACTCACTTACAAGTTTGCTGTGGTCAACTATAATTATCATACAACCGGAAACCATTGGGAAACCAGTGTTCTTGGTAATATTTGCATTAGAGGAGCATTATGTAATTACATTAAATACAATTCAATTTACGCACAAAAGACGAATCGTAAATCCAACCAAAAACACTAAGTTGATGAAAGACAGATGAAATATTCGGATCATTATACGTTTCTGGAAAACTGCCCACCTACCCCTCCCCAAAGCCAACATTTTGACCATTATACGTTTCTGGAAAACTGCTCACCTACCCCTCCCCAAAGCCAACATTTTGACCATTATACGTTTCTGGAAAACTGCCCACCCACCCCTCCCCAAAGCCAACATTTTGCCAAACATTCTATAATTGTGTCTGAAAGTTGAAGACGAAACTGGGTAGAAACACGAGAAAATTCAGGCCACGTTCACCAGGCACCGCACGAATTTTCGACCGGTTAAAAATTCGTTAGTTTAGGTGTTCCATCCACACCTTAACAGTTCGAAAATTTATAGGCCTAGCCTTTCAAACTTCCGTGTGAACTGAGCGAAAATTCGTCTGCCGCCCAGTGAACGTAGCCCCCGGGGGAGTACTCAACAAATGTTTATAAGGCGAGGCTCCACCCCGAAGTCCAACATCTTACCCTTTATATACCTTTTTCACGAAAAAGGTACCCCTTTCGTATACCTTCTCTTGACCAATGGTACCCCTTTCACATACCTTGTTTAGAACTTTGCATCCCTTTTAACTGCTGTAAATGAACCGTCTTTTACATAGGAATCAATCACAAAAATAGAAAGTTTTCTCGACTTTATAAAGCCATAAAATTCATCTGTTAGCCCTTTTGGGCCCTTTCACGGACCCAAATAACAGATTTCCCTACCCTTTTATATACCTGAAGCCTGAAAAAGATACCCCTTCCGGGCGGAACCTCCCCGCAAAGGCCATCATAGGGAGTACCCACCCCCCCCCCCCAACCTCCCGGACGTAGCCTCAGTAGGAGTTAGTTTGGCAAAAATAATTTTGAGTTTCTTCCGTTCCGTGAAAGAGCCAAAAGGCAATAGAATTGTGATGTCAGAACCTAATAAGTTAAGATTTTGTAAGTTCGTTCATGTGTTCATGTTTTTTCGAAGATTCAACCGTTATCTGTATTTATTGTAGTATGCTAAAAAAATCCGAATTATCTTTCAAGAAACACTACACTGAGCCATGACCCTTGCCTCCCTTATATCGGCCCGAAAATCATTCTAGAACAAACCTGGGGGTGTTACAGATTAAAAGGAACACAATTCTTGCTTCAAAAATAACTGTACTAGGAACCGCAGTGCAGAACTTAAGTCGCTCGTACGAGAAGTGACCCATGGTAACATCACCAATATTCGACATTCCAATACGGCTATTTCTAGTGACAAGTAAATTTTGCAACAATTTAAAATCACTGTCTTCAGAAGCTGTCTATATTTGGACCTGTGGTGATTTTATAGTTCGTTAATTCTGTTATGAAAACAATGAAATGTAAGTGCCATGATAATGGCAAAAAGCAGCTTTCCCACGCAATGAAGTGAATTAATATATAATGTAGCCTAATTGCTATAGGCCTCAGTTTATTCAAAGTACATGTTCTTATCACGCTCAGCAAAGACCTCGTTCCCACAGGAAAGATCTTTTCCTCGGAATGTTTAACTCTCATCTTACACTAGTTTTGTTTCAAAACCCTCCTCCGTACACAGTTAAAAGAACTGGGAAACCTGTTAAGAGGTTATTGTAATTACGGGACTTCACTGGACCGTGATTTGATTAAGTTTTCAGTGGAGGCGTCAAGAGGAGAGTACTTTTGTATAATATACAAATATTTATTTACTATCCTTCAATACCTATAGCTATGATTGTAAACTGAGTGTGTACTCAAGGCAAATAAGCTTCTTGGGAAAGCACTTGAGTTAATTAAAAGTAGTTTGGGACCCCACGTATTACCCTGCGAGCAGAGGTTTCTCTCTTACATGGCTATTAGCGTTTACGAAGTCGTTCGCGTCTCTTGTCAGCCAACTACGCGACTGACAAGCGATGCAAACGACTTCGTAAACACTAAAAGCCATGCAAGAGAGAAATCTCTGCTCGCAGGGTACTCATGTATGAATGAACACGTCTTGTTGCGTGTAAAAGTAACTGGTGACGTGAAAGGAATGGGCCACTTTGGTTTGAAGTTTTTCATGAATGTGTCTGAAAAAACATATGCCGAGGGCTTGAAAACATGCATAAGAATTGAAATGGACCACTAAACGATACTCGTAACGGTCTAGATAGTAGATAAGAACTTAACCATCTTTATATCATTAATTTTATGTTAATTTCTTTTGAAGAAGTTATAATTGAGAGGACTTCAAACCTACGTCTCTGCTCAATATACGAAATATGTCACAGAATACTGATTCGGGAGGAAATATGGGTCTTTCCTCTTAGAAGGGGGCAAATTATTCGCACCTCAAGAAGAGATGGAAAATAAAATATTAAGGCGACTCGTTTAGAAAAATCGAGCACAAACAAACTGTTTAAAATGTGAATTTATCGTGTTAGAGTTATCCTAGGGCTGTGACCAGGGACAGGAAACTGCGTAAAAATGGTTTGCCACGTTTTCAGTGTTGCTAATATGTCTTACTGATCACTATCGATTCAAACGAACGCAAAGTTTTGGGGACAAGGTTGTTTTTGACAGAAAAAACAAACAACAATTAGACCAACATAATGATGAAAACGTAATAATAAGAGCTTTATTTACCCTCGACAGTATTCATAGCGCAAAGGCCAGTATAGTGTGGGCCGGGCAATTCAGGAGCAAAAACAAAAAGCCTCCTACTTTTTGGTGAGACACCCTTGCACGGTTTTTTCCAACTTTTGCCGGATACAGAGCACTAAGCGAATAACCATCGACACTGCTGGAAAAAGAACCTGAAAATAAGGTACCTTACCAGGCTTAAAGGCGATACGCTCAAAACAAGCGAAGATATTGCTCCACAAAGGCGCGAAATTTTACAGACGTTTGTGTGGTGGGAACACGATCTTGCCCCCACCAAACAAAACGTCTGTAAAATTCCGCGACTTTGCTGAGCTATATATCTTTGTAATTTTTCAACAACTCACTTTCAATTTTGGCGACTTTGCTGATTTCAAGTCGTTCTTTTCAGCCGTGTTGAGGGATTTTCGCTAACTGGTCCCAGCTCATTCTCTCTTGGTCTTAGTCAAAAGTTGAAGAAACCGTGGAAAGGTCTATTAATTAGATGATGTACTCACATGTCTTCCCACAAAGTTGTTGTGAAGGTTAATTTTTGCTCTTACGTCTTGTTCCTTTTCTCGAGAATCTATAAACTCTCTGGCATACTTCAGACCGTGTTCAATGCTGTAATTGCAACCACCCCACTGGAAGCCTCGACCATTTCTTCCTTGATGCTGTGTATTATTGCAAACACATTCTCTCAGTAAACCACGAGCACAAGCTTTTGTAACCTCGTGAACAACTCCAGAGGAAGTTATAGCGTAGACAAAGGCTGTCTCTCGGGAAGCTAAGAAAAGCGACAACATTTCAATGTCAAAACTGAATCAGGAAAAAACAATGAAAGGCAAAGTTTGCACGAACACTCAGCGGCTGATGCATTAGACAACTCACGGTTTTCTCGCAAATTGTATCATGATTTTGTTGCGACGTATTGAGTTATAATAAGAACTCTCGGCCTCCTTTTAATAGTATACATGCAGACTACTGTAAAACCTCCGAAAAATAGCGCTTCTCGACGTTTCCGTTACACCAAGCCTTGCACGGAGCAAAATAAAGAATGTTGCAAGATGAAGTCAGGAATTTCAAGGGCTGTTACAATAGGCAGGCCGGTCTTAACAACTTGGTCCACAATGATGCGATATAATTCGCAAGAGAAATTGCCTTCTCGAACAGGGCATTAACAATTGAGCTGGTAGCTTATAACTTAGAAATTTTTAAAAATTATGTGGTATATATTCTTATTTAACTTTCTCCTTAAAATTCCGTACATTGTTTTCATGCTGAACCATGGCAATTAAGAAATTCCTTTACCTTTTCGCAGAACTTTACCGAAAAGGCTGACATCACGAGTAGTTGTAGAACAATTCCATAATCCCTCTTTGAGTTGTTTCTTGCATTCGTTTATACTAAGTTTCGCACCCTTTCCAACACTGATCGCAATATCAGGATATTCTTCACAAAATTGCCGTTGTTCTCTAACTAAACCACGGCTGTTACACATAACCTTGGAATCAAGGTCGTACACTTGAGACAGAAACCTAGTGAAACAAACGCGAGCGGCAATGATCGATGAATATATGAATTTATATCAAATTAACTATTGCGTAAAAGGTTTTACTTTTGACTGAGCTCCAATTCTAAAGTATCAATTTGACGTTTAAATAACTTACCACCAATCAGAGGAGGAAAGTATCGGAAAAGTTAGCAGAAAAGCAGCGAAAAAGCGGGTCGAGTTCCGCATATTCTCTACAAGTACGACTGTGTTGATCTTGATTCTTGTACGCAGTAATCAAAAAGAGACGAGAGCGTCTGATTTATAATTTGTTCCACTCAAACCTGTCTCATCACGGTAGAATGAACTGTTTCGATTCAGTAAAAGCAGCATTAATCGTTAATGCACCCACCATTGTTATTCAAATTTTTCCAAGATGGCTGCCCTATTGTTCGAGGTTTCCACCAATCCCCTAGGGAGAGGAGGTCACGTAAGAAGGCGAGGGGATCTGGGGCGAGGACCCTCACACCCCTAGGGGTGGGGTAGGTAATGAGATATGACATCATGAAGCAAGAAGGAGGACACTTGAGTAGTTATTATATAAGAGTATAAACCAAGTTTATATTGGTAAACGAAAGTCTAGTCAGACCAATGTGGGAGAGAAAGGTGTCCCCTCAGAACGCATGCGCAGGAACAATCCTAGTCTTTAAACTCGTTAAATAACATAAGCAAAAAGGGAGAATTAGCATACGTGGCAAAAAGGGGTTTGTACGCGACCGATCAATAAAAGTAAACGTATATTTGCAAACAAACCAACGACAGTAGCCTTGCGGTACAGATAGTTTTAAACTCGCAAAAGTAAATCACGGCTACCCCCTAACCGCATGTTAGAAGGGAACCGTGACTACCTAGAAATACAATAAAAGTAAGCTTATATTTGCAAACAAACCAACGACGGTACCCTTGCGGTAAAAGAGACGCCGACCCAAGCCTAAACCGCGTACACGTGTTAGTACGCATTGCAAACGTAGTCAACATGAAGACATTAGAAGCGTTAGCGATTGAAAATATGCCCACGGAACAGCTAAAACAAGTCCTAGAATTCTACTGGTGGAATTTTAGACAGTACTTTCCAATCGTAGAAGCTCGACTAACCTACTGGCAGATGCAAAAGTGGGCTGATTCGCTAAAGTGGAACCACCCTATCGCGCTACGATTGAACCAGAAACTGCATAAACGGGAGTTTCGAGGTAAGCAAAACAAACGTTAATTTTACAACAACATCAACGCAAACATTGTGAGAAAATACATCTCTCTTGTAGGTATCCCCTCGCCTTCTTACGTGACCTCCTCTCCCTAGGGGATTGGTGGAAACCTCGAACAATAGGGCAGCCATCTTGGAAAAATTTGAATAACAATGGTGGGTGCATTAACGATTAATGCTGCTAGTAAAGAACATTCTTGTTGCTCTTTCGGCCATACTAGGTAAGTAACAATTCATGACTGACAACGACAATGAAACATCCTAGTAAGATATCGTTATTTACTGAATTCGTATCCGGTCTCCAAAAATAGCTAATCAAGACTGAAAACTCCCATCGTCTACTCCTTGTAAGCAAACCCCACTTCAGAGCCGGTGGCTTTAAAAGTGTTAAAGCAAGAGAGAAAAATTGATAAGAGCTACTATTTTAACAAAATCGTTTAACCCTTCGAGTCCCGAGAGTGATTAACCTCAACTTTCTGCTAACAAAATCAATACATCATCAAGAGAGAAGGTTGGGAGAGTCAATAAAATGATCACCAAAGGAAACTGTTTTGATCTTCTATCAAATTCTCCCAACTAATTCCTCAAGGTGATGTATGGAGATCAGTCTTGAGAATCTGTATGCTGACATTGGCGCTTGAGAGGGTTAAGTGAATTAGTTGAGGGATACTGGTAAACACCCAAATATAGTGTTCTGAATGGCATTGGCAAAATCGACCTTCCATGCAAATGTCTTTTAGCCTCAGGCATAAAGTTTTCTTATCTTTTGTTAGTTTTCCATCCGACACTTAACATTTCCTTTTATAAAACTAACACCCTAAAATATTTTCTTCATAGAAACAATGACAATAATAGAAATAATAATATTTAAGAGCAATTCTCTGTAAGAATCAAGCAAAGTGGGAAATGAAAAATTTTGACCTCCCCTCAAATTTTGCATGCAATTAGATATTGTGGGGGGATGTCTTAAAATGCACTTTGTTTGGGTTGCTACTTTATTGTTGTCATGGTAACACCAATTGTTTGTTGGTGGCAAAATATCTAATATTTAACTCAGAAACTGTTGTAAAAAGTGCAAAATGTGTAGCTCTGTTTCTCAAGTCCATTAAAACGCTACAACCCAAGACTTTAAGCAGATATAATATCATCATTCTAGTTTACATTTGTGTATATTGCTCTTTATTATATCAAATTTGCGTGTCATAAACGGTTAATCAACTACATAGAGTTTCGGCCATTTGAGTTGATGGCTAAAATATGGTTATCCTTTCCCTGAATTTCTCCAAAAGTACGGCAGTTCCAGAGCTAAAACTAAGCAGGCAGTTTACACACATATCCTAGTTACTAAGTCTGTAAAAATCTCTGCGGGGCGGGCTCTTCTGTTTGCAAAGGCAATTAACGAACAAACGCCAAATTTCAGTTTTTGTATATTTCATCGCAGTTGACAATCTATCTACTAGCCAACAAAATTTCTAAAACACTGAAACTACCTTCAGTATAAAAGAATATTATGTACTGAGTCATTTGATGATCAAAAAATTATTACTGGCTTTCAGTTTTCTAAACAATATCGATCAAAATAAGGCTTACTTTATGGTTTTCTCTACTTCACCGCTTGAAGCGTAGCGTTTACATTCAACGAACACTCGGTTTCTCGAACTATTCTCATGTGTTTGGTTATGCTGTTTCCCATTGTAAACCATTGCAAGTCTCCTCAGTCACTTACAGCAAGTTATAAAGTGATACAGAAGCCGATAAAGAAGTCATACACAAGTCCTTGGCAAGCCAAGCCACATCTTGTAAACACGCACGCTTCCACTTTGCATTTACGCCGTATTTCTTCATTAGATGCCATCAGTCGCTCCAGAGAGAGTTAAACCTCATTAGGTTTTAGTCATTAAGCCCAAAATAGGAATTGCAAACGTATTTGATAAAATCCGAAACTTCAAGTCGAAAACCGAGCTTAGAAAGCTGAAAAAGACACTCGTTGACATCTCTGTGAACATGCAACCTCTCCTGGTCAGCGGTGTTAATCAATGCAACATGAACAATTTCCGGTAGAAATAAAATCCTTTTCCCTTCGCCTCCTGGAGATAATGGGAAAAAGGACTGCCTGATCGAAGGTTACATCCCTACCTTGCTCAGAGAGTGAAACCAAATTATGCTTTCTTAGTGAAAGTAATCGTGATGTTTGTACCTATCTGCAAATTTACGGGCTCAGCAAATATTGGAAAGGTATTACCGATGAAGTTGACTTCCTTTAACCTGCCGGTAATAAAGTTCGTTTTATTTTCTTCACTCTTCTGTAAAGTACTAGGGGGAAAACAAAAATTTGAACAAGGAAATTTAGGGAACATAGACTGGAAGTTATTTGAGAGACTGTAATTTCTCAGCTTGTGTATGGCTAGCAACACTAATTTTGTCTCCACTCTCCGTTAGAGGTTTCAACTGCCAGTAGATGGCTATTCCTTTTTAGTCACTATTTGGGTTGTAAATTGTTCACAAAGCCTTTTACAAAATGACACTTTACTTGGACGGCTTGTCTTCTTGCGGTACATGTTGTTTGGACACTTTGCAGATACATTCTCACCTTTTCCTCGTTTTCCTTGATTTGAATGCTGACCCCTCTGCTTTCTCTGAAGTTAGGATATGTAGCTAAGCCTGCGCGGAGTTTCTATTGGATCACGCTTGCATAAATTCCTCCCCCCGCTTCAATCCCTTTTACGCCGGCCACGCATGCGAAATATAGCTAGAATAAGAGTATAAGGGAATGTATAAGAGCAATATAATTTCAGCGCAATGTGTACTGAGATTGATAATTTAACATCAGTTGTAATAAAATCATTCACCTAATACCGAATAACGAAAGCTAGAGACTTGAAGTACAGGTATACGTTTAAAGTACTTTGTTGTAGCCAGAACCCAGGGACAGTCAGTCGTGTCAGGAGACAACAGGGAACAACAAATTCTGAAGCTACTTGCGTCGATAACTAGTGTAAAATCGAAAACTCCTAAAGAAGGTACGGAAGCCCTTACAAAACAATATGCTCCTCATGTTATCATGATATTCAAGGGCCAGGAAACAGTGACCTGCCTTGCTTTTAGCTACAAAAAATTCCACAGAAAACTAGCTTGCAAGTGTATGTATGTACGAATCCGAAAGCCGATTTCTGTAAAAAAAAAAAGCTTTCTTCTATATTAAAATATATTTAAATATCTCAAGTCCATGTTCCCAACATTCCGGTGTTCCAGATTTTCTAATTACTGCATTTCAAAGTACAAGTTACGAATTTGTGTTGGTACAACATGTTTCAAATCCTATGGTGAGCGGCCATAGGAGTTACTTGATGGGTTCCCCCGTAGTATTTAACAGAAGAGTGCAGAAAATAAAATGAACTTACCTGCACGGCAGACGGTAGGAAGTCAGCATGCAACTCCATTGGTAATATCTTTTCGAAATTTGCTAAGCCCGTAAGTTTGCAAATAGGTAGAAAAATTACGATTACATTCACTGAGAAGGAAAAATTTCGTCTGACCCTGCATGCAACCTTCGATCAGGCGATCCTTTTTCCCCATCATCTCCGGGAAGTGAGGGGAGAAGAATGTTACCGGAAATGACCGGAAATTCCCGGAAATTGTTTATGTTGCGCGATTAACACCGCTGACCAGGACAGGTTGCATGTTCACGGGAATGTCAAAGAGTGACCACTAGCTCAGCGTTCTGAGCTTCTCGACTCGAGATTTCGGATTTTAATACGTAGATAATTCCAATGCTTGGCTTAATGACTGAAACCTAATGAGGTTTAACTCTCTCTGGAGCGGCTGATGGCATCTAATGAAGAAATACGGCGTAAATGCAGAGTGGAAGAGTGCGTGTTTACAAGATGTGGTTTGGCTTGCCAAGGACTTGTGTATGACTTCTGTATCGGCTTCTGTATCACTTAATAACTTGCTGTAAGTTACTGAGGAGACTTACAATGGTTTACAATGGGAAACAGCATAACCAGACACATGAGAATAGTTCGAGAAACCGAGTGTTCGTTGAATGTAAATGCTACGCTTCAAGCGGTGAAGTAGAGAAAACCGTAAAGTAAGCCTTATTTTGATCGATATTGTTTAGAAAACTGAAAGCCAGTAATAATTTTTTGATCATCAAATGACTCAGTACATAATACTCCTTGATACTGAATGTAGTTTCAGTGTTTTAGAAATTTTGTTGGCTAGTAGATAGATTGTCAACTGCGATGAAATATACAAAAACTGAAATTTGGCGTTTGTTCGTTAATTGCCTTTGCAAACAGAAGAGCCCGCCCCGCAGAGATTTTTACAGACTTAGTAACTAGGATATGTGTGTAAACTGCCTGCTTAGTTTTAGCTCTGGAACTGCCGTACTTTTGGAGAAATTCAGGGAAAGGATAACCATAATTTAGCCATCAACTCAAATGGCCGAAACTCTATGTAGTTGATTAACCGTTTATGACACGCAAATTTGATATAATAAAGAGCAATATACACAAATGTAAACTAGAATGATGATATTATATCTGCTTAAAGTCTTGGGTTGTAGTGTTTTAATGGACTTGAGAAACAGAGCTACACATTTTGCACTTTTTACAACAGTTTCTGAGTTAAATATTAGATATTTTGCCACCAACAAACAATTGGTGTTACCATGACAACAATAAAGTAGCAACCCAAACAAAGTGCATTTTAAGACATCCCCCCACAATATCTAATTGCATGCAAAATTTGAGGGGAGGTCAAAATTTTTCATTTCCCACTTTGCTTGATTCTTACAGAGAATTGCTCTTAATGACTGGAACCAACTCACCAAGGTGGTTTTCAGTTGGGGGCCTCTCCATTCTGTGTATATATGCCTGTCTTGAAGTACATAAAAATAGAAAACAAATTTTGCCACAAAAGCAGTGTCAAAAAGAAAGGAAAAAATCACTGAAACATCTGATTGGTTAACACTTGATCACCTGACTTTTTCGCGACGCATGTGCAGACATGGTTCGTAAATAAAGACAAAAATTGATTCTTGTGCTTGAATTTACAAGTGCGCTTATGACTACACCTTTTTGCTTTCTGTGGTGAAATGGAAAATCCTTATGCTTGCGTAGCTGGTGAGAAGCAGTTAAGTAAATTTTTTTCAATGAGTAGAGTGGACTGGAATGACAGAAGCAGCAACTGTGTTAAGTTAATGACGGTTAACGGAATGAATATTAAGCAAACACTTTTGAAAGACATCTCGGCTCTCAGTGTTAGGTTTCCGTTGGCAAGATGATAACAAGTTACATATTATTCATGTGCGATCGATCACTAATACTTTTGGTATGAAAGAGTTTCATTTGAAAGTGTCCATTTTCCGTATTACTGGTGTCATTATAGGCCTGAGTAAGAGAAAATGTTTCGAGGCTTCCATCGCCGGGAACCGAGAAGAAAACAGTCGATTATAAATTGGGGTGTGTGCATTTAATAAGCGGGTGTCTGAAAAGTGATAATCCAGCTTCCTAACAAATTGTTCTCTTTTAATGTTCTCCAAAGAAGAAGGAAATGAATGTACACCATAACGTCATCTGTGCGTTCTGGCGAATGCACATAACCTCAGTGTAGCCATGTTGTTCAGTACCAAAACAACGTGAAATATTAGCATAATAACAGAGCCCATTTCAGTAACATTTAGGGCTTTGTCTGGATATCATCTGTTCTGCGCTTAGATGTCTCTGCATTTTCTTAGACGTCTGAACTCATCCTACGGTACTCATAATCATCGTCCTCCTCAGGCACAGTTCATAGAGGCGAGCGCGAAACGCGAGTGACACCCGAGTGACTGGTGACGAAGCTCTTACTAGGGACCATGGGAAGTAGAAAAATGAGAGGGGAAGCCTTCTCCTTCCCGCCTTCCTTTGCGCGGAAATATTTTTACCGATACGGCGGCCATATTGAATTAATTCGATTTAAGGAGTATTGTAGGATGCCCAGGGAGCATGAGCACATTTCGTTTGTATTTTCGAGCGCTTTTCGGGACATTTTTTCTTAAAGTTTTCTTAGAATAAGATTTTAATGGGAAAAAACATCCTTGTGCCGTGTTCGGATGTAAAAATGATCGCCTTTTTGCCAAGAAATATACAGTGAAAGACCATATTTCTAATACTAAACTAGGAAAATACGATCATTATTACATCCAAACATTAACACGGCACAAGGATCTTTTTTCCCGTTACAATCTTATTCTAAGAAAACTTTAAGATAAAATGTCCCGAAAAGCGCCCGAAAATACAAACGAAATGTGCTCATACCCCCTGAGCATCCTATAATACTTCCTAAGTCGAATTAATTCAATATGGCCGCCGTATCGGTAAAAATATTTCCGCGCAAAGGAAGGCGGGAAGGAGAAGGCTTCGCCTCTCATTTTTCTACTTCCCATGGTCCCTAGTAAGAGCTTCGTCACCAGTCACTCGGGTGTCACTCGCGTTTCGCGCTCGCCTCTATGAACTGTGCCTGAGGAGGACGATGATTATGAGTACCGTAGGATGAGTTCAGACGTCTAAGAAAATGCAGAGACATCTAAGCGCAGAACAGATGATATCCAGACAAAGCCCTAAATGTTACTGAAATGGGCTCTGTTATTATGCTAATATTTCACGTTGTTTTGGTACTGAACAACATGGCTACACTGAGGTTATGTGCATTCGCCAGAACGCACAGATGACGTCATGGTGTACATTCATTTCCTTCTTCTTTGAAGAACATTAAAAGAGAACTAGAGGTAACAGCCTGCGTAGCATGCGCTTGGAAGTAATGTTTGAAAGAAAGAACGCTCGCGTGCCTCCGTGCTTGCGCCCGTTCTTTCGAGCATATAACTTTCATGCTACGCAGGCTATAGAAGTATCAGGAAATAGCTTTACAAATCAGAGGCTGAACTCATACAGCAAAGACTTAACCGTCGAGGCAGCCAAAAAATTATTCTGACAGCTTGAACCAGAAGGAATCCTGTACGGCATTTTCCCACGCTTTCACGGTCAAGACGTGAAGTACATTACCGAAGTTTGGCTCGGAGCTCGCTGGTAACCCGGCCAAACATAGACCTAAGGACTATTTAGGCCTGTTTAGATTATAACCTTTTGTAAAGATCAGGCAATTTACCGACAAAAGTAACTATCAACTATTCTCCTGCAAGTTTTGCACTTTACTCGGCAACACCAATAAAACTTGCACGAACATTCATACTCTTGCCGGACTTGTAGGGTGTTATAGCCGCGCCCACAGCACAAAATCCTGCAATTCCCTGGGCCTGAGGCGGTCTTGTAACAACGTCTTCCCGTGGTACCCAGCGATCCCGTGTTGTTGTTGGATACGCAATAATCCGGAGACTCTACCAAGAACCAAAGATCATCTTCTAAGAGCTCTTCTGTATTTTTCCCATCGACCGCAATGAGTTGGTTTCTGCCCTGATGGACTGTTACTTTAGTAGCGTTGAGATATTTGTCGTAAAGATACCCCGCTACCGTACCAAACGGTCCCAAGGTTCTGAGGCACGTTCTATAGGAGCACGAAGCTGAAATTCCATGACATTTGCAGACGAGTCTCATATAGCTCTTCACAGCCTACCGGGAAAAAAAAAAGCAACGAGTAACGCAAAAGGACGCTGCAGCTGATTAAATAAAGTTTCTCTCAAGTACTGAGTTCAATATTGACGTGGAAGTTAAGCGGAGATTCATAAATATTTTATTAACTTTTTTTTTCTTTTATCATTTTGGTACTCTTTCTGGTTAGCTAAAATTCGGTGTAAATCATAGCAGTGCAATCGGCGCCTCCATCTCTAGTTGTGTGGGTAAAAAACTTTCCACAAAAGCATTTTTTCATCCCTCAGCTCAAAAGATTGGCCGTCATTAAGCTTAGATAACTAATCAGGCTCATGCGTAAGAGAGCGAAGCCTGATCCCCCCTTCAGGAACGTGAGGGGGCTGGTAAAGAAAGAAAGCTTTCAGCCGGGCCAGGGGAGCCGGGGTGGAAGAGGCGACTCGCCGAGGTCCAAAATGTTGGTGAAATAGTTGGTTCCATGGTTTCAAAAGCCGGCTACAAACGTTAGCAAACATTTGGTACCATCAAAATGGAAGATGGCAAATTTTGGTCCCAAAATTCGGCCAAAAATCATATGTTTGCAAACTGAAATGGAGTAAAATTTTGAGCCCAGAATTGAGCACAAAATGGGGAGATTTGAGAGGCCCATTACTTTGGCATTTGAGATTACCATATGTAGTAAATAAAATATATAAATATATCTACACGAATATAATTTAAAACCAGCTAGTAACGACGTTTTGCTCTCAAGACCTTTATCAGCTATAAATGGAGTATAAAACTGAGACTAGTTACTCTGGTTACCTAGCAAATTGAATGGTAGGGATAAAGTAGATTAATTGCAACGTTGAAATTCTTAATAATTGTCCGGCCATTTTGTGATTTGAAAATAGTAGGGTAAAACTCTGTACAGGATAATTTAAACTGAGTAAAGATGAAATGGTGGTTTTATTTGTGCGACTGGAAACTGTGGCTCTCAACGTTATGATACATCGAAAGGGTATTTTATTTTCTATGACACTATACCGGTATAACATTCGAGAGAACAGTAGAAATCAGCGTAAATACATGTTGAAAAATGTTTGAATGAGCAAACCAAGACACAAACGGAAACAGCCAAAACAAGCTGATACAATGCAATATTTTAATCGATAAATCAAGTTTTACCACACAGTGAATTATTTCCACGAACGTGTGATATAAACCTTATTATACCAAAAGAATTATTTAAGTTTATTGCAGCTATGAATTTTTAATACAATTTTTCACAAATTTATCTTCTACGGGAATAGATCAATAATAATTTCATGATGATTGAACCGTGTTCCTCTTACGTTTGTTCGTAATTCAGCCAATAGAGTGTTTTCACATGACGCCAGTCACGGCGGCTATATTGGTGTCCCGGCAAAACAATGAAACGGCGGCCATGTTGGTGTCCCAAACCAATCCTCTGGGAGTTGAACACTTTTCTAATGCAAACACTTTCTTTTGTTCCAATAAATTTTCATAGATGCTGGCCACGTGAGTGAAAACACTCTATACTTTTTCGTAAGTTGTATAGTTTTAGCCATTTCATATTTTTTTCAGACGTTTTGATTTTGCTCGATGTCTTAAGACACAATCCAGCTTCAGAACACAATCCGGCTTCAGATGTAATGGCAAATATAAAAGGATCCAAAACTCCACCCGGGACACTGTGCCAGAAGTCATTTTCTTTGAAATGCTTTAAAAGCCTTCTAAAAACACTATTATGAAAAAATCTAAATCATTAATGTCTATTAAAGTTTGTTAGAAAAAACCTATTCTGGTAATGTAGCCATCTAAATAAGTAATATCATTCTGGCTTAAAAAAGCCTTGGACCGTCAAGAAGCTTGTGTTCAATTATAGTTCCACTATAATCACATAAGTTCACTTTATACGTTTTCTGGTATTTACAGAATCAAATAATCAAGTGTTGTTTTTAAGCATAGGTGGAAATTGTCCTGTATGTTGTGTATATTAATTTTAAGACTAATATGATGAATTCAGTGTTTGTTAATTTTAACGAAAACGACATGTAATATTAATAACTTTAAAGTCTCCTTTAATTGTCAACTTATATTTTATGGCCTCTTCGTTAATTCTCAACAGCGTTTGATACCACAAGGGGTCAGTCTTGGGCCCACTTCTATTTTTTTAAGTTATATCAATGACTCTGCTAGTTCTTCCACCAAAATGTCCTTTCGTCGCTTTGATTATTAGGCCATCATCTTTTGCACGTGCATCTCGAATGACATAGATGATGTTGTATCAGTTATGAATTGTGAGATGACCAGAGACCTCAATAAGTATTGTGCTCCCAATTCTCCTGCAAAAAATATCGCGGAAGGCCCAAAAAAGCCCGGAGCTCCTAGCTTTCTTTGCTATTCCATGCTTTTTTTGCCTCTGCGGAAAAGCCTGGAAAAGACAGGAAAGCAAGGAAATTCTTAGCTCTCTTGAAAAGCCTGCATAGGTCTTCGAAGAAAAGCCTGGAGAGCAAAGATTTAATCCTGGCTTCTCGGCGGCAAAGCGTGGGATTTGATTACAGAGTGAACAGCAAGAATAGCCAAGAAAGCCAAGAATGAATGAAAATTTCCTGGGATTCAGATGAAAGGCTGGTGGAATTCACTCCTTCCGGATTTTCAAGCATAGCCAAGAAAGTGGGAATGACTGTTCCTTATATGAATATTGCCAGGAACCGTCAAGAAAGCCAGGAATGACTCTCAGTTTCCTATATAAAAATTACTTGGCTTTCATGGAAAGACTGGAGAAATCAACTCTAGAGTTACCAAGAATAGCCAAGGAAACCAGGAATGACTGTTCCTTATGTTAAAATTAACAGGTTTTTATGGAAAGGCTTAAGAAACTATCTCTAATTAGTATTGCCGGGAATACCTTTATTACCTTTATAATTATCATTTGCCAAAAAAAATAAAGTATACATATTAAATTATAAAAAAAGATGTGGCGAGGGAGCCCAAGGAAGACAATAAGGCTTGTGTAAAGGACCACAGAATAGCCAAGAAAGCCAGGAATGACTCATATGAAAATTAACTGGTTTTCATGAAAAGGCTAGAGATACAAACTCTAGAGAACCAGAAAAAGCGAAGATGCTGGTCTTTGCCAGGACTGTCCTGGCTACAGTTGAAAGGCTGGAGATGCTAACTCCTTGATAGCCAAAAAAGCCTCAGATACTGGTGTCGACTAATGTAGTAAAAGGTGCTGGCTTTCATGATCGGAAAAGGGCAGAGGTACTAACTGTGAGGCCAAGAAAGTCAAGGTGCTGGTGTCTTTTAGTCTGATTAAGGACCTGGGGGTTTATGGAAAGGCCGCTGTGTTGACAAACGTGTTATTCCTGCATACAAATAAACCTAGAAAGACTTGAGAAGCATGCATATTGCATGGATGCAAACCGAAATCAATATGGATAAAGGAGAGAAAAAGACATCAAAAGATATATCAAAACAAAAACCAACAGGAACAACATGTGATGAAGATATTGAAATTATAGAAAAATACAGAAAAAGAATAAGCATTATTAACAGAGAGAAAAAGGCTCTTCAAACTGGAAAGGGCATTTATACACCAAATAAAGAAATGTACTCAAAATTAACCAAGAAAGTGACACATAAAAAAATTCAAACATTGCTATTTTTAAACTATATGGTAAGCTTAGATTAATAGATGTCTAAAATAGGAACAAAGTATATGAAAAACGGTTAGGTTTTGACACACTTGATCTACTTACGAAGAGCTTTAATAGTTAGAAGAAATGTCCATGGACCAAAATTGGTATTTGACAACTTAAAAAGACTCAATGAAATACCAACACATTGGGTTTTATTACCAAAGTACAGAAAAACTGAGATGGTCGTAAGGTTGTTTATTATATATTACAACCAGGAAGATCTATTGAGTCAACTTTGATAAATTGGAGGAGGCATTTCTGCAAGGTTGTTAACATATAATGGCGTTAAAATAAATTTTCCACTTTTCAGACACTGTACAAGGTTATCATTAGATCCCATGAAATTTACACAACGTAGTTTTCCCTTTCACTAATTAGGGTTACTGGCACTGCCTTTTACAGATTAGGGTCAAGCACTGCCTTTACAGATTAGGGTTAAGCACTGCCTCTACTGATTAGGGTTAAGCATTGTTTCGAAACTGGTTAGGTTCTTTTTTGGAGTTGGAGTTGATGCTATATGTACTTAAATTATTTCAATTCCATCCAGCAAATCCTCAGTGGTCTAGTGGTTAACATAGTGGACTGGATCATCTAGGTCATGGGTTCGAATTCTACTTTCTTTCGTATATTTTTTTTTTCTTTCAGATTGAAGAGACTTGAACTTTCATGAACATTTCCAGCTTGAAATATCATCTAAGTGTGATATAAAAGCAGAAAACAGTTCTACCTTGTGTAAATTTCATAGGGGAGAAAGAGGCTGAGATCGATATGTACAAATAACTCACATTTATCAAAGTTGGTGTTATAAGTAACAACAGGAGCCCTTGAGGCTCCTACAATATAAATATTAATTGAAAGAGCAATGTATACTTTTTCTGTTGACAGGTAGAAAAAAGTTTTTGAATGTATAATTATCTTTGATCCAGTCTTAAAACCAGAGGAGAATATACACAGACTTCATACATCGTGATGTAGGTATGGACAGGTTATCAATGACATATATTGAGCTAGCATCCTGCTAGAACCTCTTATAAATATAATGGCATAAGATACAGTACTAATTCAGAAGAGACATTAGGGCAAACATTTGACTTTTGGTGAAGGCATGTATTGTTTTAGTTGATCTTTTAAAATGATTATTTATACAATATATAAACAAACAAACCATGAAACACTAAGAATTAGCTCGAGAAAACAGCAAAGTTACGTATGTGTCATGCAGTGATACTGAACAACCGATATTGTACCACTAACTAACAAACAAACAATCCTTGGAACGAGAAAGTTCTTGACACGATAACAACTAACTTATTTACAATGAAACATTTTACTCTGAATTTATGAACTGGTTTCTAAATGACATATTGGATGCCATTGAGACGAGTGTACTTAACTTAGCTTAACTTCTTGCCACAAAATAAATCGGATACTATTCAGACGATATATCACTCACCTGTCTCCCCACAAAGTTGTTGTGAAGGTTGATTTTTGCTCTGATATCTTGCTGCCGCTTTTCGCGAGAATCTATAAACTCACTGGCGTATTTCAAACCATATTCAATGTTGTCATTGCAACCACCCCACTCGAATCCTCGACCATCATATGTTCCTTCAGCTAGCTGAGTATTATTGCAAGCACAATTTCTCAGTGCACCACGAGCACAAGCTGTTGTAATCTCGTGAACAACCCCTGAAGAGGTTATGGCATAAATAAAGGCGGTCTCTCGAGATGCTGAAACAAAGCCACATCATTCCAATGTCAGAACTGAATCAGTAAAAATAAAGGAACGAAAAGCAACACTCAGCGGACGTGAAAAACATCAATATAAGGACGAAGGCTTTAACACAAGACAACTTTGTTTGAAACTTGTTTAGTAAGTAGTTGAGACACAATTTGCAAGAAAATTGCGACATAATTGGAAGAAAAATTCACTAGTAGTACAGGGCCCGGTTTAAGCCAAATTTTAAGCAAATTTTTTTTGTCTGTGAACATGCGGTCGGAGCAAACAATAAATTTTTGAGCCTTTACTTCAAGATAAGGTTATAATATTGAATAGCTTAATGCAACTTTTCAAGCCGATAATTTTAGGTAAAATGCTGTTGTTTTGAGGGTGACGCTTAAAAGCATAATGGTCAAATTTTCGAGCATATTGTATCTAACCCTACCTTTCAAGCACCTGGGCCCACGGCCTCGACGAGCGGACTAAACGCTTAGAGACCTAAGAACCTTATGTAACATGTTATATACAGCACCTTCTTTTAATTTTCTCCTTCAAAGTACATACATTTTTTTATGCTGTAACAGGTTATCTGGCAAATTTTCTTTTATCCAGCTTTCCCGTACGCGTAGTTAGATGGTGTTATACAATAACTCGCTATAACTGATTCTTTTACCTTTTTCCGGAACCTTTCCGAAAACGCTGACATCACGAGCAACTGTAGAACAATTCCATAACTCGTCCTTTAACTGTTTCTGGCACTCCTGCACACCAAGTTTCGCACCTTTCCCGATACTGATCGCAATATCAGGATATTCTTCGCAAAATCGTTTTTGGTCCTTAACTAAACCAGCTCTGTTGCACATAACTTGAGCTTCAAGATCGTACACTTGAGACATAAACCTAATACATGTATTACAGAAACAAATTAAGTTGTCATCAAAACGTTCCACTTATGCGTTCTTGTGTTAATTTGGAGAACAAATTTCCGGTAGAACTCGTGATAATTCTTATACTCAGTTAGACGTTTAAACTTACCACCAGTAAGAGCATGACAGTATTGGAAATGATAACAGAAGAACAGCGAAAAACCAGGTCGAGTTTCCCATGTTCTTGCTTGTGTCTTAGGCGCAGTTTAAAAAGAGACATCTGATATAAAAATTTTTCCGCTCAAAACTATTTGGTCACAACACAATGGGTTTTTCCGTTGAAGAACATTCTTGCGCCGTTGGCCATATTACGCAAGTAATATTATTGTACTTGAAAATGGCAACAATGAAACATCATCGTAAGAAGTAAATTCTTATCCGGTCTCTTAACGGCCCGTTCAAGGAAACGCTTGTTGTCCAGTGTACATAAACAAACCTCACTTCAGAGACGATAGCTTTGAAACAGTATATATAGAAGAGTTCAGTTTTTCAAGAAAACTACCTGTTTAATTAAACCATTGGAGGGATATTCCTAAACACTCAAAAGTTTTTGCATTATCAAAACGTTTTGTCTACAAATGTATTTTCGCCTCAGGCCCTTCTGTTGTTTGTGAGTTTTTCAACCGACACTTTATATTGTCCTTTTATAAAACAATTATTAGAAAGTCATTAAGTGCTAGGATCTAACGCCCACAAAAATATTTTCGCTTAATGCCTGTTATAAAAATAGCACTATTAATAATATTTTATGAGAGAACCCAATTAGCCAAGAGACGGTTTTCAGTGAGGCCTCTCTCTTTTGTCTAAACATATACACTACAAAACCACTGTACGTCAGCTCAAAAATACCCGATGTATGAAACATAAAATCGACAGCAGACTTTGATCCCAACAGAAAAACGAAAAAGAAGGGACAAAATTCATCGGCTAAAAACATCTGGGCGAAGTTGCTCGAATGACGATTAACCCAATTTCAGGGTTCGTTACTATGACAACTCATTTGCTTCGTTTACAGACCCGTGATCAGAGTTCACCGAGCTTCGAAAGACTCGGCCCTGATTGGTTGACACAAGACAACGTGAATTTTGAGCGACGCATGCGCAGACATGTTAAAAAACGTTTTGATACTTGTGCTTTTATGTGCGCCTTTGCTTATGTTTGTTTCTAGGCCCTTTTGAGGGCGAAATGTGGACAGGCAGGGGGGGTACTCAACAAAGTTTCATACGGGGAGGCTGCGCTCCGAGGTTCAACCCCTAAGCCTTTTATATACCATATTTGACAGAAAGGTACCCCTTTCGTATACCTTCCATTGACAAATGGTACCCCTTTCACATACCTAGTTTAGAACTTTGCATCCCTTTTAACTGCTGTAAATGCAACGTGAATAAATCTCAAGACCAGTTCCCGGTTGTTCAAACATTGGATAGCGCTATCCTCCGGATAAATCGCTATCCAATGGAAAACTAATTGCTTTATCCACTGGACAGTGATTTATCTGGCTCCGGTTGTTCGAAAGCTGGATAGCGCTATCCACCGGATAAATCGCTATCCAGAGGATAAGTATTACGACATCCAATTGCACTATCCAGCTGATAAGTATTAGGCAAACCGATTGCGTTATCCACTGGATAGATTTTTATCCGGTGGATAGCGCTATCCAACGTTTGAACAACCGGGACCTGGTGGATAGCGAGCGCTATACACCTTCTGAACAACTGAGGCCAGAACGTTTACTCGACTTTTACACAGTCATAAAAGGAACCTGTTAGTCCTTTTTACGGACTGGAATTATAGATTTCCCTACTCAAGTGAAATCCCTACCCTTCATATACCTGAAGTCTGAAAAAGGTATCCCTTTCGGGCGGAGCCTCTCCATATAGACCATTATAGGGAGTGCTCCCCCCCTCCCCCCGGGAATGTTGACTCTTATGCTTGCACTTATGCCTGGGTAGCTAGTGAGAACCATTTATTAACAGGGGACTGGGGTCAATTTAATAAAACTCTTACACGTGTAATATCATAGGTGACGAATTACTCCTTAATTTTGGCGCGAAATTTCAGCGTTAATTTGTAATTTCACATGTGAAATTGCAAAATTCCAATGGCAACCTCCCGTACGTCTCCGTTTCAAGATGGCGACAAAGTTTTAAAATGTCATGAATGAAAATGTCAGGGCATAAAAAGACGCTTTAGAAAACTTGAACACTCGAAAGAGCACATCAAAAAGGATTCTTAGAGGTATGTTGTCGAAAAATTCCGAAAACTTGAGCCAAATTTCAACTCTAAAGGTTTGAGAGAGTGGAGTTCACGATCGATCGATGATCGATACCATCCAGGATAAACAAGTGAAAAATCCTCGATTGCTAACGTAATTCGTCACCCATGATATTAATAGGTAATCAAATGGTATACTCGTGAAATTATTCCCTAATTTCACTGGTCACCATTTGCTGGAGTAGCTTGACGTAGGTTAAGAATACTGTGGGGGAGTAAGTACCTGTACGCAGAGACGCATTTGCGTGTTTGAAACAAACAATTTTGAAGATTGATAAAAACAAAGACAAAGCAAAGGAAATAAAGAGTGGTTATCTCATGATAAGCATAAAAAAGAAAATTTAACCCAGTCACCCGGGTGGAAACTGTTTGGTAGGCGGGTTAGGGTGTATTTGCAAAACTCTGCGTACCTCTGCAAAGTTTCTAGCCAAGCCCTTGAAAGATCGGCGAATTGCACCAAAACTTTTGCCAGTTATCGTTTAGTTTCTTTAATTCAGGTGTTTTTAGACTGATTCTCAGAAACGAGGCTCTCAAAGTATGTGTCTTTAAAATGGAGTACTGCTTCGAGGCCCAAGTTCGCCGCCTGCTCAAATTCTATTTCACTTTGAAGCCTAGCTGCTGTTTTTTTTTTTTTTTTTTGAACGTCAAAATGCAATCAAACAGTTGAAATATTGAAAGTTTTGTCTAATCTTCTCCAATTTTTCTTGAATAGCTGCGGATGTGTGCGGAGGTAAATGGAAATGGGAGATGCCTACGGGCAGAGCAGTGTGTAACCACATAAAGCTATGGTGGCTATGCCATTTTTATCCAAAATGAAGCGGAAATAGCTCTGTTATTACGTAGATAGTATAGATTGTTTGGATACACCAACATGAAAACCGTGACGTCATATGCCAACCTGGGGCCCGTTTCTCGAAAGTCCCGGTAACTTTTCGGGCCAGAAATCAAATATTCAAATCGAAATATAAAGAATAAGAGCGCGGGTCCTGGCTAGCAAACTACTCCATTTTTTTTCATTAACTGATAGTTTTATCATGTTACATGCAAAATTATTGAAACCTCGATCTTTAATGAAAACGGAGACAGCTTACCGGGCCCGTTAATTATCGGGACTTTCGAGAAACAGGCCCTGACGTCATATGCATTCGCCTCATTTGAAGATGCACAGAACAGAACAAAGCACTTTATTTAAACTCGGGATTTACTGAACGTTTTACAGTTCTAGCGTTCTTCGAACAGCTCATTTTCCGTGTGCCGGGGAAAAAATACAAATGTAACTAAGAAAAACTTTTCTAAGATGCTAAGCAACAACATTAAAAATACATATCATATAAGTATTAAAATGTAAAAATTCAGTATATATAAACAAACTAAAATCGGTTATTCACTAAGATCCCTATTTCTAATTTGTTTAATAACTGTTTCGTTGCTGACCTTATTTTGTCTGTCAAACTGAACAGATGACCTCGTGGTATATATTTTCCTCTGCTTAAGGCACCATTAACCCTTTAAGCCCAAAGAGTGATCAGCATGAAATTTCTCGTTATAATAACAGTGCTTTAGAAAGCAGAGTAGTCATGAGAATTGAGTACATGATCAGGGAAGAAGAGTCATTGATATTTCAACAAATTCTCCCCACTAATAATATTGAAAAATTATAGGGACAACAAATGAGAATTGAAATTTAATTGAAAAATACCTTAATAGAGGCTATTGATAACAAAGGAAAAAGCCAGAGTCGATAACAACAAAATCAATCGATCAATCAATTTATTATTTACGTCAATAGGTGGGAAGGGGTTGCCCCGATCATCCGAGCCAGGGGCTCACGTATAAAACGCATGACATTTACTGAAAAATGATAATAATATCTTTGGCATCGAAATTACCGAAATTCAATTGGAAAAAAGAAAACCTCTTATGACAGAGGAGCGTTACAAGGTAAGATTTTTGTCCGTTTATGAATAGATTCGATTTAATGGTAGGAGTTCACGGTTCAGTCTTTCACCAGACGTCAGAAAGTGGTGACGTTTGTGTCGCATTTTTTACTTATTTATTTAAATTTTTTTGCTGTTCAAGGCTTACCAAATTACTGAACAAAACCAGGAAAAAAGCTATCTATTTCCCAAAGTTTAGGGATGACTGAATACACTGTTCCAGAAAAAAAAAACGGAAGTTACATGCAAGTGAGGCCTAACAGCCCTTGGACACAGCAACAAGTTGGACGAAGACGATAGAGATACGGACAAATTTAAAGGTACTCCAGTGAAGCAAATTATAAAGAAAATAAACCTGTTGGTCATAAATAAAGTGCAGCTGGAGACTGTAATAACCGGAGTGGAAATTGTAAATGACAATTCAGCTCTGTTTTGAGTTCGTTTGTGACCATCATTTGTGACCAATTTTCTTCATCAATTTTTCTTCACTATTTCTTCCGCCAAAGTCCGACATTTAGCTTTGTTCAAGGGCTATCAACCTCGCTTAAATGCAACTTTCATTTATTTTTTTCTGGGAAGGGGGGTGTATTAAAAGACGTCACACATGTTCACGTCATCTATCATATTTTGGGGGGAGTTTTGACAACGACAACGTAGACGGCAACGAAACGGTCACTGTAGGATAGTGAATTTGCGTTCTTTCAAACTTTGTCGCTATTCGAAACCTCATCCATGTCCAAAATGAGAGCCGAGGAAGAAGTCGATCGTCGAGTGTTTAAGTCCTCCACAAAGCGTTCGGTTAGAGAATTTCACATAAGCGGGCCGATCCGTGAGAGACGCACACTATTCCTGCCCGAGCTGTCAAGAGCGGTCGGAAGCGATCAACGTGCAACATTTGTTATGCGCGTGCAAGTTTAGTCACATGGGACCGACACATTCTGTTTGTTTAACTGATTGCAATTTTATAACATTTGTACTGCATTTACTGTTTGCTTCATCTGTATCGATATATCGCTAAATATGTGCATGGATCAATCATAAGCAGTGTATTGCCTTAAATTGTCGTCCTTTCGCCTCAAAAATGGTATTTCGAACAATTTTGAAGAAATTTTGAGTTCGCCGTTTACTGCGCCTCTTAATAGTAAACGGCGAGTTCAAAATCGGCTCATCCTCGGTGTAAAAACCTGTTTAACTCACGGGTGACGTGAAACAAAGAAGTCAACAAAATACAACCAAGAAAAACAAAAGGCGCGAAACAAAGAAAAAGTTCATAGGTTCTTACGCCGAGGCCAAACCCTCAAAATCCTTCAAAATAGCTCAATATACCGCTTCTGAGGCAAAAGGGAGCGCCAACTTACCGTAGGTTAGGTAATACAACGTTTATTTCAAGTGAGCATTGTTTGATGAACATACATAGCGGTATATCACTACAGACGAAGTAAACGGTTAATCCAGTTCATTTACTGTAAAATTACAATGTTTGGTTACAAACGGATTGTGTGAGTACCCTGTGGCATAGTGTGATTTTAGGAAAGCATAAAGCATAACACTGCAAAAGGAATGTAATAAGTATGGTACTCCACATTGGCTAAACACGGCCGCTTAGCACTGTATGAAGGAGGCAGGCAATGAAAATGGATGAGTATACTGTGCAATGTTCACCTAGCCTGCGTAGCATGGCAATTTTGGTCGTGCGCACAAACAAGCTAAGGCGGACGAAGGCAGTGAAACCGCGAGGCGGAATGAAGCGGGATGAGCGCGCTTTCGTGGCTTCGGCGCTCAGCAGTAGGCCCGACAAAGCCACAATGCCACGCAGGCTAAATGCGACGCAAAAAGGACAATGATATATCTTGGCAATATATATATTTTATTTCAACAAAAGTCCGATATCAACATTTATACAGCTATTTCAATTAAGGTTGCTTCGGTGAAGAATGATACATGATGCATGATCAATGTTGCATAGCCCGCGGTGCATTATTACAAGTTTAGTAAATTACGTAACAATACCAATTGAAAGCATGGAGCACACCTACAAACTCCGCGGTATGGCCTGTACCTTACGCATGCGCACAACCATATCACCCGGGCAGTGGCAGCCATGGACAGCTGTTTCGCCCTTGTTGGGGCTCATCAGCATGGCATAGCCGTCGGGTCAATGAGCAGGATTACCCCGCGTATCAAAGACCCTTTACTGCCGAGGCGAGTGCAAGCACTCATTTAAGGGCCAGCTCCACCGTGAACAAGTGGTAGCTGTTGCTTGGGAACGCTACAAGCTGTTCTCCCACGGCATGCGTATGGAGATGGGATCAGCTGTCCATGGCTGCCACTGCCCGGGTGATATGGTTGTGCGCATGCGTAAGGTACTGGCCATACCGCGGAGTTAGTAGGTGTGCTCCATGCTTTCAATTGGTATTGTTAGTAAATTACGTGCCCACGACGAGCCAAGAAACCTAGACAGTAAACGCTACTGATGCTCCTATGCTATGTCAGCAAAACGTTAAGATAAAGTGTTTGAGAACATTGAAGCCTAGGCCTTTAGCAGTTGCCGCTTTTTAAGCCAGTGATTTAAGTTTAGGTTTAACTCTATTGTAATATGCAAATGTTGCAAATTTTCAACGAGTTTGCTTGACTCGCGCACGTGGGAATTTTGGATGGCGTTTTAAAAAACAATTTCAAGGCGGTTGTTGAACTATAATAAATAACTTCACATTATGCGTTTATTTATTTTTGAGGCAACTTTTTAACTGAAGGTGATAAAGGAATAGTTTTCATTTGCTTTATTGAAATAATCACAGGTGGCCCAAGTGTAATATCACAGGTACCCTGTGTATAATATGAGAGTTTGTATGGGAGAAATAGAGTTTGAAACTTAGACGAAATTAATGAAGTAAAAACGATAAAAGTTATCAATAAAGTGTAAATATTGTTACCTGGATTCGTTGTCTTTCTTTGTACGAATTTTCAGCGCGATTTGAGTACTTTTACATCATCTAACCTGACAGTGTAATAATAAGAGAAGATCGATCGAGCGATTCTGTCCTACCTTGTCTCTTATTATTAAACTGTCAGGTTAGATGATGTAAAAGTACTCAAATCGCGCTGAAAATTCGTACAAACAAAGACAACGACTCCAGGTAACAATATTTACACTTTATTGATAACTTTTATCGCTTTTACTTCATTTATTTCGGTTAAGTTTCAAACTCTATTTCTCCCATACAAAGTCTCATATTACGCACAGGGCTACCTGTGATATTACGCTTGGGCCACCTGTGGAAATAATCAGCATTCTGGCCAAAAAACTCGCGTAGCTTCAACAAGCGGTAAACGAAGCGGCTTCTAATTTCTTACTGTAAGGTTTAAAAATGAAATTCTTCAGATCGCTCTCGCTTTAGAACTTGCGCAACCATTTGAGTCGAAAGCTCTCTTGAACGCCTTCTCAAAAAGTTTTTTGAATGACGCATGGACTCCATTCTTTCAACGAACACTTTCTCGCTACAAAAAGGTTTACCATAGTGCATTGCAGGCTATGAAACATGGATCATCCATCATTGATCATGATTCACTGGAGCAACCTTAACTGGCAATATATATTTTATTTCAACAAAAGTCCGATATCAACATTTATATACCTAAAAACACGCGCGCGTCAACAAATCTTGTGCCAACAAATATTTTCTGTTTATAATTTTTTTCCTTGTCCTCTTACCTACTTTAAATATTTACATAAATAACAATTCACCTGGATAAATATTAAAGTGAAAGGAAATAAACATTTCAGTCGTGTATTATGAGACGTTTTTGTCAGTTAATATATTAAATGCCAATGTTTTTGATCCAGGATACTTGAACTTTGAGCTCAGACTGAACACATCAGGGATTGAAATAACGGCCGGTCAACGGACAATGTCCGGTCAAAAGTTAGTTTTGTCTGGTCCTTTACGCTTCTAATGGACCGAAAATTTAGTTTTATAGAGATATGTCGTAATAAATATTTGTAATTGTCTGGCCAAAAACCGGGTTGTTTCCGAGCAAAAATAGGTTTGACTGGACAACTTGACCGGCGCCGGCCGCAAAAACATTTCAAGGCCTCATATATGGATTATTATATCGAACATCTTAAAACGGAAGGTACAAACGATCATCCACTTTGAATTTCGTTAGCTTTTCTTTAGTAAAAGCGCGGGCGCTCTTTGAGGCTTTGCGCAGAGCAAAAATATATGTTAAGAATGATCCGGTAACATGTAAATATTGTCCTGTTAGCTTGATCAGCGAAGCACTTCAGTGTGCCACTCTTTAAAGCTTTCTGCGGGCTGAATTTCACATCAGCATTTTTGAAAGTATATTCAGACTATTTTAGATGTATACCGAGTTCTGTCCACTTTTAAACAAGCTCGAATTTAGATTCTCTGGTTATTTCACGCTTTAGTAATAGCTTTCAAGATTATTCCCCTCGCTAAACATTTTTGACCATTATTGACTTTTTTTTACCTATAGAAACCAAAACAGAGAAAGTCACAATTGGTTTGCGGGACGGGTCACTTAACTAATGAAAATTTTGGTATTTTCTCGGTTAGTTTTTTTGCTAGAACCTATCGCTGTCGTACAAAATATTTACAAAATAGACTGATCTGGCCGGATAGTCCTGTGTAATAACAGAATTCTTTTTACGACTGGGCTGGTCTAGTCGGTCAGCTCTGACAACTGGAAAAAGCCCTTGGTAGAGCGCACATTAAGGCTGGTTTTCACTAAAGACAGAGTCGGAATCGGAGTCGTAATCAGAAGCGTAAGACTTTAAAGATCTGGTGAAAACAGCGTTCTGATTCCACTTACGACTCCGTCGCTTACGATCAACGGTGAAAACTAGGCTGTCGGAGTCACAAGCAGAAGCGGAAGATTTACTGCGCTTTTCACTAACATGCGAATTCTGAAGTTCAAAGGCGACTGACGATTGCGCTTTTCGCTGCCGTCAATCATCTTACCGCCCTCTTAGGAAACAAAACTGTAATTTAACTGGTTACAAAGGTCATGGTTTCTGATTTGTTATTGGTGGATCGCGATCCGTTTTGTGTCTTTCTGTGTTTCAAGGTTCGTTGCTTGAGATCGTAATTATGATTGATGGCAGCGAAAAACGCAATTGTGAAGGCGGCTTTTGAACTTTAGAGTTCGAATGTTTATGAAAAGCGCAGTAAGCCAATCACGAAGTGAACTAGCCTCGTGATTGGTTTATACTTCCGCTTCTGCTTCCGTCTCCAACAATCTGGTTTTCTCTAGATCATAAACGATGGAATGGTAAGTGGAGTCGGAAGAAAATGGAAACGTTCTGATTCTTCCGACTCCGATTCCGTCGCGCTTATGAGCTCTGCTTACGCCTCCGATTTTTGATTGGAGTCATCCCATATACGGTGGAATCCACCTTTCGCCTGTCCCGGCGGCGTTGTTCAGTTAAAACACTCAATGATTTTGGCAGCTTGAAACCTCGTTCAGTAATAAGGCAAATTTTCATAGCCTTTAAGTGTTTGCTTTGTCGGAATTTCACTGCACAAATTCACTTCATGTATTTGCAATGTTTTTTCCTTGTAATGTTTCTGTTCCTTATTCCGTACATCAGAGTTTCTTGTTTTCTCTGTCGCCTCTACTGAGACTGTTAGTAGACAGGCTGGACGCACCTCGCTTCTTGTTTTTTCGTTCCTTTCTTCTCTTGTTCCGCTTATTACCGAGAAGTTTCTTAGCGGGCCTGTTTTGACTATTGCTTGGCGCATTTGCCACAGATGCTGTTAAATGTGGTCCGCTTCCATTGTACACATTATCCTCAGGAGATTTACATACATGCTTATCAACAGTCCTTCTGCACGTATGGCACTTAACATAACAACACCAATTGAATTTGCACGAACATTTATACACCTCTTCAACCTGAATGGTGTCAAAACCGCGCCCGCAGCACAAAATCCCGCAACTGCCGTGTCCCGGAGTGCTCTTGTTACAAACCCGTCCCGTAGTACCCAAAGAGCCTGTTTTGGTATTAGGGACACAGTAATCCGGGGACTCTTCTAAGAACACGAGATTATCACGTGGAGGATTGTCTTGAGATCCTTCTGCCATTACAAGTTCGTTGCCGCTCTGATCTACGGTAACTTGTATACCTCTGTGGTATCTCTCACGGAGAAAAGCACCCACAACACCGAACTGGGACATGACTTTCCAGCATGTTTTCACTTGGCAAGAGCCGGAGACGCCATGGCATTTGCAATCCAATTCTGTGTGTTTCTTTACTGCCTGCAAACGAAAAAACAAATCGGCTGATGTTAATTTGCATTATCCTCCCTTAAAAGTATTTACATCGTACGGAGATTCAAATAACTAGAAGAAACTCTTTTGAGGTGAGTGATGCAGGCTTGTTGCTGAGGGAAACCAAGTAGGCGCATGTGCGCGTGAGATGTGTGCAGCTGTCCTCAACAGTTGTTCCAATCATTGATGACCATCGATCAACCTCGTTTCCAGTTGCGGCCGCGAAGCTGCCGTGTTATTCACGAGTGAACTAAACTCAACTAACAAACGACCAATAATATGGCGACTTATTGACCAATCATCTCATCATCACCATCACCATCAACTAACGAGAAATAACTCACTCGGAGTCTGAAGAATGACTACCGCAAAGGTCATGTAGAAACGTCAGTCAATATTAATAGCAGTTCTGTTCCAGACAACGCTTAAACGGACGATCATATTTTACCTTTTTGGTTTCAAATCATTCACTAAATAAAACAATTGTTCGATTCGGTTTTTGTGATGGGCGGAAGTACAAGTGTCTCGGTAGAAGAGAAGAGTAGGTCTCGCAGGAAGTGTTATCAGCACAGAGACTGAAGGCTGAGAAAAACACCTTCATTATTCCGGATATCACGAAAACAGATCTAATTATGTTGTACCATAAGGCCTCTTTGGATTCAAAGATCGTATTCAACATTTACCATGACAACTTTGAAAGGGCAAGAGATGAGGGGAGCGGGAATCGGTTTAGTTTCGTTAGAATTCTTCCTCCGAGCCGCAATAAAGTATGAAAAGCGTTTTTCCGTGGTTTTCAAGTGCCCTCAAACATTTGCAGTAGAGAGAGTTGACTCGTGCAGCCACAAAGGACACCATGGGTTACTAACAAATGTTCGTGTTGTAGGTTTTTCATGGGCACATTGCACGCGACACGTGTGCATCATAACATGAGATATTAACTATTTCACATATTTTGTTTGTTTTTCTTTCTGAAGGAGCAACAGAGGATAGAGTTGAGTTTATCTTGTTTAAGTTAATGGCATTAAATTGCTATTTGTAGAATTTTGTCCTTTGAGTTTGATGTAATAACAAGTGTGAGGAAAGCAAAACCACAAAATCCTACTTCTCTTTGCTGAGAACGTGCCAAATAACTTAACATTGTTTATAACTTTATTACCTTTATTGGTTAAAGGAAAACAAAACTATGTCAAGAAACTGCTATTAAAAGAATTTTTGCAGGATTAGTAAAAGAAAGTCGATTAAAGAAGATATAAAAGAGTTAAGTGTAAACGACCGTTTCACATTGTTTAAAACTAACGTGCACTGAAAGATTCATAAACAGAGCATTAAATAAAGTACAACGTCTTACATTTTTATCGTTGTGGTAAAAACCCTGGGTGATTTCCATAGCAAAGCGTTGAATCTCATGCAGTATTAGTAGCGACGGGAAATTAAATTAATTAGAACTGACGTAGCAGTTTCTAAATCACTTTATATTTTATTACAAAAGACAGTCAATATTTGTAAGGAGTATCTTATATATGTTATGAACTTGCGAGACCGTCAGGCGAATAACACATTACAGCTAATACAAGCATGACTTGACAGTATTGACAAAACTTTTAATTTTCCAAATGCTCTCAAAGAAGCATATACAGATTTGTTCTCCAAAGAAGAAACTCGCTAGTAGAGGTTCGCGGATGCTAGCCATGAACTTCTTACAACTCAGCTTAAATACCCAGATTGAAACCAGTGACAGCAGAAACGTGAAGGCATTTGCCTTAAAGCTGAAACATTTCTTTCAATATCTGATAAGTTTTGTTGGGAAATTGCCTGCGGTCAATTCAAAGTTTCGAAAATCGTACTCTTCTCAATTAACAGGAAACTCGAACAAAACCGCTCTCGAGAATCAAACCGCATCAACACTCCAATCTAATACCTATTCACGCTACCCCACTGCACGATCTTTGCTACAGATGTTTCTTCGTAAAAGTAGGCGTACAAAATGACTATGCGATTTAAAAACTCCGTAATTTTCGTGAACTGAGTAGTACAGTTATAATGAAGTGCTACTTGACGTAAGTTTGTTAAGCCAATTTAGGTACAATCAAGTAATCAATATTAAAAAAAATGGCCTTGATATGTTTTTAAGACCGAGATCTTTGAATCCTATATCTCAGCCTCTTAGAATGGTCATTCTCTTGACTTTTTCAACAATATCAGTCCGGGTCCTATTTTGGTAATTAACAAAAACATAAAATATCGACAAACTTGCAGTATTTTGTAATTCGTGCACTGTTGCCGGAGAAACAAGCGTGTTTTCAAAGCTTTTATTCGGCTGTTTCATTTTGGAAGTAAAATGTCATTTTTAGCAAAAACAAGAAGTCGTTTTCCTTCCAAGAAACAAAAATGCGAAGCAAAGCCGGGAAAAAGGTTGTACTACAGCTATGGTTGAAGTTTGCAAGTTCCAGCACAACCTTCAAAGACTATGAACCTACACTTACGCTGGCAAAATTCATCAGTTTGAGGGACTTTCCTTGACCTCTAAGTACGAGTTTTCTAAGTTTAAATTGGTCGAAAATGTCTTGACATTTTCTGTTTTCTCAAGCATAACGAACATTCTACGACTTCTGAAATACCACAGTCAGGAAATAGATTCAACAGAGAAGGCGCCATATCGGTTAAAAAAATACTACCGAGTCAACCAAAATCCACGCTCTTCCTGTTTTTTTTATGTTTATCTAAACAAACTTCTATGAAGTCCAGTCGTGTGAGTAGGGATTAGAACAGTACTGAAATTCGACAAAATAGAGGTATGACAGCAGATATACTACAAACTGAGTTTTTTCTTTAAAAAAAAATTTTCACCTCTTTTTTATTTTTACACTTCATTTTTATTCAGTGATAAAGGACATGCTGATGAGAAATTGCCATTTGATATATATTTAAAATTTACAGCCATATTAGGGAAGTACGAGATTAGCTTTCAAGACAAATGTTTATCCTGGTGTATTGTTTATAAAAAACACTCCAGGGAAATAGATGAATTTAAAACATCCATAATAATTACTGAAACTGAGCCAAAATTAATCCACGATGAACAATAACAAACCCGTCAATGCACGAACTTAGTTTTAAACGAATTTGTCGATACAAATTTAATTTATCGCTAAAAATGATGCAACCTCGCACAACCCGGACAATTCAAGTAATGAATAAAGTTTTAATACTTACTCTTCTCCCCACAAAGTTGTTATGAAGGTTCATTTTTGCTCTGGCGTCCCGCTCCTGTTCTCGCGAATCGACGAATAGTTTGGCAAATCTAAGACCATAACCTATGTTGTCGCTGCAACCTCCCCACTCAAAACCTTTATGACTTTTTCCCTTACGTTTGGTATCGCAAGTACAGCCTATCAGTTCTCCGCGGCTACACGCCTTTGTAACCTCGTGTACAACCCCCGCAGAAGATATGGCGTATACGAAGGCGCTTTCTCTACTTGCTGTGAAGACAAGAAAAAAGTACTGTTTCACAAAAACCAGTCAAGCAAAACGAAACGTTTTCGTTTTCAACTACTCTTTGTCTAGAAAGATCTTGTGAATAAATCAAACGCCTGAGAGAGTACTGCATGAGAATACTTGAGGGTAAGGAAATTTTTTCAAGGATCCTTGAATAGACCTCATGTGAAGGTATTGAGTTTCGTGGATTCGATTATTTTGTCAGTTTTTTTTATTTTAAATAATAGCACAAAATAAAGGGATAAGATAACAGTTTTCACCAAATTGACAACCTGTACGCTGCTAAAATTACACCTCTCCACCAAGAACTACGATTTGGAGTTACAATTTCAACTACACTCTTAAAAAGTAGTTTAAACCGAGTACTTCCCTTCACGGATATTATCTTTTACCTTTTCGCATAACTTTTCCAAAAACGCTGACGTCTCGAGCTACTGTTGAACAATTCCATTTCTGATCTTTAAACTGTTGCTGACACTCTTCCACACCAAGTTTGGCCCCCTTTCCGATGCTAACCATCACATCGGGGTTTTCTCGACAAAGTTGGCGTTGGTAGGTGACCAGGCCGGCGATGTTGTTACACATTATTTTCGCCCCCAATGCGTATACTTGAGACATGAACCTAACGAAATAAACAAGCAATTAAAATGCCTGATTTCTTACCTGAAACCAAAGTGAGCAGAAATTGAGCAATTCTCGCCGCTAATCTGGAGAATAAACTTTTGATTGGTGTAATCTTCTTAGATCGGAAAACTAAATTTAACTTACCACCAGTGAGACGATGAAAGGACTGGAAATGTAAACAGGACGAATGTAAACAACCAAACAGTAGAGACTCGCATATTGGGTACGTTTTCCAAGGGAACTTGTTCTCAATCCGCACTTGATGACCCTGTGTGGTTGATAGCCTACACCGACTATTGAAAAATGTCGTAAATGATAAATAGCCGAAATATATCATTTGCTCAGTCCCTTGGAATGCATTGGGTATTAAAACTACTTCACAATAGAATAGACAATCGTTTCTACGTAACTGAAGAGACGTTTGATTGACTTTCTCATTCAAAACTAAAGTTGAATTAGGGGGCGGTGCTCTATTGCCCTCGACAAACCTTAAGTGCCATTTAATATTCATGCGCGAACCTAATTCAGCTGTGCACGAACCATAAATCTTCAGCTTATATCGTTGAAATTTCCCTCAGACAATGTTTTATAGAATATTGTAGCACTTTTATGTCCTTATTAGGGAAACAGTTCGATAAAATGATCTTAAGTATGTTAAAAGAAATCTGTGTAATTGATATTGAATGAGGTCTTTTTCATTATCGCGAAGCTAACTTTGGACAATAGAAGTTTTTGATCAGTTTGTTTGTATATATAAACCACTTAGGTTGTTTAATGTCAACACAACTATGTTTGGCTCATGATTATTTCGTTTACACACAACTTCTTCTAGACTTTTTGGTGTTTTGAAGAGGAACTATTTCGTGCGCCCTGTTGAAACGTGTTTATATAAGTAATTTATTTTCTTTTTCGCTTAGTCGTCGCTGAATTGTAAAGTTTTATTTTGTTTGCCCCCATCTATTCTTTTACCCCTCGGGAATTGTTAGCGGAGCCCTTTGAGTAATTAGTTTTCTTCTTAGAATTGTTAGATGGTGTCCCAATTCACCTAATGATCGTGTCAAAACCATTAAAGAGATATTTAGATTTCTAACTAACTCGAGAATCACATGAGAGATCAAACTTTACCGCCTTAATTGAGACTTATACACTTGATTTTGGCCATTGAACATGAGCCTTGATTTTTGCTCACTTTTGGCTATTGAACGCTAAAGACGAAACAAAGTCGAGTGAACATCAAAGACGTGCGTATGGCCAGTGTCCACCGATGTTTTATTGTTTGTTTTATCTTTTCCTTTTATAATAAGGCCATGGGATTAGATTTAAAGCTTGCTCTGGCGGAAACTATTTACTGTAATTACCTAGCGGGAAAAATGTCATTAGAAACTTTAATAGTACTAAAAATACACAAAGCAAAGTGTTATTTCAGTGTCAGTAAAGTCAGTACTGTAGACTGAAATGGCATCAGTTAAACAGGTTTCCCTTTTTTTTTCTGGCGTTTACACTTCAGTTATAACACGCAGGGCAAACAGTAGAAACAGCACGTATTCAGTGAAACCAAAGGAAATGAAAGTATAAAAGACGAGGGCCGCACAACGAAACTCGAAATAATTAAAGGCGGTGTTGGAAGAAAGAAGGGGGCTGTGGATGAAGGACGCCTCGCCTATTAACACGAAATGAGTTTTATTATTCCCAGATCTTGAGAACAGAACGAAAAGCCTTACAAAATTTGTTTACAAGTGAGCCTAAAACTGGAGAGATATTTCACGCATTCTTACTCTCTTTCCGGCTTTTACTCAAGGGATTCATGACAATCAGACAACAACATGGTTTTTTAGACTAACTGGCAAAAACTTTAAATTACTCGATGTAGCACTTCATTATTTTGTCGGGATTATTTCGCTGCGATTGTCTAGTCCAGAATCAAACTATAACCGCAGACCTTCTTTGATACGTAGTTTACAATAATCAGCTTCTAAATAAAACAACTAATCGGAATTCATCGGATAGTCCACTTTGTTTAATGCAATCTTGTTACCTTCCGCATCCATGATGATCTTATTTAAGTGCGAATTTTAACGCCAAGAGAGTGGACAACGGTTATTAGAAACACCTAAGTTAAACCCATGATCTTTGACTTTTCACAAGCCTCCACAGAAATGCGCAAACTAAGGAACCACTAGCGACCTCTTCAGTCGGTCTTGTCTAGCATTTTCGCCTCGGCTTGATTTATAGTTTCGAATAGTTCCTAGGATTAGGTCAGCCAGTGACGGCGACGTTTATATCTTCTACGACTCTTTATATCTCTTGACACGGCAACTTGAAATCGTATAATGATCAAAAAGTTTTCTTAATGACCACTTTTTCTTGTAATCGCATAAGAGCTTATCTCTTCAGTCACCCACGCGTATAAATAGTAAAGTTCCCGGAACGAACGTTTTAGAGAACGTGTCGCTGCTCACATATAAAAAATTTCATTGTATCAACTGCTTAATACAACTGCGATCTTCACAGGTCCCGACAGGTCGACACTTAAACTGATCACTAATATTTTGTCGGAATACATCGACATAAGATTACATCGAAGGAAATTTTCAATGAACAATCGTTGTAAAAGTAATGTATATCTGAAGTCAGTCGTTCTCTGATTAAGTGCCTAGGAGTCCGAGGAGGATATGGATCATAAATGGCGAAAATTGACCAGGTCTCAGGTCGGAAACTTGTAATGGATTTAAGAGACAGATCTGAATCTTGCGCAGGATCCTGTCTGATGAAATAGTTCATTTGTTCATGAAAATTAAAGTGGAAATTGATCCCGGCGAGCGGGGATCAAAAGTGGTTTAGAGCGGAGTGACAGGGAATACAGGGGACGCAGAAAAGATCAGAAAAATAAACAGTTACGTTAGTGAACACACAAACTGACTATTTAAGGGTACAAAAAAAAACATTTTGGGGAAGCGGATTTTGCGCGAGACATCCCGCCGCAGACGTGTGCAGACGAGGAAGAAGAGGAGAAAACCGCGTGGGATGGCTTCCAACACACCTTCAAGTGGGCGGCTTTAAACAAAATCTGACGTAGCTGTGTAATTTCGTTGATGCTCAAACTCCATATCTCTGATCTCCCAGTGTTAGTCTTGACGTATTTGTTAGGTTCGGCAAAATATCACGAATATCTTAAATCATTACACCATGTTTAGGCGAGTAGAGTCCCATCTGCCCAAATATGTTGCTACTTCGCGATTTAGTTTGCAGTCCGACAACCATCCTCTCGTCAGCTTTTAAGTGAATATATTTAAAACTCCTTACTTTTCTACTCAGTGTTTCATTATTTGTTACTTCTTTTAATTGTTTTTAGCAAGACTTTATTATGCACTAACATCGGCACACTAACTTCAAACAAACCTTCTTAAACCAAGTTTAACAAAACGAACTCTGTGACAAAAAAAACACACACTGAATTTGGTACTTCATTAACTTGAAATTGTTTTTAGTAAGACTTATAAACTATCCGACTGGCACACCAACTACAAACAGGCTAAATTATCTGTGACCTATGAAAACACAAACGCTGACTTTTAAAGGGCGCATCTTTTGGTTCGTTCTTTTTCCTTTTATAGTTTTTTTTTTTTTTTTTTTTTCATGACGGTAGCAATTCTCAAACCTTGTGACTAACGGAAAGGACCATTAGAATTAACCGGAGGGGGGTGAAAAATTTTCGGTGCATGAAATTTATTTAAAAGCCGCTTGTCTGCAGGAATTTTTTTCTAGGGCATATGACTGTCTGCAGGATTTTTTTTAGACAAGTTTGCCTTGCAGGAATTTTGGGGGGGAATCGTCACCCCACCTCCGGTTATTTCCAATGGTCCGTCCCTAAGCTTAAAAACATGTTTAAAAGCCGGGTGTGATTGAAGCATTATATTTTCTTCTCTTTTCCTTGTGATGTGTGTGTTACGTTTTTAACAATCTGCTTGGGGCACCGAGATAAGGAAATGAAGTAAAAAAAATAAATAAGTAAAGACCAGTAAAGATTGGGATGTAGACTTCCGAGTACAATCTCCGAGAAACTAAAGTTTTTATAAGAGTCTGTTCCTCGACCACCGCTCCAAAGAGAGAAACTAGATGCGGGGCTACACGTGTCCTGCAGTTGCTTGAAATGAGAATTTTTGAACACATTCTCCTTCATTTTGATGAAATAACAAAAATTCGAGACATAAAGAGAAGATTAAAAATAGAGCGCGCCAATATGAGTGTTCCGGTGTTTCGTAAATTGACTTCTAAGCGACACCGCAAAATTTTGAGAGATGACTAATGAGTCGGTAACTGCAAGTGCTATGTGCGCTTAATATATAGATAACAAGTTGATTTTAATTCAACTACGGCATGGGAATATCCTAATTTATCACATCGAGACATCATTAGCCATTACGTAAGTAATTATCTTTCCAAGTATTGCCCCTTCATGAAGTTACCCCTGTACTCAGACTACCTACTTAGAAGTAAAGTTAAAAATTGAGAAATGAAGCCATTGGTAATTCTGGAAAGAGAAAAACAGAAATTATAAAAATAGAAAATTGAGGCGAAACATAGCTCAGTGATTTTCTGAAGTGATTGTATTCACCGCCAATTTTTAATTCTTGTTAACCTCATATCCTGCGGAGCAGATCGAGTCACCTGAAAAAAATGTCACGGCACCGCTTGTGTACTGAAGTGCTCGGGCTTCGAATAAGTTTGGCTCTTACTTAACGCACTGTTTGCAATTTAGTGTAACGAAAAACAAAAAACTCAAGGGCGTCCTCATTTTCACTCGATTTTGGTTCAATGCCCACACTTACAATGAATCGAATGATTCCATAGGAACTTTTGTATGACGAGATTTACGACTGCCAATTCTACGGCATTTATGTTAAGTTTATTACACTCCTCTAATTGCCTTCTGTTTAACTCAGCAATAGAGAAAGATTAGAGAAGTATTTGGAATAAGCTCAGATGAAGGGCTCTTTTGGAAAAAAACAAATAGTGTTTATTTGGGACCCAAATATTATGTGAATGCCAATAGCAGCGGTACAATATACACAGGTTTCGTGATAAGAAGAGGAAATACGTGACTAGAAGACAATTTAATAGATGATTTAGTGATAATTAAAGGGCGTTTTTTTTTTCAGTCCTGACAAGGAAACTACACCACGGGGTCATGGACATCGTATTCTTGCGAGGTCAACAATAAAAAGCAGTTGAACACGCAACCGTTCTATATTTTGAAGCGTGGGAAAACACGAAAAAAATCTGCGAGCAGGCTCTCAGTTTGAAGTTGGGTAAATCGTGTGAAGTCACGCGCGAAAGTACGCTCGTAGGTTTACAAGCACGTGGGGCGGCGGGAGAACAAGTGAGCGATATTAAGCGCGGGCAACCATGCGACCGTTTTAGCCACAGAAATTCAAACGTTCCCAAACGCAACAAATGCTACAGTTTCAAGTGAGAAAAAAAAGCAATAAATCTTATCCAGCCGGGAAAACAATGTAACATTGTTGCCAAGCTATAAAGGGCGGGAAATTGTGTGGCCAGACAGAACAAAAAAGCGCGGATTTTGCGGGTTAGTTCAAGGAAATAGTCCTGTCTGTTTTTCATTCACTTAGTAATGGGATCGATGCGATTTCTGATTTAGCATCTCTCCATGCAGTCAGTAAAAACTACTTTTAGACAAAAACTTTTCTTTTACTGATTGGTATGTACATGCTAAAAAATTCAGCCGAACGAGAGGTATGTATAGTGAAAATATTGGTCGAGTTCTTTCTGTGAAAAAGTTTTGCTAGCGAACACAGCGTGGTCCGTAAACATCCGTTACATCCAGTCATTAAGGGATTCACTCAGAATTTTAATTTTCACAAGTAGAAATTTTTAAACAGCCTTTGTTTGTTTGCTGGTTTATTACAGCCGGGTGGTCTAGCGGTTTTTAGCACAAAACTAGTCACATTCCAGCACCGCATTCCATCTCGTACAGCTACCCACCCAACAGCGTCGCAGTCAGCATTTTTTCTTTTCATGTCTATTAATAAAAAACACGAAGCGTGTTTTATAGTGCAGCTATTTTGTGTCATCCGTTGCACCATTTTTTCCAATGTTTCTTATGCTACATTTTGTTGCATAAGCATTTTCATAACCTTGATTTTTGTACTCTACTTTGCACTTGAAATTTGATCACAAAATGCACTCAATTGTACTCAATTAGTTTTCAGTCAGTTGCCGTACATACGTACGAAATATTTTTGTATGTGTTATATCGGCGCAGAACTTTTAGTTAGGAAGGCCTGATAGCGCCATGTTGATAAGATTAACTGCCGGGACTTAAATATTTTGGGTGCGTGCGAACCGATTCTGCAAACCCGCGGATCAAGAAATCCCTCTTGTCACTGCTGAGATCATATCTCCACTTTGAAAGGCATTTTGAAGCCTTGAAATGTTACAAAAAGATTTGATATGAAATAAACTACAAGGGTTACAGCTATTGCAGAGCAATTGTGCCAGCTGGCCAAGCAGGAATAGCAGATTATAAGAGTCAGCTTGGAAGAAAGTATACCTTGGCGCCAAATTTGAACCAGTCACGTGGACACCACAGAAGGGCATGGGCCCCTGACGTTACGAGCGCAAACTCTTTGCTAGAACGATTCGCTGGTAGATTCAAGACCCATTGAACTTTATTTCATCAACAGTTGATAAAAATCAAATTTGAAAATCAAGGAGAAAGAGCGTAAACTCTCGAAACGATAGATTCGCAAACAGAGAAGAAATCTGAAAGCAAGTAACGTACTAAAATACAAGATAAACTAAGGACTCTTGTCAGACACGTTACAGGGCACCCAACAACGATGCTCTGCTAAATACATTGAAAACACTTTTTAGCATGTTTTTTTTAGGCTATCCAGAGTACGTTTAGATCTCTTGAAATGCATTCTAAGTGGCGCTATAAAATTTGTACCTGTTCGGTCATCCTAGGGCTTCAGTATTATTTTAGAGGCAATTTAAGTTATTACGAAAGTGAAAATTTTTTTCCTCTCACCATCATATTTTTAAATCCGAAAATTGTAGGTTTCCTTTTTTGTACAAAATTTCGCCTATCCTTGGTGGTGAAATGTGAAAATCAGAAAATCGTAGTGAATTTATAACACGAGCTTTGTACATGAATGGAACGATCATCAAGAAATTTTTAGCCGTCCTCAAAATATAGAATGCTAGGCAATAGTTGTTTCTTCGAACATTTTTTTTTTTTTTTTTTACAGAAAGCAGTCGTTGGGTGCACTTGGCACCGACCCTCTTACAGTTTGGACCGTGCCTTGAGCATGGGCACGATCTTTTCATCCCGAGGTTAGGGCAATGGCCAGGGGAGGGAAGGTGTCTCCAAGGAAATCTGTGGCACAGTCCGCCTGCCAGTATGACGTCACGTCTAGCGTCAGTAACTTTCAAAATGGCGAGCAAAGTGCTCATCGAAGAGACGGATAAATATTTCGATTTTATCACGGAAATACTGTTCCGATTTCTTGGATTTGGAGATTTTAAGGTTTCTATTGTCATAGAAAACTAGACTTAAGTACTTTTTTGGAATGAAATGTCCAGTGGTGTAATGAATTTTAAAGATTCCTTTCTAACGTCGAGCAAATTTTACGAGCAATCAGGGCCAGTGAACAGCAATAGGCGGTTCATCAAAGGACATATTATAGTTTACACTGTGCGTATTTTCAGCTCTTCAGAGCTAGTGGAACCCCATATCATTCCTCTCAAAGTTCGCTTAGCTGTAGCGTTGAAAGCGGAAGCTAAATGACAGGTATATGTGAGAGACAGTGAGCATTGAATCTTGTTGCTTTACCGCATTTTAATACTGTATTGGGTATACACCTGTGTGTTGTTTGTCATGATGTCAGAGGAGGGACATGTCTTGAAAGCTTATGTTTTTTTTTTTCTGGTCGTAAGCTTGGCCAGTATGAATCCCTTTTCCAAAATAAAACTCCTGACTTAAGCTTAAAATATATATTGATCCAAGTGCATGACCAGCAGGGTCAGCAGTAAGAATAAAGAAAAAAAGGCCAAAAGGAAAAATGGTGTTAAAAAAAGAGACCAAACAGAAAAATGAAGGGGACAAAGAAACAGAAGTTGAGAGTTGAACCCGGTCTATCTGCACGTTCAAGCAACTCCACTGCACCGCAATGACCAGATGACACAAATAATTTGCAAAATTAATTTTGTCATATCAAAACAATTTTTCTCTGCCATAGACGCTGTTTGAAGCTAGTGGAGCTGTGTTTATCATGAATTCAAAGATACATTTGAGGAAAATTAGCTTAAGCGCGTATTTCAAAGCTATTTCGCATTAGTTCGCGTTCAACGGGCCGACTCGGTGTAGACAATCGATCGAACTAGCTTTACTGAATTTGGTGGAGAATTAGGAGATCAACAGAGGCCCATATCCTCGAAAGGAATGATATGACGTAAGGCCCGTTTAATTAGCAAAAGAATAGATGAAATATAAACATGTGTGATATGAGCATGGAACCTCCTATTCTGGAGACTAGACCTGACTATTTTCGGAGAAAAAAAGATTTAAGTTTTGATGACCTTGCCGGTCCCGTGGCGATTCCGCAAAACGGCCCGCAAAATGGACACAGAATATCAAAACAGTTTACAGAAGCAGATTATAGCAACACCAAAGCTCACACAAATTCGATCAAATAAGCGATGTGTAGCGATATTTACTAGTTTCTTAGCTTTTCCTTGACCTCGCTCGTCCAAATAACTGTCGTATCCCTTGCTGATTTGCACAAGCGACCCGAAGCTCTTGCCCGTTACTATGTGACGTCATACTGGCAGGCGGAGTGAGTCAAGAAACATAGGTGGAAAACAATAGAGTTACCTTCCCCCTGATTCGTGCCAATATCCCAACGGCCGAGAGGGACAGGAGGCCCTAGGAACGAGATTGGACAATACTAGGCTGTAAAAGGCAAAAGAACAGGGTTCTTTTTTGCATGAGCATGCGCGACCGCTGACTTGACAAAGAGGACGCGACCAGTGACAGCGACCGTGGTGCATAGTCATAGGAACCAAATTGTTCACTTTGAAAGCTTGCTTGAGATTGAAATGGTAGCAGGAACTTAGGAAAGACCTTCGTTGTACAACCAACTGCGGCCTAGATGTCAGCGACGAGAACAATGCGCGAACAATTCCTCTACCTTAGCTAGGAGAGTATCGTGTGGCCACGGAGGCATGTCATATCTCCTGCAGCTTTGCAGTCCAAGCCTTAGTCCTCATATGATGGGCAATGCTATCCAGTGGAAGGCGCCAATGGGGGTCCTAATACTTATCCACTAAATAGTATTTCATGATCTCGAACAACTAGGGCCTGGACACTAACCGGATTGAACTAACACTGCCACATGCACACTGCCGCAATGAAAACTATAAAAGTGTACAGCGGACAAAACCCGCTTAACGGACACCGCCTAAATACGGTCACCACATTATTACGGCAAGTAAGCTTTGTCTGAGGGAAAGAAAGCCCTTACGTCGGTTTTAGAGAGGAGAAGTGTGGCGTCACGTTAACGTGGTAGCACTATTTCAGGATGACAACAAAACCAACGAAGACGGCGACGGCAATGAGAGCGACAAAAAATAATAACAAACGCCACTGAATCGTAGCCAACAGTTGCCAGCGCCGTACAAATGACTTATTGACGAGATCAAGCAAAACTAACTACTAGAGAACGACTGGAGAACTGACAATTTGACTAACAATAGACGACTGTTTAACTGTGACAATAGACGGATCGAAACGCACCAATTACTGATTACGAGTCTTCATAGCCAATAACATCACGGCTTAACTGACAGACGACCAATAACATCGTGACGTAATTGACCAATCAGATCAATAACCAGAGTATAATACCATCAACTGACGTGATACAACTCACTTTGACTCTGAAGATGACTACCGCACAGGTTGTCGAAACGTCAGTCACTGTCAACAACAACAGTCCTATCGCAGGACTACGTTCACCCGGACGATCAAACTCAACCTACTTTTGGTTCAAACCTTTCACAAAAAAAAATTTGTTTATATTACCAAAAAAACTTTGCACGTGCATCACGCTATTACATTTCTTTGCCGTTGTTGAACCACTAGTACTACGACATGAAACTTTCTAATTTCACGAGCCCGATTTATGGAGTAGGTGAACACAACACAAAAATTGTCGCTTTCTTTTTCTAAACTTAGATAACGATAGATGCGGCCCCAAAGAAAATTTCGCCAAGATCTGGCGAATTATCATAAGAGCTGATGAAATGATTGGCCACCGTTTAAAGATCATGAACGATTCGGCTCTGGTAAAGGGTTAGCACTCCAAACGTGAGCATTTTTGTTCAATCTCTTTAACCTGTTTCACATATCTCGCTGACCCACCTGCGACATAGCCGCCGGTACCCATCCTTGGATGGCTGTTCGATAATGAGTATCGGGAAGACGCTGGCAACAGATGCCATCCCATTCCAATTTTTACCGCAGGCATGCGCATGCCTGTGAAGTTGAATCGAGTTAAACTTCGCAGGGACGGAGTCTAAAGGTATGCAGGCGGTCAGGAATGCCGCGTCATGCGCTTCTGTGACGGTAAAGGCCTACTAGGCTCTAGTTGAAAATATCACAGGCGCGCAGCGCCGGTGGCAATATGGCCGGTAGGTCAGCGTAGGATCTGCATGGGCACCAGGTTTTATCTTAGTTTACGATGAAGGTAATGACAGTAGGCTGGGCGTCAGCATAACTGAGCACTGCAAACTGACTTTCTCAACTCTCTCAGTTAATAAAACATGTTTGAATCACTTTCCTACGGACACAGTAACACGATTTCTTTAAAACTGACGATGGATAGAAAAAGGCTTACTCGAACTTGAGTTGTTTACTCTCCTTGATCTCTCTTGCGCCCATTCTTCTGTGAACTGGAGCGTCGACCATTTGCACGGAAAAATAAAAAATTTTCTCTGATAAGTTCACTTGGCTGTTATTTTTTGTTCCATTTCTGCACCATTCATCGACCACTCGCCCAACGCCGCTAACAAGCAGTTGATTTTAGCGGTTTTTTAGATATAAACCACGGTATAACTTCGTTAAGGACTCAATTGTCGACCGTTTAATATCGAAACGATTTTTTCCCACTTGCAAATGATAAACGTTCATGAAAAATCGAGAAAAACGCGGTTCTACTTATAGTGATACGCTAACTGGATCCACCGAGAGTCAGGTGTTCCCGATAACTATCAAAGGGTTCGTTAATCATGAAAAGCCGATCGGAGTAAAAACCTTTCAGGAATATTGAGCCATCGTCTGAATCAGTTTAAGTGGGAAAACGTGACTACAGCTCGAATACTTAGTTCTCTCAGACTCTCATTATAGCATTTATCATTTGTTTGATCAATTGTTTGACCATGATTATGTAATATCTACTAAATGGTGGGTACTTAATGAGCCGTTTGTGGCTAAGATAATCGAATAATGCCAACACTGGCTTTTTATCCACCTCATTGAAGATAAAGCAAACCGCTATAATGCAACTTCAACTCAAGTACCGGGTAGGTCAAGTAGAACTGAGAGTCGTAAGTCAAGCATTCCCCAAAAAAGATTTGTTCATCATTAACGAGCAAAGTATATGGCGTCTTCGTTGGACCATAAAATGGAACAAACTTCAACACTTGTCTACGTATTCGCTACGTCGTTATATCTACAAATCAGGTTAAAACTCGGTCTCGTGAAGCTTTCTAGAGGTCCGGCCGCAAATCCCGGTTAAAGAGATTGGCAACAAAATGTCTGTGTGTATGGTCAAACGCGCCAAGTGAAATCCAGACTACCATGCATGAGTGGATTAATCACTGGCAATCTTACAATCTGCGTACTCTAAGTATCATATAGTGTTCGATTTCAGTGTATATAACGCGTTTCCGATGTTCGTTTTAAAAAGCCCAAAAACATGCGATAAAAATTATCTGCAATTAGCAACCTAGTGCGCGCAATAAATCACTCATTACATACTTGTACTTTAAAATAAGTTTTGTTTATAATTTGTAGAGAAGTTTTCTTAGCAGTCTTAGCAGCATAACAAGCAAGCAAGAGAGTTTCTCGTCCCCGTGTCGTTTGCCGGAACACTTAGCTGAAATGGGAAGGGTGTTTCTTTGAGACAATTTGAAAAAATCAGGGTGGTGCATTGTGCTGCCCTCAGTAGCTAAAATTAGCTCACCCAATAGAACGCTACCACATAAAGCTTTATAATACAGCATCTTCCTGGGCTCAGCTGTTCGAAGACCAATTAGTGCTAAACCGGGGTTAAATTTTAATCAGCGGGTCTCTTTTTCTTTTGTTTCAAAGTATTTTCTCAGATAACTTTCCCTATCCTTGTTAGAGCACCTAATCACCAAATTGCAGACAAAAAGAATTAAACTGAATTTGCTTTTTAAGCTTTCATGTCTGAATTCAAATTTCGCATTAGCCCTGGGTTATCTTTACCACACTTCTGAACAACCCTGGCGAACGTGACAGGGCTTAAAAACCGCTGGACATGCGCATTAAAACTCTGGCGTTCTTCCCGCCATTCGATTTTCAAAATGGCGGACGACGAATGAAAATTCTACACATCATTGGGACAGCTATTTGCGACATCTTGCTCGCCCAGGGCCTTCAAATTCTGCGTTACTGAACGCAACGAGGACTGTTGCTTGGATTTGAGCCACGATGGCAAACATCGGAACGGTGTAGTGATTTTAATGAAGCGATCAACGCAACGTCCTCAAAAGCAATATTTCACCTTTTCAGAATTCAGTCAAGGTACAGTTTTGCCGTAATATAAGGTGGTCTCGGCTTATATAAGGTTTTAAAGTGCATTTTCTTGTAGCTTATTTATTACTGTACAAAATATCAAATATGACTTTTTTTTCGTTCTGATGAAAATTTTTTATCGCTTCTTGTTTGTGGACGTCGTTAACATTGCATATGGACGGAAAGAAGGCGCACCTCGTGAGTAGAGAACATTGTATTTTTTCTGTTTTTTATGTCTTTAGCGTCTCCTCTTACGGCTGAATAGTAAGCGAAACGGAAATAGGAGTCCGCCGACAGTTGAAAGATTAGTTCATCTTTACTGTATATTTAAAGTGGGCGTAAAAAGTCTTGTACACACGGCGAACCCACACGGCTGTTAAGCATAATTTTGTTTTGTAAGTGATGGCGTTCGGAAAACTTGAAATTAATAAACTTCATGCGACTTCAATGTGTACCTTGTTGTTTTAATTTTCTGTCACCGTGAGCTACACTCTGCGGCTGGCCGCGTGTGTCTCCCTCCAGTGTTAAAGTTACGACGTTCTTTGAGTTTATAACCAGCCTGTCATCGGCCTATTTTTACTCTTTTTCGTGATGTTTTGTTTTCATGAGAAAAGGCTAGCTTCCGGCCTTTTGGGGACGTGTTTGTATATAAGGGTGTAAGAGGGACGATTTTGTGGTTTTGTTTGGAAATTTATCTGTTTGCAAAAGTACCATTTGGAGAAAACTAAAGACGTCACTAAAGAAAACAAACGAAACTACTGCCCATGAAGGTCCACAGGGCAGAGCTCAAAGTATGAAGAACTGAGGCGGAGAAAGGATTGGAATCCTGGAGAAGGAAAGGGACCTTGAAAGAGAAAGAAAAATGATTTAAATAACACTTAATAAAGGTGGCCACTTTAGTTTTCGTACACTATAGCAAACAAAACACATGCATGTGCAGTTTGTACCAAGAATGATCAATAATAAATGTAAAATTTACACCATTACTGATGTATACAAAAAGGCATCCAATCACTGTATCGAGACTTTGTTATGTATAAGTTCACATGCAACAGGCATTTCTCAGCAAAATTGGTCAAATCCAGAGGAAAAATGAGAACCTTCTGGACAAAATTATAATATTCTAAAAGAGAAAATTGAAAGGTAAACACTTCTAAAAGTCCTTTTAACAGTGCCGAGCAAATATACCACTTGACTGTAAGTTTATCTCTGTAATACATAGGGAATAGTCACAAGTAAAATGAAAATGCCAACAGTTATTGTAAAATTCTCTTCCACAAGAGGACACATTATTTAGCACACTGTTTCTACAATTCCACAAGGCTCTGATCAGACACTACAACAATGGAGGAGAAACTCCATGACCCATTTACGGTGGAACATTTTTGTAACAAGCATGTACCTGCAACTTAACAAGTCATTTCTGATGCAAGATTCATTGATGAAAATCACACCCTTTCAGAGAAAAGAAGAAAGCCACAAAAATCAAGGGTTGCAGCAGTCTTGAATAGTTTGAGTTTCTTCCAAAACCAGGTAGTTTACTACAAGAAATGGCCAAATATTTCAATAGAGCCAAGAGGTTTTTCTAAAATAGGGCTATATGTAAAAATGCAAACTGTACATGAAGTACAAAACTACAGCAATTATGTCTTTTCTGAGTAGTCAGGGCTAAAATAATTTTTTGACTGTTGTTGGTCATGCTGACTGGCCAAAGAAATTTCAGCTCAGTTAAGTCTATTGTTTGACAGGTCATGTCCAAAATATTAAAAACAAACAAAAATTTTTTAAACCAGGAGCATAATTTTAACATAGTAGCTAAACAAACAAAAATATAACTAAATTCAAATGCAAATACATTCAAATCCATTTACAATGTAAATGTACTGTTAAAATGACTGGCAAACCAAAAGTTAATCCAGACAAAATGGTCATCTTGGCCAGTGATTGTTTATTTACCGGTGGCTATTTTGAGCCTTGGTGGTAACCATTGAAACTAAACAAGACATTAAACAAACAGTCATTGAAGCCAAGAGAGTGGTTGGCCAACTACAAGTAATGGCTGGGCAGCTAGACCACTTGGCCGACCAACTCTTAAGACAAGCCAGAAAATAATTTTTTAATGTGAAAATAACAATAATTCAATTTATTGAGCAGTACTAATGATCTACCAAAAGACAGAAAAGGGTAGTGTATATTTAGGTGAAAACTGCAAGACAAGGTACATTATGTATTACAGAATAATTTTTTTCTTTGGTCTTTTGGATCATTGCGTTCTACTTCTCCTGTTTTGCCTCTCTTTTAGTTATCAACTGCTCCTCTTTATTATGCACAAAGGAACATCTCTTCTCCACTACTGTGTCTTTATTGAACTATGCAAGAGAAAAATTCCCCATATCTGCTGCTCTTCAAAGCCTTGTACTCTTGGACTTTTCTTCTATCTTCTTCATAACTTTCTGTCAAAGCATAAATAAATGTTAATCAGCCATAATAATTTTTAAACAGCTATGCAAATAAAGACCACTGCCTCCATGCCCCATCCCCTCCACATCCTTCCACAAAGAATTAAATAGATGATTTAAATTCCTTGAATTATTGCCTGTAGCACTGGGCTGCTGTATGGTTTGTGAACTATTGTGATTATTGAACTGGTATGTGGTTATTGGACTATTATTTTTCCAGGACTTATCAAGATAAATGCCATATACAGGACTATAGATGGCCATTCACCTAGAATGGAATGTCATTAGCTTGTGTATGACTGAACTTGTGATGTTGTTGCTGAACTACTTGTCTTCATTGAACTACAATAAAAGTAAGGAATGTTCCTGTGTAGGCACTGCCCAACTGAAATAAGAACAACAGTCCATGCACTCAGTGGTAGAACAATTGACAATACATTTATTGAATGGTCCCTGATCAGTACACAAGTGCAAGAGGAAGGAAAAATTTGGCTGCACTGGTATTTTTGGCAGCAGAATTTTTTACAAACATCTTCAGTGACGTATGGACAAAGCAGATTGAAAACATAAAACATTCCCAAAGTAAGAAAAAAGTATCAGGTATTGAAAAGATAGATTATAATATTTATGCTGGTATTATTTAAAATCTACAGTCGCTGTATCTGTCCCTCAAGAAATTTCTTGTCAAGTAAACAAAGAACTTAAGTCAAAATTGATTCTGTCTAAATAACCTGGCCAAGCCTTGCAGATAATTTTTTCATTTTCATTACTTTTTCAGCCCTAGGGTACCATTTTCCAGTTTTTCATGCCAATTTAGACCAACATTACCTTCCCCTTGGCTATGCTTTTCCTGGCCATGAGCCTAATCTTTGCCTGAAATGTGACACGCAAACCTGTGTACACAACAGGAGCTTTGAAAACATAATTCGATTGTGCATAACACAAACCAACAATCCACAGACAACAGTTATTTCCGGCTTGAGGAAGTAAACTGCCGCACATGTTACCCTTTGTTGGTACAACGGATGAAAGAACTGGCTCAGTCATTAATAAAAAGAAATGTGTTATTGAACAGTGTTTCCCAACTATCTGATCTTGAGACTGATTGTTGTAACAATGAAAATAAAAAAATCGTTGCATAAATTTTGTATAAACTTACTATTCATGGACAATTTGAGTTTTTTAACTTGTAAAAGAGAAAGCAATAACTTGAACAACTTCAATCGGCGCATGATCATTGGCACAAACATTTAACATAACCTAACCAAAAAAATTATTTCCAGATACCTTGCATAACAATGACGATCATGGCGATGAAGATGATGACAAAGGGGATTTGTTCAACCAGAAAGCAGACGATGATACAGAAGACTTCGACGAGGACTGTTTAATGGTCGTGGCTAGATGGAATCCCTCAGAAGGAGGTGATTGAGGAGGACTAGAAACGAGAGTTGCTTCGGTAATCTTCGGCTCGTGAGACAAGATGGCGCATCTCGCGATCAACTTTCGTGGTCGGACTAGCAGAATGTACGAATAAAGAACTTCGAACGGCATGGGAAATGTATATGAGACTGTTTCAAACTTCTCTGTTACTCAAAAATGAAGAATCTCTCGACAATAAGAGCATTAAAGGGAGCAAACACCTCAAAATTGCAATGGCATCCCTCACAAGGAGGTTGGCATCCCTCAGAAGGAGGTGTTGATTTTTAACTTGTAAATGGCATCCCTCAGAGGGAAAGTGGCATCCCTCAGAAGGAGGTACACTTTATTTATGACTAACATGTAAAATAATGTAATCCCTCAAAAGGAGTTTGGCATCCCAAAAAGGGAGCTTACTTTACTTATGTATAACTTGTAATGGAATCCCTCAAGTAGGTTGGCATACTTCAGAAAGAGGTACACTCTATTTATTTATGTACATACGTTGTAAATGGAATCCCTCATGAGGAGTTTGGCATCTCTCAGAAGGAGGTTCACTTTATTTATGTATTAACTTTATAGAATTCTTCAAAAAGAGTTTGCCTTCTCTCAGAAAGAGGTATACTTTGTTTATGTATAACTTGTAAATAAAATCCCTCAAAAGGATTTTGGCATCCCTTGGAAGGAGTTTATTATATATGTGATAACTTGTCAATGGGATCCCCCATATTTTACTAGTCAGGGGAAAGCCAGTGCACCCCCATACCCTGCTAATCACTGGGTATTAGACCAGGCCTGCCTTCTAAAGGAAGCAAATTCATTGCAGAGCAGTCTCGAACATCAAACTCAACAACGCTTGCCACTTCTTACACAGCCAAAATTGTAATTAAAAGTAATTAACCTTGAGTTACAGATTTGGCATTCCAAAATTCTCCAATCGATTATGTTTACATGAACCCTCCAGCTTATATGCCCTCAGAGAACAATGTTCCAATTATTTCCTGTCTGAAGCAAGATTATGTGCTTCAGATCCTGTACCATGATTTATTCAAGGTTGTGTCAAAGGTGAATCCCAGTGTAAGCCTGCTAAAAATGGTCACCACTGGTAAATTAGTCAAAGTGGGTCATATGTCCCACTTGGCATTTTAAATTGGATCATTTCAAGAATGGTCTGGGGCAAACTATGATATTGAAACTTTGAACAACTTCACCTTTCCTATCCAGCTCATCTTCATGCTTTTCATGTTCAACTGCTATTCTGTTTCGCATAAGAAAATGAACTTAGCTTTTGATATTCTTTCCTAATAAATAGATAAAAAAATAAGTTCAACAAACAAAGCTTAAATTGATCAGCAAAAGAACGTATACAGAGTGTTGAAATGTACACTCCAGTCTCTCTCTGTACAGCGTGATAGGCCTGACACAAAAGCTACTCATAAGAATGAATCTCAAATGACAGTCTTTTTGCGTGCTTATTTCAGGCTAGTAAGCACACCTTTTTTGTTTTTAACATTGACTGCTGCTTTGGAAGTACTTGTATACATGAGGTAACTTTGTTGCATCAGTATGACTCCATGATAATCTGATTTTGCATCAGAATGGAATATTCCGTGTCAATGGTGCAAAAATGCAGCCTACATTAAACACTGGTCCAGTACTGGACATCAAAAACTCCCCATACTGTGGCAAAAGTGACAGTCTAAAATGTTGAAATTTCCCACTTATGCCCTGCATTCCCTGGGTATGAGTGTGAGGGGCTTTCCACTCACACTTAAGTGCATGAGGATTTTTGCATCCCCCACTTAATCATAGTTTGTTAGAAATGTCTCCCAAAATTTTTACATATCAAGCAAGTGACCCCCCCCCCCCCCCACCTTATTGCTGTGACATCAAACTTCACCACATACTTTATCCATAGTCGTATTGTTTACCATTCACAACTGTTACATAATTTCAATTATTACTACTTTGTACTACTATCATAAGATTTATTAAACTGCCCCCCCCCCCCCCCCAGGTAATGATCCCTTATCCGAAAATGACCCCCTAACACCAATGATGACTTTTATGATGATCTCCCAGCAAAATGCCCCCTTCCCTCCAAGTAATAAACAAACAGCAAGGAAAATACAAGTAAAAAATTAATGCTTATTTCCACTGAACTGAAGTGAATCATAATAATTTGTATTTCCACTGTTTATTGTCTGCATGGTTTCACTGCTGCATGTACTCTAAATCCTCTATTAAGCCCCCTGGGGGGGCTTATTTAATTTAGCGAAATGCATCAATGGGAGCAAGGTCTCTTGAGGATGGTCTGCTTTTTGTAACAATAAGAAAATGGTAACAATTCTCCATAGAGAACTAGAGCATAAAGGTGGAAAAGTTAAGCACAAGGTTGGACGTCATGCGACTGAAGACCAAAACAATATGAATTTCCAACCTGAATAAACCACAACTGATCAGTCCATGTTAATTGTTTGTGAATAATGGAGGGGGAGGGGGGAAGGGGGCTTAATAGGGAAGGGTGACTTATTAACTTTCCTCCTCTGAAAAGGCGGGGGGGCGGGGCTTAATAGAGGATTTATGGTAAGTACATTCGTAGACTTCCTCTCAGGTTTGCATAACTGTCTCGAATTCTCCCAACCCCTCTCGTGTTTATATCAGGCTATGCAAAGATGGAAAACGTTTTCTATTGCTTAAATACAATACAAGGCTGAGCTCCTTCAAGGGGACTCCATTTACAATTTAAGCACAAACACCTCCCTCTAAAGGATGTCAAACTCCTTTTGAGGGACTCCATTTACAAGTTAATACATAAATAGAGATCTACCTCCTTGTGAGGGATGTCAAACTCCTTTTGAGGGATTCCATTTACAAGTTAATACATAAATAAAGTTCTACCTCCTTCTGAGGGATGCCAAATTCCTTTTGAGGGATTACATAATTTTACATGTTAGTCAAAAATAAAGTGTACCTCCTTCTGAGGGATGTCAAACTCCTCATGAGGGATTCCATTACAAGTTATACATAAGTAAAGTAAGCTCCCTTTTTGGGATGCCAAACTCCTTTTGAGGGATTACATTATTTTACATGTTAGTCATAAATAGAGTGTACCTCCTTCTGAGGGATGCCAAACTTCTTTTGAGGTATTCTATTTATTTACAAGTTACAGGGTTTGTATAGGCCATGGAAAACCTGGAAAGTCGTGAATATAAGAATTTCATTTTCCAGGCCTGGAAAGTCATAGAATTTAACAGGAGTTCAGGCTTGTAATCTAAGTCATGGCAAATTAAAGTTTTCTTTGTTAGTTTAGTTACTGCAGACAACAAATCAAGGACAATGTAACAGAGAGGAGTAATTAGACAGCACAAAAAGCATGCATTCTGTTAGTCTGACCATGAAAGTTGATCACAAGATGCGCCATCTTGTCTCACGAGCCAAAGATTACCGAAGCAACTATCGTTTCTAGTCCTCCCCGATCACCTCCTTCTGGTCGTGGCTAGATGGAATCCCTCAGAAGGAGGTGATCGGGGAGGACTAGAAACGAGAGTGCATCTTGCGATCAACTTTCGCGGTAGGACTAGCAGAATGTACAAATAAAGAACTTTGAACGGCATGGGAAATGTATGTGAGATTGTTTCAAACTCCTCTGTTACTCAAAAATGAGAAACCTATCACTAATTAGAGTAAAAGGGAGCAAAAACCTAAGAATTGCTATTACGGAATTCCTCATATGGAGGTTGGCATACCCCAGAAGGAGGTGTTAATTTTTAACTTGTAATAACGGAATCCCTCAAAAGGAGTTTGGCATCCCTCAGAAGGAGGTACAGTGTAGTTATGTATAACTTGTAAATCAGGAAACCCTCAAAAGGAGTTTGACATCCCTCAGAAGGAGGTACACTTTATTTTTGACTAACATGTAAAATTATGTAATCCCTCAAAAGGAGTTTGGCATCCCTCAGAAGGGGGTAGAACTTTATTTATGTATTAACTTGTAAATGGAATCCCTCAAAAGGAGTTTGACATCCCTTAGAGGGAGGTGTTTGTGTTTAAATTGTAAATGGAGTCCCCCTGAATGAGCACAGCCTTGTATTGTATTTAAGCAATAGAAAACGTTTTCCATCTTTGCATAGCCTGATATTAACACGAGAGGGGTTGGGAGAATTCGAGACAGTCATGCAAACCCGAGACGAAGTCTACAAATGTACTTACCATAAATCCTCTAATGAGCCCCCCCCCTCCCCCCTCCCCCTCCATTCTTCACAAACAATTAACATGGACTGATCAGTTGTGGTTTATTCAGGTTGGAAATTCATATTGTTTTGGTCTTCGGTCGCATGACCTCCAACCTCATGTGCTTAACTTTTCCAACTTTACGCTGTCTATTTCTCTGCGGAGAATTGTTACCATTTGCTTATTGTTAGAAAAAGCAGTATAACGCCCAGGAACCACAAGTCCATCCTGGAGAAACCTTGCTCCCATTGATGCGTTTTGCTAAATTAAATAAGCCCCCCCTCTCAAATAAACGCCCCCTCCTCAAAAGTGCTTGGAAAAAAGAAGCCCCCCCAGGGGGGGTTAATAGAGGATTTAGGGTACATGCAGGTGTAAAACCATGCAGACAATAAACAGTGGAAATAGAAATTATTATGATTCACTTCAGTTCGGTGGAAATAGACATTAATTTTTTACTTGTATTTTCCTTGCTTGGAAGCTGGTTGTTTATTACTTGGGGGAAGGGGGCACTTTGCTGGGAGATCATAAAAGTCATCATTGGTGTTAGGGGATCATTTTCGGAAAAGGGATCATTACCTGGGGGGGGGGGGGGCAGTTTAATAAATCTTATGAAAGTAGTACAAAGTAGTAATAATTGAATGTAACAGGTGTGAATAGTAAACAATACGACTGTGGATAAAGTATGTGGTGAAGTTTGATGTGAAGCTATAATATTCCTACAGTCCACAGCAATAAGGTGGAGGGGGGGGGAGGGGTCACTTGCACGATATGTAAAAATTATGGGAGACATTTGTAACAAACTATGATTAAGTGGGGGATGCAAAAATCCCTGTGCACTTAAGTCTGCGGAGTGGAAAGCCCCTCACACTCATACCCAAGGAATGCAGGGCATAAGTGGGAAATTTCAGCGTTTTAGACTGTCACTTTTGCCACAGTATGGGGGGTTTTTGATGTCCAGTACTGGACCAGTGTTTAATGTAGGCAGCGCATTTTTGCACCATTGACATGGAATATTCCATTCAGATGCAAAATCAAATTATCATGGAGTCACACTGATGCAACAAAGGTTACCTCATATATAAAAGTACTTCCAAAGCAGCAGTCAATGTTAAAAATAAAAAAGGTGTGCTTACTAGCCTGAAATAAGTATGCAAAAAGCTGTCATTTGAGACTCATTCTTATGAGTAGCTTTTGTGTCAGGCCTATCGCGCTGTACAGAGAGAGACTGGAGTGTACATTTCGATACTCTCTGTATATGTTCTTTTGCTGATCATTTCATGCTTCGTTTGTTGAACTTTTTTTTTTTTTTTTCATTATTTATTATGAAACAATAACAAAAGTTAAGTTCATTTTCTTATGCAAAACAGAATAGCAGTTGAACATAAAAGCATGAAGATGGGCTGGATAAGAAAGGTGAAGTTGTTCAAAGTTTCAATATCATAGTTTGCCCCAGACCATTCTTGAAATGATCCAATTTAAAATGCAAAGTGGGACATATGACCCACTTTGACTAATTTACCAGTGGTGACCATTTTTAGCAGGCTTACACAGGGATTCACCTTTGACACAAACTTGAATAAAGCATGGTACAGGATCTGAAGCACATAATCTTGCTTCTGACAGGAAATAACTGGAACATTGTTCTCTGTCACACACTGTGGGCATATAAGCTTGAGGGCTCATGTAAACATAATTGATTGGAGAAGTTTGGAATGCCAAATCTGCAACTCAAGGTTAATTACTTTACAATTTTGGTTGTGTGAGAAATGGGCAGCGTTGCTGAGTTTGATGTTCGAGATTGCTCTGCATAGCAATTTATTTGCTTCCTCTAGAAGGCAGGCCTGGTCTAATACCCAGTGATTACCGGTGTACGGGGTGCACCGGCTTTCCCTTGACTAGTTAAATATGGGGGATTCCATTAACAAGTTATCACATAATAAACTCCTTCTAAGGGATACCAAAATCCTTTTGAGGGATTTTATTTACAAGTTATACATAAACAAAGTGTACCTCTTTCTGAGAGAAGGCAAACTCTTTTTGAAGAATTCTATATTTAGTCTATACATAAATAAAGTGAACCTCCTTCTGAGAGATGCCAAACTCCTCTTGAGGGATTCCACTTACAAGTTATACATAAATAAATAGAGTGTACCTCTTTCTGAAGTATGCCAAACTCTTTTTGAGGGATTCTATTAACAAGTTATACATAAATAAAGTGTACCTCCTTCTCAAAGATGCTCATGAGGGATTCCATTACAAGTTATACATAAATACAGTGTACCTCCTTCTGAGGGATGCCACTCTCCCTCTGAGGGATTCCATTTACAAGTTAAAAATCAACACCTCCTTCTGAGGGATTCCATAGCAATTCTGAGGTGTTTGCTCCCTTTAATGCTCTTATTGTCGATAGATTCTTCATTTTTGAGTAACAGAGGAGTTTGACACAGTCTCATATACATTTCCCATGCCGTTCGAAGTTCTTTAGTTGTACATTCTGCTAGTCCGACCACGAAAGTTGATCGCGAGATGCGCCATCTTATCTCACGAGCCGAAGATTACCGAAGCAACTCTCGTTTCTAGTCCTCCTCGATCACCTCCTTCTGAGGGATTCCATCTAGCCACGACCCTGTTTAATATCCCACTACGCGCACCTTTAACCGTATAGTACGAAAATCAAATGTCAAGCTTGAGGGGCCGTCATCAATCCATGGAAAAGGCCTCTGCGACACAAAATGGCTCTTCTAGAAGCCACTCAATTCAAAAAAGGCAATGACCAACAGTCGCAGACCACTTGTGTTGAACGTTAAGTTGTTGACAGTTTATTCCCTTCAAGACGTCTGCTTGCATCAAAACATGTTTCTCTTTTATCTATTGATTAAGTAGCCGAAGCACTATGTTTTGGATATCAAAAATTACAAACTGAAAAATATCATTTAACAACACGTCCTGATATAGTAAGAACTTTGAAAAATGCGCCGAAATACAGCTCCGAATCGGCCACCGATCGTCCGCCATATTGACAAAAAGATCATTCATTCTTAACTTTCCGCATGCGCAGTAACTGCGAGATCACATTTTTACGTCACAACGTCTCGACCAATCAGCCGTTTTTAAGCCCTGTCGGCGAACGTACTGAAACCGGCGGGGACTGGAACTCAGTTAGTCTGCGCAGGCGCACTACTTATATTTTTAACAGAGCCAACATGGCGGACGAGCAGAATGGTGTTCAGCGATCGATCAGTAAAATCAAGCAGTGGATCGGATGGTCGTGGACTTATTTATGGGGATTTTGGTTCCTTCTTGTCATATTCCTGCTTTACGTGCTCCGTACCCCTCTTCGTCTTAAAGAAAATCTGAACTTAGGTGAGTCATTGTTTATTGTGAATTTTAGAAAAAAAGCAATAGTTCGCATCTTTTCTTATTTTTTCCTTTATCTTAATCCAAAAAATGACTATTTTGTCATTTGTGAAATTCTAGTTATTCCAAAAAACAGGAGCTCGCTGTAGAGATTCAAGAGTTTTCGCGTCTTTGCTTCGTTAAATTTTATTCAGAAATCGAATCGAAATGACAGAAGGATGACCGGATGACATGACATTGTGAGATCAGCTGTTCGGGTTGATCAGCATTCAGTTCAGCATTCAGTTCCACCGCTCGTCCGCATGTAAGAATAAGAATTCTGCCATTTATTTATTTTTTTTATTTCATTTCGAACTTGACGAAAAAATCTTTTATATTTTTTTATTACATTCCCGACCCCGTCGGTAATGTCCATTTGTTGGATGGTGATCGATTGATCTTCGTAATTTATGTGAAGTGTTGGTTCTGTTTGCTTGTGTCCGAATGAACATGTGAGAGTCGCTTTAGCAGATTAATTCAAAGAATTTGAGTGGTTTTTTGTTGTTTTTCATGTAAGTTGAAGCTCAATGGACTAGCTAAGCTTGTTTATTTAGCAGCAATCCACTATATTAAATTTGATATTCGTTTTCTGCTGAATTGCATTGCTTGTCATAAATTTATACTAACAATAATGACACTTAATATTTATTTATTTATTTATTTATTTGTAGCCTGTGAATACAGCCGCCTCTCGCGGAAAAAGCATCTGCATTTTGACCTCAAAAATTCCATACCAATGAAGTAAATCAATGTTTACATTATTAATCTGGTACATGTAGTCATGGGTTCCCAGATGTAAATTTATTTGAAGTTTCCGTTTCTCTTTGTCAATTATCATAACATTTGGCACTGGCAAAAATACATGTATTATACTTCTTTAAAGTAAAAATATTATAAATTATTCAAAGGAAATGAGGGTTTCTTGGTAAATCCAGTGCATTGTACATTTTGATCTTTGTGACCTTTTGTCTTTTGTCTACCATTTGTAAACAATAGCTTAAAAAACTATAATTACCCATAAACCAATCAGAGCCTCTGACCCAGTTCTGGACAGATGTGCATCATCAGCTTAAAATTTTTTGGTCCAAACTGCAGACATCTCTCTCCCTTAAAAAGTGTCTCAATGGTAGGAAAGAATGAGAGGCAACTGCATTTACAGGATAGTATTTTTGTGATGTTTCCAAAATGTTGCACAATAGCACTTTAATAGAATAATATAAACAAAAGAGGTGATGCTATAACCAAACTCAGTGCTGAAAAAAAAAAGACAAACATTTTATGCAGGGGTTTCAATAAGCAACGGAGATCGGAGAATTCTCTGTCTAGTACTCATAATTGTCCGGTTAAATTTCAATGAAGTATGGTTATTTTTTATTCAGACAAATCAGACGTGGATAGGTCATGTTACTGTAGAAAGAAATTACAGTCAACTCCCAATAATTCAAACCCTCTATAACTCAAACCTCCTGCTAACTCGCAGCAATTTTCATTAATCCCTTCAGAACATTTTCTATATAATTTTACCCTTGATAACTCGAACTTTTTTCTGTTTCCCTTGAAGGTTCGAATTATCAGGAGTCGTCTGTATTCCCAGAAATGTGTAATTTTAGTGCTTAGGCACTTGCTTTACATCCCCAAATAAACAACTATAATATATAAAAGATCTTATTTAAGTGCCAGCAGCTTTAAGCCCAACAAAACTAGCAGCGGACTTGTAAAATTTTAGACAGTTTGCTGAAGCATGGAGAGTTGACTGTATGCTCAACGCTTTTTTATTTGCACGTGGAAAACTATTAAATGAATAAATACTAATTAAACAAAACGTGACACAAAATAAAGTACATGATGAACAAATCATATTGGCAAAGTTATGACAAGAAAAGTTTAAGCAACAAGAATCAAGTACCTTTATGAATAAAGGAATGATTTCTTTGTGAACTGCTATGAAAATAAATTTGGCGATGTTTACCGTATATGAATGACGGAATATCAAATTACTATGAAGAAAATGCAAATTAAATTTTTGAGATTTTTCTATTTTAACGATGACTTCTAAAACGGCACATTACAAATTGTAACTGCAGAGGAAACAAAGAAGAAATATTCATCAATATTCGACAAATCATCTATTAAACCAAATACGTAGAGTTTTGCACTGAGTTTCTCACAGCTCATGCTTTCACTATTGAAAACATCCTAAAATATTGAATTGAAGTTAAAGCTTATTGAGAATATTTTCACTCTTTGGTATGTTTGGTATTTAATAAGATAGATCCACATGCCACAACTCTTTGAGTGTGTAACAGGGTTAGAAGCCGATCATAATTTAACAATATGACTGTTAATTCGAAGAAGAAATGTTTTGACTCCATGTAGAAGTATGAAGTGTTTTTTGTTCAGCAGCTACGTGAAACAACATTTGCTATCAGACAATAGGAAAAGCCATCTCAGCAGGGTTTAAATGCAAAATTTCCAGCCCTACATTCAGTTTTGTTTTATTCTACACTTTAAGTGAAATCTGGCTACAGCATCTCTTTAATTATGCACCTATCAATGTTAAGCCCCAGGGTGGGGGGGGCGGGCAGACCCAGGGGAATTTGACATTTTCATGGCAGCCAGAGTCAAATTCCCCACCCCCAGGCACCTACTAAATGTCAATTTCCCGCCCCTTTGGGGTAACTTTTTCTAACAGAGTCAGGACTTAATGCAGGGTTCGTACCCGTTTTTGAACTAAAAATTCAAGAACTTTTCAAGGACTTTCAAGGACACATTTCCCATATTTCAAGGACTCTATTCAATTCAAAAAGAGCCTTAATTCTATGTCTTTTTTTATTTCTTCCACAACATAGGTAATTTTATCTCGAAGGTCTCTCTGTGTTTGCTCCTTTTCCTTTGGAGTCCTACTTAAATTATAAAGTTCGCACCGAAATTCAAGGATTTTCCAGCACCGACTGCAATTTTCAAAGACTTTCAAGGCCTTGAACTTGAACTTAAAATTCAAGGATTTTTAAGGACTTTCGAATTCAAGGTGTGTGCGAACTCTGTTAATAATTGACAGGTTGGAAAGGATATGTCTTTTACAACCTCACATAGAAACAGAAACAGAAGGAACGAAGACTCTTCTATTTATAAACATTTGATCATACAATGAAAGAAGTGATGGTCCATATATATACCGAAAAATAAAACAGATTTCCTCACCTTTCTTTCGCTCATGTTGTCTTGTTACTTTCAAGAAAAGCAGAGGTCATTTACCTCTGGTGACTTCTGGGTATTACCAAGATGGCAGGCCACTCATTTCCAGTTTCTCTCGGTCTTCCAAGATGGCGGCCATGTCAAATTCCCGACCCAGGGGAAGGCACGCTCAGTCAATTTCCCGTGGGTAGCCCGCCCCCCCCGACCCTGGGGCTTAACATTGATAGGTGCATTAGAGATCCGGCAAGAGGAACCAGTCAGTTATATATTTACGAATTGTGTGGACCTCTGCATTCAAACAGTTTTTTCCTAGTTTTTCATGTTGTTACCGGTATGTGCAAATTATTTTGGCCAATATTAGACTCAAGTGCACATTGTGCTCTGTTCTTAACCAACTTTTTTTTTTCAGCTATTCTTTTCCTGAACACACTGACTCCTAAGTTTTATGTTGCTCTCACTGGAACATCATCATTCATATCAGGAATCATTCTTGTGAGTGTTCTTTTAATGATAAATCCATTTATGTGTCTGCCCTTGTATAGTTATTTTTTTGTTAGTCTAGTAGTCCTCTATTAAACACCCCAGGGGACTTATTTATTTCAAACACATTTGAGGAGGGCTTAATAGAGACAGGGGGGTGCTTATTTGAAATTGGGGGTGGGGGGCTTATTTAATTTAGGAAAGATGGTGGTATCAGTTCTAGATAAAGAACTAGAATACAAAGTGAATAAGCTCAAGTTCAAGAAGTTGGACGTCATGCAGTCGAGGGTCAAACAAATTTGAACTTCCAACACATGAATAAATCATTCCGGATCACTCCAAATGAAGTTTTACAGTCATGATTGATTAATAGAGTCTATCATTTATTAGTGAAGAATAATAAGTGGGGGGGAGGGGAGCTTATTAACTTTTTTCCCCTGAAAAGGGGTGCTTATTAGAGAGGGGGGCTTATTTGAGAGAGGGGGCTAAATAGACAGTTATTCACATAAGGTGGTTTTAACTTAAAATAATTTTCTTGGAATGACTTTTTTTGGTTAAGACATCCTTATAACATATTAATGCAAGAATTCTAAGAATAGCCATGTTTTGCAAAGTGTGGTGAATATACCTGGAAAACTTGTAGTTACTTCTCCCAATTGACTGTTTGCTTGTTGCACTGATGTAGATATTTGAATGGTGGTACTTTCGGAAGTATGGTACATCATTTATTGAACATGTTTCATTATCCCATCTTGGTCCTTTATTGGGTAGCTCGGACAATACAGCTACAAATCCTCAACAGAATGTTGCAGGTTTGTTTGTTTTATCTAGAATTTTTTTCTGTTTTCTTTGTATTTTCATATTATGCAGGGCTATCACTAAGGACTGCAGTGATTTTTTTACAAATAATTGAATATTGTACCCAGCAACTTGAAATCTTAGTGACAGCATGAAAAGACAGCAGGATTGTTTGTGTTAACACAAACAGCCCTGTAATAATATTTTTTTTTTATTATTCTCTAAGCGTGGTATAAACTAAATGTCCTAAACCTAATCCATGCAACCCCTCACAGTTTTGCATCCCCTCATTGTATATTCCTTCCATTACAACCCTCTCACGTACAGGACTCACATACTCCACCCTCCTTGAATTCAATCACCATTTACTATACCTCCCACTCCCTCTTCTATTAAATCCTCCCTCAGTGTACACCCACAACTTTGTCACTAGCCTGCGTGCAGACACTTTAAACCTTGTTTATACGGACCATACACATTGCCCCGGCTGCACCGCAGGCTACTTTGTCACATATTCATCCCTCCACACTTCCCATCTCCAGCACACTGCTATCTCATTCATTCTCTCCTCTTTTACCGCCCGCTCACCACAAAACCTTCCTAGTATTTAATATGCCTCATTTTTTATCTGTTTTGGTTCATGCTCATTATTCATGTTATAGGTCCAATTTGATTTCAGTATAACTTTGAAAATTTTAACCTATACATTCAGCAACAAAATTAGCTGAGACACTTTGCCCAAAAGGGCCTTTCTGATGTTTTTTTCCCTCCTCTATCCCCCCCTCCCCCCATGCAATGTTGTGCTGCTGTTCAAGCTACCTGTAGAAAGTAACAAACACCCTAACTTTGAATAGAAACAAGGGGGGACAATTTTGTCGCCAATTTTAGGTTGACTCTCAATTTCCTTTAACTTTTAGCCCTTGAAGACAATGGAAATTGAGAATCAACCTGCAATATTTTTTATACTTCAGTCGCATTGTTAAAACAAGTGCCACTTCCTCCCCAATGTTGATTCATTTATTACCATTTATTTTGCAAACACATGTAAATGTGATTTTCAACACTGAAGTGTAAGTTGGTTGAGAAGCCATGACATCAAGAATTTTCTATTTCAAATGTGAAATTTGACAAGTACATTAAAAACTTTTAACCTGAAATTAAGCTTAGCCTGTAACAATGCACCCAAACAAAACAAAAACAATCAATTATCAATGTATCCCGTCCTTCCAACCATCCCTGTCCCCTTATAAAGCACATGGACATGCTGACTAATAGCTTTAACAAAATTCATTTCCTTGACAGAATGCAAAGTTTGGAGAAATCCTGGCAATCTTTTCCGAGGCGCAGAATACAATAGGTAATGTCCCTGATAGATATCTTGACGATGACCCTTTAATTGGTTACTTTGCTCTATTTACTGCAATGAATTTCTGCTTCGTTGGTGTAATAATTCCAATGAAGACTTTCCCTGTTGGTATAGGTATGAATATTTTGGGTTTCGACAAAACACACTGACCACAGGTCAGCTGACCCCCTACTTTCCCCTGCCCCACCCTCACTGACCCTCTCTAAACTCACAGGTAATGAACTAATGACTTGATCTAACAAAGAATATTATTAATAACAAGCTCACCTTTAAATTCACAAGAATCTATCAAAACTAATATTTTTCGTTAATTCAAGTCAGTAGTTCCTTTCCAGTAAATTTTAACCCTTTAAGCCCCAGTATCCACATACAAATTCTCCAAACTGATCTCCATACATTTCCTTAAAGAATTAGTGGAGAGAATTTGTTCAAAGATCAGAGTATTTTCTCTTGGGTGATCATTTTATTGATTCTCATAACTTATCTCTTTACAGTGTATGGATAATTGTAAGGAGAAAACTGATATTGGACACTATTGGGACTTAAAGGGTTAAAGGGAGTCGGTAAGGGGGGTCTGTAGGGTGTCAAGGTAAGCTAACAGGGGTCAGGGTTTTGTTGAAACCTAAATATTTTCTCCACATTAGAAGTATCCATCGAATTCTGTTTCTGACAGGTATTACTGGGTGACAGGAAAAGAACCATTAACTTATTATGACATGAATCTTTCAGCACAAGATCACCAGGTAATTATGACTTCTGTTCTCCAAGAAGCACCAGAAAACAGAATATTGATATTTTCATCATGGGGTTTCAATAACATTTTCTCTAAGCAGGTACCAATGGTTAGATGGCTGTGACCAGGAAAGGGCCCAAAAGGTTCCTTTTCGTTGAAATCTTTCACTAAGTAGTCAGCAATAGACTGCTGGTAACCTCTGGTAACCAGCTGTTATTGAGACCTCTGTGGTCATCATGAAAAATTTCTGATTGTAGTAAGCATTGTCTAAAATTTCCATTGAGTCAGATTGATCACATACATGTACAAGAGTTCTATAGAAAGATGTGAGGTGAAACAAGTAAAGCTTTTCAAGTTGACTTGCTTTTTGTTTTTCTTGACTTCAGACTTTCTTTACATGTGATGCTGATGCAGAGAGTGCTGATCCTTCGGATGAATGTAAGTGTTATTAGTTCCTCAGTTTACTATAAATAAATGTACAAGTTAATCAAGGCCACATCCGCACGTATCCTTATATTTTTGAAAATGGGGATTTTTTTCTCTGTTTTCAAAAGCCACGCGTCCACACATAGCATATTCGAATTGTTTCCACCTGTCCGCATAAGAACACTAACACAATGGAAATACGCAAACATCCCTTACGGAGCATGCATAATTCTTGTAGCATATGATGTATGAAATCAATGTATTCAAAAAACTACCTTTTTCATCTGTCATCTCAGTTTAGGAAGAGAGCTTGGCAAATCCATCTGCCGAGACCCAGGGGCAGTCATCAGTTGGGTCGGGAGAAAAGGTGTGACGAAAGTTTTCAAGTACAGGCAGAAGAGCCCCCTGGGTACCAACTCTCACCAGACCATTTCCAAATGGTCAACCGAATGCTGGCTCGTAATTGGGCGCAAAAAATGCTTTAATGAAAATGCTTTTATTGTGCCCAATCAGCGAACAGCATCTCCTGAGTTCTTTTCATGTGTTCAAACACAATGGCCATTGTCTCCCAATACTCATCCGGTTCATTCACCAAGATTGTGAGTATGTACAAGGGAAACTTTCATTTTCTACTTTCCTAACCACAAAACAATGACATACCAATGCCGCAGGAAAACATTTCAGATGCTATCAGTAGGAACATTCCAATTTGCACTGAGCAAATTCAGTTTGTGACCGATCACAAGGTATCATAGATAACATTTATGAAGGTCTGATCAATGGAAGCTTAAATACGTGTTGTACGCTCAAGCTTGTATTTTTTGGAAAAGTGTCTTTAAAATACCCATACACATGTTTCCATGTTTTAGTTGTCAGGTAGACAGTATTTTGAAATGGACGGGGTTTATATCAAACTGAAAGTTTCCTGGCTGTGTGCATTTCTTTGGTGAACAAACTGGACAGGTATGGCAGGACAATAGCCATCATGTAGGAGAACACATGAAAAGAACTCAGGACATGCTGTTTGCTGATTGGACACAATAATACAAATTGAAGCATTTTTGTGCCCAATCGGGAGCCAGCATTCAGTGGACCGTTTGGAAATGGTCTGGTAAGAGTCGGTACCCAGGGGCTCTTCCACTCGTGCTTGAAAACTTTTGTTGCGCCTTTTCATCCAACCCAACTGACTGCCCTTGGGTCTCTGAGGATGGGTAAATCAAGCCACCGCTGAATCTGGAGCTCAAAGAAGGTAATTGTAAGTTAGTTTTAAGTGAACCTTTGTTGATTGATTTTAGTAATGCTTAGAGCGTGGAGAGAAAGAGATCAAGAAAAGAGAATAAAAACAGCCCATCAAGCCATAGAGATTAATCCAAGGTATGTGAATCATGCTTGGTACTAATGGACTTGCAAATCATCTTTTTTTAGTTTTCATAATTTGATATATAGTAGGTATGTGTATTTAGATTGTTTTACAACTATGAAATACTAGCGTCATGTTATGTTTGCAACACTTATTATTTGCATCACTTTAATTTCGCGATTTTTTTTGTATCGCAAAATTTCTGAAATTAACCTGTCACGAAAATTTGCTGTAATAAGGGATATACATTGTCAAACAAACGCAGTAAAGAAGTTCTCGCCTTTTTGTCAAGGACCTAAGTTTTTTAAGTCACTTGACAATGAGGCCATCAACTGTCAATCCCTTTCCTCCTTTAAGAAAATACTGAAGATTAAATTATTAAGTAAATATGAAAACTGCCCTTAAATCTTTCCATCTTTGACTGTACGCCATCTTTTCTTTTATTCAATTGATGTAAACAGCTCTAGCGTATAGTTCACAGAGGCCTAACCGTATAAGCTCCTATAGTTTTTGATAGGTCTCCTTGCCACTTGTAATTTGTCTTTTATTGTTGTGTGACAAATATAATAAAAATAAATAAAAAAGGCCTCTTACTGTGTGGCACAAAATTTTTGCGGGTTCTCATTTTGGCGATTTTTGTGGTTTTTGCAGCGATCCACAAAAATAAGTTCCCACTGCAAACTTGTTTCCACGAAAATTTACTCCAGAGTAGACATTCTCTAACTTAAATTTGCTGCACAAAAATACAGTTCTAAGAAATCGTGTCTGTTCAATCACCACTTGTCTCTTTCATTCAGAAATAACAAATACTGGTTTATTGCTTCAAAATATGTATTTCTATTGCAACGTACTCAATAAAAACGAAAATATTATTAATGCTGGGTACTGGGTACTTTCTGAAAATCGCAAAAATTAATTCTCAGTAAGAAAAACCAATCTGTGAGGACTAATCTCAAAAATTAGTTCCGGCAAAACACTAAAAATCGCCAATTTGCAAAAATAAACTCCTGCAAAAATTTCATGCCACACAGTATCTGATAAACGCTCTCGTCCAAATTTAGACACCCAAATCACTAGGAATTAGGAAAAAGGAGCAAACCATTCAATTTATTCAGTTCCTTGCTTGATTAACAAGGTTTCATATTGTATCTTGTTCAATATTGAGTTCAAAGTAAGAAGAGACTAATGATGGCAACACTGTAACCCAGAGCAAGGATTCTGACATTGATGTTAAGAGTTGGAAAAGCTTGGGGATCTCTAGACAGTGTACAGCAAATAAATTGGTGGACTGGATTTTCCCCTATTTTTTAACTCTCTTGATTTTTTCACAGAAGCATGTTAATTTTGTCGAGCTTGTTACAGTTATGACAATAAATTACTGTCTGAAAAACACCTATCTACTAAACAGCTCCTTTTGGAGCCCCAAATTTAAATAAATTACCTGGGCATTTATTAGATCATTTACAGTACGGGTGTGTATGCAGGATAGTTGGTTAATAAGAATAATAATAAACAATCTTTATAGAGGAAGCTCCCGTCACACTCAGTGGTTTTCAGGGAGGTCCTCAGATTTTAAATAATAACTATTTTACTGAAGTTAATTGATTAATTTTTTTTCTTTTAATCAGCTGTCCAACAGCACTTATCTTACTTGCTGAAGAAGAAGCTCAAACTATTTTAGAGGTGAGAAATTCATTTGTTAAGGCGTGAGGAAAAATAGCGTAAAATTCCGAAAATAAGCCCCTCCATGTATAAGCCCCTCCAAAACTAATATAAGCCCCCCAAACTCGTAACACAAAAAACCCTCCGTTCACTCGCCCCTCAAAATATAAAATATAATCCTTCCCGGCTACTACTACCTCATGGCCTAAACCGCCGTGACGAATTGTTGTAATCCATATCCTTAGTATTTCTTCCTTTCCAGTTTTTGTGTTGTACGTCATTTCCGCCTCTCCCTTTTATTGCGACATTCTCCATTTATATAATATTGTGATTGCTACATAAGTTCAGTAACATCTGTAAACCTGAAGAAGGCTGGTATAGCCAGCCGAATATTGTTATAAAAAACAATATACGTTGTTTTAAATCAGCTTTGCAGTAGTCTTTGGACTTCTTGTGTTTTTGTTCCAAATATAAGCCCTCAAAAAGATTCCTTTGAAAAATATAAGCCCAGGGGCTTATTTTCGGAATTTGACGATAACTTCTCAAACCTTCTGGGTGACTAAAACTGATAAAGTGAAATACCATAAATCCTCTATTAAGCCGCACCCCCGCCTTGTAATAAGCCTCTTCGCCCCCATTTCAGCGGAATAAAGCCTTACTCAAAAGCTCTCAAACATGCTTGAAATAAGTAATCACCCGGGGGCTTAACAGAGGATTCACAGTAGCTTACTCAATGTGGAGGTGAAGTTGCACATTTGAGCCGTTTTAGGGCTTTTAACTTTATTTCATTCAGATCACAACTGAACTTAATGTCTCTCCTAGGCTGAAAAGCTATTTAAACAAGCACTGAAGGCAAGTGAAGCATTGCTGCGGAACAGTACTTCAGCTAGCTCAGACACTAAGGAAGAAGCTGTACATAGTGAGTGGAAAAAAAAGTTGCTCATGCATCCTTAGCTCTGTAAGTAGTTTAGACTTGCCACAAGTCGACCTCACAAGATTCTAAGCGAGTGGAGTGAGCTTTTTAGGCCAGGAAGCAGCCAAGCAAGTGGCAAAGTCAGTGGACTTTTTTGAACGTCTATAGGTACTTAAGAATTTTTAGAACCCTTGGGCGATGTTAAAGCAGTTGTCTGCATTTGGAGCTCCTTTCTTGTGTTGTTAAAATTCCTGCATTCTTATGTGAAGTGACAAACTACAAGACAAGGTTTTTAGGTCTTTAATGGTGTAGTATTTGTTGAACGAAAAGAATAAATCAATGCCTGATCAATGTCCTCTGGCAGTAGAAGACTTTTTCTCCCTTTCTGACAAGTCTGCTGCTTGTTTCTAGAACAGTAGTAAATAAATATTGTTCTAGTCTAAACGAGCAATTATTTACCATGTTGCTTTTGTTGCTTTTAACAAGGTTTTCCTTGATACAAATTTCTTTACTTAGTTATTTCAATCCTCAGGACGAGACACAAATGTCTGTGTTTACATTAGACGAAGGCTTGCTATGTGTGCTCGGAAACTTGGAAGAGTCAAAGAAGCCATTAAAATGATGAGAGATGTATGTGTTTCCTTTGTTTCTTTTTAACATTCAGTTATACTACTCATCAGGTGCGGATCTAGGATAAATTCTGACCGATTTCCTAAACGGGGGCCAAAGGTGCAGACACTATCTAGGGGGGTCCTTTTAAGGACCCCCCTTTAAAAAGGCCCCTTTCCTGGGTTTCCCAGTCATTCAGGCAGGATATTGGCCAGGTTTCAACTTGGAAATTATGAAAAATCTGACCGATTTCTGTAAAATGTTGGAAACCAGTGTGGATCCACACCTGCTCTTAATGATGCTGTTTGAACCAGTCCAACCTTAAAGTGCCCAAAATCAAACTGTTTGCATTATAAAATTATAAAATATTCTCAAAAAAAAAATCGTGTGATGTCTCTCCCATTCAAAAGTTGTAACCTGAGAAAACAGCCGAAATTTTGCGACACCACCACCTGTTCCCCCACGAAATCTGTATGGAATTTCCGCACTCATTTCTTAGACGTCATTTTGTTGGGAAACCGCCAGTAGTGGCATCACAAATGTTGGTTGACTTCTCAGGCTACAAAAGATGTTGCATAATTCATATAATGCAGCCACACACAGCTGTGTTTCTTAATTTTCCTTCTTTTTCGTTTCTGTCAGCTAATGAAGGAATTTCCTCTCATGAGTGTTTTAAATATCCATGAAAATTTGTTGGAGGCTCTGCTCGAAATACAAGCTTACTCTGAAGTTCAGGTATTGATCCTCTCCAGATTACCTTCAGGGTCTCTGTCAATGTTGATTCATGGTGTCCTTCTTTGCAGAGTTTTCATTCAGACATGTCCTCATTGTCGTATGAGTGTTTTTACTAAAAGGGCTTGCTTTGGAAGGCTTTGGGAAACTTGTGAGATCATGAGAGCATGGGTATAAACCAATGTATCTTAACAATCACTTATTTTAAAGAGTAAGACAATCAGATGGGTAGAGGTATAGAGGTTGCAAGGAGCTGCAAAATTAGCATCCCAATACACCGCAGCCTTTTACTTACATTTACAAGGATCACGGATACCTCATCGCTCTTCTACTACTGCACATCTTGAAAAGTCTCAAGGAAAAACTTGCCCCGTCCCTCCAGCCACCCCCTCCCCCCTCCCCCACCCTTTCAAATTTGATCATTTGCTGTAAAAAGGAAAAGTGGTCAACCTCACTGGCTCATGTTTAACCTTTGCCTAAAAATGACAAACAAACCTGATTTAACAGAGATACAGTATTCTCTTCACACTAACTTTTTCGTCTGTCTTTCTTTTACCTACAGCAAGTTCTAGCTAAATATGATGGTAAGAGCTTCGTATTTGTTTTTTCTTAGTTGGAAATTTATAATGAACAAAAATTCGATGAATTTATTTGTTTACTTTGCAGATATAAGTCTTCCTAAGTCAGCTACAATATGTTATTCAGCTGCACTCCTTAAAGCCAGAGCAGTTTGTGACAAGTAATGAACACAACTTTTGTTCTTGAACCATAAGTTGTAGAGTTTTTCTCAGCTGTCAAAGTAAAAAAATAGGACCTGACTAAATTTAACAGTGTTCATCCACTGACCACCCCAGAAAACATTTGAATGGCTAGAAAGATTTTATACAGCCGATGTAAGCCACTCAGAAAGGTGATGACAAAACAATCGCTTCTCTCCCATGTAAACCTTATGTATAACACACAACGCATGTAGTGAATGTGTGGTTCTTTTCCACGAGTGAACCCAACAAGTCCTGATCTACGCCCCAGCCAGTTCTTCCTCATTTATACGTAGATTCTTCATTCCATAGACTATGAGTAGTCCTAAATTTTCCTCAGGGATGGTTGAGCAAGTGAAATACATGAGCAAGCGTGAAAATCTCTGCTTGGGGGAGAAACGAAAAATAAAGAAAGAAGAGAAAATAAATACATTTTTATCTTCCCTCCACATGTCACCTTCCTCATGGATGGCGGTTTTCACGCGCGCTTGCATATTTTACTTGCTCTGCTATATGGTACTGTATGTTTTCGTCCACGAAAGTGACTCTTTTGTTTTCTCTAAGTTTTTGTTTTGTCTTTATCCAGATTCTCCCCTGAAATAGCAGCCAAGAGAGGATTAAGTCCAGCTGAAATGGCAGCAGTGGAGGCCATACATAGAGCAGTGGAATTTAACCCTCATGTTCCTAAAGTAAGAACTGATTCTTCTCTGATCTACACTGACTGTCTCTTATACAGTGGAACTCCGTTATTACGGTCACCAAGGGGCTAAAAAAAATTGGCTTTAATAACGAGGTGGCCGTATTAACGAAGGTTTCTTTACTAGAAAGTGTATGGACGTTTTTTCCGGGCGGCCAAAAAAAGTGACCGTATTAACGAGACGGACGTAAGTCGGTGTTCCACTGTATCTGAAAACTAGCGATTTTATTACTATCTATTTTCTTTAATGCTTTAGATCAAGCTGTCAGGATGCCCCGCTATTATGCACGTGAAAAAAAGTAACTATAAAAAAATAGTGTTTACCAAGACTCACTCTAGCCTCTTTTTGTCGTAATGAATGCTATTTCTTTTACAGTATCTTCTGGAGCAGAAAAGTCTAATACTACCTCCAGAGCATATTTTAAAACGAGGAGACAGCGAAGCGATAGCTTACGCGTTCTTTCATTTACCGCACTGGAAAAGAGTAGACGGAGCCCTTAATCTGCTTCACTGCACATGGGAAGGAAGTATGTATGGACAGACCTCTTTTGTGTGTTTTTTTTTATGTCATCATCATCAAAATTATCTTCATCATCACCATTATCATTGCAAATGTCGGTATCAGTACCATTTTTACAAAGCGCCATCCACTAAGATTCTTGATTTACTTCTTTCTTGTACATAATTTTAAGGGAATTTCAATCGCCGTTTGCACATCTCCAATATTACACCTTGTTTGCCCCCCAAATTTTGCATAGCGTTTGTTTTTAAATTCTCCTGGCTACTACAGTCGTCCCGAAGAGAAACTGAACATAACGCTTACGCACTTTTTTTTTTTTGGGGGGGGGGGGGATAAGGCGTTTTATGGGACATGTGTTAATGGCAAATACTTATGTTTCCTATTTAAATAACTTTCTCCAGCAAATTGATTGAAAAATTTAGATTCCTTTAAGTTTTGTTTGTTCATGAATTTTTGCTGAAGCTTTCTATGTAGGTTTCAATAGAAATGAATAAGGTTGAGTTTAAATTTTAAAAAATGAATAAATAAATAAGTCATCGTTACTCGTATTATTATCATTTAAGTAAAGAATGCGTGTTTGCTGCAACAAATTTCCCTTTAATAAACAGTTGATGCCATTTTAATTTAGAACGAAATTTTAAAAGTCGAACCCGGACCTTTCGGGTGTTATCCTCCCTTGATTACCAATGAAGACATGTAGTTTAAAATACCGTCCACCATCAACACAATAGAGTTCACCATGATGAAAATCTTGCGTAGGATGTGGTATTTACTACATGTTAAACTGTTTTATTTCTTCAACAGCATTTCGTCTTGTCCCCTACCCCCTGGAAAAGGGTCATTTGTTTCATCCCTACCCAGCATGCACTGAAAACGCTGACAGGGAACTTTTGCCAAGTAAGTTCTGAATTGAATGCGCAATGCTGTCTAATACTGTCCGTGTTGAACTAAATCTTAGTCGTTTCCAGGTATTGTAATGAAGTTTGAAGTGCTGGAAAAGTTTCTTGCAAGAAATCAAGGCTTGTAATTAACGCGCGATAGAATATTTTGGAGAAGTTAACAACGTTGTCAATGAGCAGTAACCTTAGCAATGTCCTTGCTAAACTTAACGCGTTTCAAGTAGCCTTCTATATTGGAATTCTTTGGTCCCTCACGCCTCGAATTTTTTCGCAAGGACCGTTGCTTACTATTAAGACTTTAAATAGGAAGGACCTAAACCAGGGTGGGCTAACCAGCCGTTTTTCCTAAACAAATGGTTTTGTTTGGGGGTGCTCTTTCTCACGGGCTCATAAAGCTGGTCCAAGCCCTTAATAGTCTGCGTTGGAGGATGGTGTTACTTACTTTTTACATGGGTTTGGGAAATCAAATGGTACAAGCCATTCCGTTTTGGGGGAGCTTCTGATATGGGTTGTCGTTTGAGGTGAGGCAATTTTTCTGGTTTTGGTCTGTTCAGCTGATTTAGACATAGTTTGTAGTGGGTCGTTCTCCTACCATCTCAGATTTTATTGTTAAATGTTTTTTTCACAAGATTTTCAAGCGGATTGTTTGTGTAAAGCACCCTAGGTTTGAAGGTGCGGTTAAAGATCTAAGTGTATCTGCGTGTAAAAATTCTTTTGAAAATTACTTTTTTGCTTTTGTGCTTTTCAGGTCACCATGAACTCTCTATTTACCCCAAAAAAGAACTTCCTTTCTTCATTCTGTTTACCGCTGCCCTGTGCTCTTTCACTGCAATGCTGGCTCTTCTTACGCACCAGTTCCCAGAACCAATGGCCAACGCGGCCAAAACAGTAAGTAGTAATATACAAAACATCGAGTGCAACGAACTGAGAAGGAAATATCTTAGCCTAGTTCAAATGTATAAGATTATATTTGGTTACTGTGATATCAATTGCCATCATTACTTTGATATTATCGGATTAACTCGAACTAGAAGTAAGCATGCGTATAAAATAAGGCCTAAAGTTGCCCGTACAAATTATTTTAAATATTCATTTTTTCATAGATATATTAATGATTGGAACTCTTTGCCTTCTGAAGTAATGTCATCTCCTAGCCTTCAGTCTTTTAAAGTTTCACTAATTAAGTACCTTCGCTCATAATTTTACCTTAAAATACTAGGCATAGTGTCTTTAATATAAGTTTATGCATTATTATTAGTCATCTAGGCTTATAATTTATAGCCTAATTTATAGTCTTTTAATTACATGTTTATATATTAATTAATTAACTTTTTTCTTTCTTTTTTTCTTTTTGGAGGGTATGTCTTAGCATGGGAATTTGGTTTCCCCCTACTGCCGTCCTGTTAACCATTTTTGCATTTTTGTTTGATTGTATATATTAGTATTGGTTCATTTGTATCAGTTATGTATGGTTACGAACTGTGATTAAAGATTAAAGATTAAAGAGCCTGTCGACGCCACACTACAACATGCAGATTTAGTAAGGACAATGCAACGTCAAATGTGAACGCCAAAGCGCACGGAAAGGACTGAACGCAACTTCCGGTCCTCGATTTCCCGATCTGCCATTGGTCAAGTCGCCTTTTAGATCTGCGCGCGCCGTCGTTGTTAGGGAGTTTAAGCAAAGTCGTTTTTTAGCATGTCAAACGGAAGTGGCCTGTTTTCATTCTTGAGCTTTGGTTTTACCCAAATTTTGGGCAAATCGTCTTTTTAAGCGTAAAGAAACTGAGCAATACAAATTTAGCAGTGTCAAAGCATACAAAAGAGTAAAGGACTCACTTTCAGTTGACGTGCTTCGATCAAAAACGTCTTTGCGCCCTACTGTCGTCGCGTTCTCTTTGCTAAATCTGCCTAGAGTGCGAAGGTTGGTCCGCCCTTTGGTATGTGGCATGTTTCTTGGGCAAGTTTACCCTGTGTTTGCGACCTTTGCCTTTG